>CM046434.1:29813319-30029193 GCA_025506505.1 Flaveria sonorensis
CCTTGTTTAAATATATAAATATCATTTTCTTAAAATACTTCCTTTTCATAAATCCGTTACTTGCGTACGTGATCACATATCATACGTACAACAAGATAATATTCATTATTATCCTTCATCATTCTTCTCATTCATTCGTACTTTATCATTATCTTTCACTTTCTTCTGAACCAATGTGAATTACCCTGAACATTATGTACGAAGCTGTACTGGGCCTAGGGCCTATAAATAGACCCCAAACATTATACACGAAGCTGACTCCAGTGCCTGGGGCAAGCAACAAGGGTCCCCGTCAATCTCAAAGATTGACCCTGCATGCATCCTCATGGGGTAGCTAACACGCACACAGTTGAGCTGACAACTCGTGGCTGTGAACCTGCTTTCATTTTGCTTACACGACTTTCATTCATTTGTTAAGTTCAACTTTTCATTATCATTAATCTTTCACTTCATTTATGATAATATTTTTTGTATACGAGCATAACACATGACGTAAAGTCATATAATAATACATAATATGGAGCTTAAGAATAGGCCACAAACAAGCATATCATAACAAACATAACCACCAAAACATCCCAGGGTTAAGTCTTAAATTTCTATTTCCCAAATTTTCAGAAAATTTTCTAAAGCATTAGGCGCATGAGAACTATGCAGGTTCATGAGTATATCAGGCACATGAGTACTATGCAGGTGCAAGGCACTTGGGCTCATGGGAAAGACTTGGGCACATGAGGAAACAATGGCGCATGAGAACAGCTTGGGTGCATGAGCCTTACTTAGGCGCATGTGCACTTAGGCACATGAGGTACTGTTTGGGTGCACGAACCAACACTTAGGCTCATGAACAATTTTCTTGGCGCATGGGTACTATTGGGGCTTCTGGGCTGGTAGTTAGGCTTTTGGCAAAATTCTCAGGCGCATGAGCCCTATTTGGGCACATGAGATGGGACTTAGGCATTTGAGCTATTTCAGCACATGAGCAGCAGTTATGTTATAACTTATAAATTTTCAGTCCCCAAATCATCATCCTAACATATCCTTATCTTAAATCTAGCATTATAGGCACCTAACCCAGCATAACCCCACAACATACAAGAATCCATTCATACGTATATAAGGTTAACATACATAAAGTTGTAAACATTTTTACATGCATTTTCATCCCAAAAGAAGTTTAAAACACAAAATTGGGGATCTAGAACTCACCAATTGCAACCTTCAAGTAAAACTCCACCAAACTTGAAGGTACAACAAGTTCAAATAACCTAAACACACCAAAAACATAACCAAGCACAAAAACACATAAGAATCGGTCCACAAGCTGAAAATTCAGCAGAAAACCGAACCAAAAACACCAGAAATACCTACCTTCGAAAATATCAGCTCCTTCTTCTTGAAAAACCCGAGAGAACTCTGTCCTTCTTTCTTCTTTCTTGTTTCCAGTCGATAAGCAGAAAGTAGAGAGGAATGCATGGGCGGCCATACCCCTTTTAATCATAAAATAATATGTTTTGCACCTTGTACACTTTACCCCCCCCCCCACTTGTGCCCATTATCTTTTCTTTCAAGATACTTTTTTTCCTTTTCCTTTATTTAAAAAAATTTTTGGGTGTTTACATTTGACGTGTGATTACAATCATTCTAATTATTTTTAGATTCTCGATTCTTATTGAGTTAATACGAATGGTTTTTGATCATTTACAACTCGTATCCATGGTCCAGTGTTCAATAAGGATTCTGTGGATCGAGAGTCGTCGTTTGGATTTTAGTGGATTTGTGAGCAAGAGTGTTTGAAGATGGCTGCAGAGTGTTTTGAATGCATTTTGTTTAGGATTGGATCGATTTTAAAGGTGATTTGTTTATTTTTATCTTGAGTTTTGGTTTCTATTTAGAAATAAATAATAGGTTCCGTTGGTGGTTGTTTAGTTTGATTTCAATGATCATTATAATCGGATTTGATTAGATTAGTTTAGGAGGTTTCAGAAGGGTTGAGAATAGACATCACATAGTATAAAAGGTTATTACAGATAGCAAAAACTATCCATGTGAGAACTATTGTTGTTTGATATCTTTGTATAACTAGTTTTCTTTTCATGTATTTTACTAAGCTTCCATGAATACTTTGATGCACAAATCTATAATCGCCCAATTTCGATTGAAATAAAAAAAATGTTTTTTCTTGGTCATATTACCTTAATTTGACTTCGTTCTCATCAATCACACATTAAGTTTCATGTTTGATGTGTGATTACATTCATTTTGTAATTATTTTTAGATCTCGATTCTTATTGAGTTAATACGAATGGTTTTTGATCCTTTACAACTCGTATCCATGGTCCAGTGTTCAATAAGGATTATGTTGATTGAGAGTCGTTGTTTGGATTAAATTTAGTGGATCTGTGAGCAGAGTGTTTGAAGATGGCTGCCGAATGTTGTGAATGCATTTTGTGTAGGATTGGATCTATTTTAAAGGTGATTTGTTTATTTTTATCTTGGGTTTTGGTTTCTATTTGGAAATAGATAATAGGTTCCGTTGGTGGTTGTTTAGTTTGATTACAGTGATCATTATAATCGGATTTGATTAAATTAGTTTAGGAGAGTGTTCAGAAGGCTTGAGATTGACATGGCCTAATATGAATGGTTGTTACAGATAGCAAAAACTATCTATGCGAGAACTATTGTAGTTTGATGTCTTTGTATAACTAGTTCCTTTTTCATGTATTTTTACTAAGCTTTCGCGAATACTTTGATGCACAAATCTATAATCGTCCAATTTCGATTGAAAAAAAAAAAGAAATGTTATCTTCTTGTTCATGTTACCTTCATTTGACTTCTTTTTCATCAATCACACGTTGAGTTTCATGTTTGACGTGTGATTACATTCATCTGTAATTATTTTTAATTCTTGATTCTTATTGAGTTAATACGAATGGTTTTTGATCCTTTACAACTCGTATCCATGGTCCAGTGTTCAATAAAGGATTCTATGGATCGAGAGTCGTCATTTGGATTAAATTTAGTGGATTCGTGAGCAAGTGCTTGAAGATGGCCGTCGAGTGTTATGGATGCATTTGTGTAAGATGGATCGATTTTAAGGTGATTTGTTTATTTTATCTTGGGTTTTGGTATCTATTTCGAAATAGATAATAGGTTCATTAGTGGTGGTTTAGTTTAATTTCCGTGATCATTATAATTGGATTTGATTAGATTAGTTTAGGAGGGTGTTTAGAAGGCTTGAGAATAGTCATCGCATAGTATGAAAGGTTGTTACAGATTGCAAAAACTATCCATGCGAGAACTATTGTTGTATGATATCTTTGTATAACTAGTTTCTTTTTCATGTATTTTACTAAGCTTTCGCGAATACTTTGTTGCACAAATCTATAATCGCCCAATTTCGATTGAAATAAAAATATGTTATCTTCTTGGTCATGTTACCTTAATTTGACATCTTTTTCATCAATCACACATTGAGTTTCATGTTTAATGTAAGGCCTCGTTCCCGAAAACCTCGTAGTTGGTCAATCACAGCATTAATTACTTAAAAATACATACATAGCACTGAAAATAGCAGTGGATTAATTTTAACAAAAGCCATTCATGCATTTACATTTAATGTTGCCAAATAATACATCATTGTATTTTAGGAGTTACAAAAGAATCGTTCAGTTGCATTATAAAACAACAATCATTCTGTCATTATCATTAATCTTTCACTTCATTTATAATAATACTTTACGTATACGAGAATAACACACGACGTAAAGTCATATAATAATACATAATATGGAGCTTAAGAATAGGCCACAAACCAGCATATCGTTAACAAACATAACCACCAAAACATCCCAGGGTTAAGTCTTAAAATTTCTATTTCCCAAATTTTCAGAAAATTTTCTAAGGCATTAGGCCCATGAGCACTATGTAGGCGCATGAGTACTATGCAGGCGCATGAGTACTATGGAGGCATATGGCACTTAGGCGCATGGGAAAGACCTAGGCGCAAAAGGAAACCTAGGCGCATGAGTACTGCTTGGGCGTATGAGCCTTACATAGGCGCATGTGCACTTAGGCATATGAGGTACTGTTTGGGCGCACGAACCAACACTTAGGCGCATGAACAATTTTCAGGGTGGCATGGGTACTGTTGGGGCACATGGGCTGGTAGTTAGGCTTTTTGGCAAAATTCTCAGGCGCATGAGCCCTATTTGGGCGCATGAGTTGGGAATTGGCATCTGAGCTAATTTCAGGCGCATGAGCAGTAGTTATGTTAAAACTTATAAATTTTCAGTCCCCAAATCATCATCCTAACATGTCCTTATCTTATATCTAGCATTATAGGCACCTAAAACCAGCATAACCCCACAACATACAAGAATCCATACATACGTACATATGGTTAACATACATATAAGTTGTAAAACGTTTTTACAAGCATTTTCAGCCCCAAAAGAAGTTTAAAACACAAAACGGGGGATCTAGAACTCACCAATTGCAGCCTTCAATTAAAACTCCACCAAACTTAAGGGTACAACAAGTTCAAACAACCTAAACACAAAAAAAACACATAACTAAGCACAAAAACACATAAGAATCGGTCCACAAGCTGAAAATTCAGCTGAAACCGAACCAAAAACACAAGAAATACCACCTTCGAAAATATCAGCTCCTTCTTGAAAACCCGAGAGAACTCTGTCCGTCTTTCTTCTTTCTTGTTTCCAGACGATAAGCAGGAAGTAGAAAGGATGCATGGGTGGCCATACCCTTTTTAATCATAAAATAATAGTTTTTTGCACCTTGTAGACTTACCCCCCCTCTACTTGTGCCCATTATTTTTTCTTTCAAGATACTTTTCTTTTCCTTTATTTTAAACAAATTTTCAGGTGTTATATTTGACGTGTGATTACAATCATGTTTGATGTATGGCCTCATTCCCGAAAACCTCACAATTGGTCAATCACAACATTAATTACTTAAAAATACATACATATCATAGAAAATAGCAGTGGATTAATTTTAACAAAAGCCATTCATGTATTTACATTTAATGTTGCCAAATAATACATCATTGTATTTTAGGAGTTACAAAAGAATCGTTCAGTTGCATTATAAAATAACAATATCATTATGCCCAAATGGATGCCAGTCTTGCCCGCCAACTAGCTTCACGCGCGTGCCATCCCCAGCAACAAATTACCTGCCAACTAAAAATGCATAAAAGTCAGCGTTGCTAAGTGAGTTCTAATTTTACAATTAAAATGCCTTGTTTAAATATATAAAATATCATTTTCTTAAAATACTTCCTTTTCATAAATCTGTTACTTCCGTAAGTGATCACTATCATAAGTACAACAAGATAATATTCATTATTATCCATCATCATTCTTCTCATTCATTTCGTACTTTTATCATTATCTTTCACTTTCATTCGAACCAATGTGCATTACTCCGAACATTATGCACGAAGCTAGTATTGGGCCTAAGGCCTATAAATAGACCCCGAACATTATGCACGAAGCTGACTCAAGTAACTGGGGCAAGCAACAAGGGTGCCGTCAATCTCAAAGATTGACCCTGCATGCATCCTCATGGGGTAGCTAACCAGCACATAGTTAAGCTGACAACCTGTGGCTGTGAACCTCCTTTCATTTTTCTTGCAAGACTTTCATTCATTCGTTAAGTTCCACTTTTCATTATCATTAATCTTTCACTTCATTTATGATAATACTTTACGTATATGAGCATAAACACACCACGTAAAGTCATTTAATAATACATAATATGGAACATAAGAACAGGCCACAAACAAGCATATCATCAAGAAACATAACCACCAAAACATCCCAGGGTTAAGTTTTAAATTTTTTATTTCCCAAATTTTCAAAAAATTTTCTAAGGCATTAGGCGCATGAGCACTATGTAGGCGCATGAGTACTATGCAGGCGCATGGCACTTGGGCGCATGGGAAAGACCTAGGCGCATGAGGAAACCTAGGCTCTTGAGTACTGCTTGGCGCATGAGCCTTACTTAGGCGCATGTGCACTTAGGCGTATGAGGTATTGTTTGGGCGCACAACCAACACTTAGGCGCATGAATAATTTTCAGGGCGCATGGGCTGGTACTTAGGCTTTTTGGCAAAATTCTCCGGTGCATGAGCCCTATTTGGGCACCTGAGATGGGACTTAGGCATCTGAGCTAATTTCAGGCGCATGAGCAATAGTTATGTTAAAACTTATAAATTTTCAGTCCCCAAATCATCATCCTAACATGTCCTTATCTTAAATCTAGCATTATAGGCACCTAAAACTAGCATAACCCCATAACATACAAGAATCCATAAATACATACATATGTTAACATACATATAAGTTGTAAAACGTTTTTACATGCATTTTCAGCCCCAAAAGAAGTTTAAAACACAAATCCGGGATCTAAAACTCACCAATTGCAGCCTTCAATTAAAACACCACCAAACTTAAGGGCACAACGAGTTCAAACAACCTAAACACACCAAAAACACATAACTAAGCACAAAAACACATAAGAATCGGTCCACAAGCTGAAAATTCAGCTGAAACCGAACCAAAAACACAAGAAAATACCTACCTTCGAAAATATCAACTCCTTGAAAAACCCGAGAGAACTCTGTCCTTCTTTCTTCTTTTTTGTTTCCAATCAATAAGCAGGAAGTAGAGAGGAATGCATGGGTGGCCATACCCTTTTAATCATAAAATAATAGTGTTTTTCACCTTGTAGACTTTACCCCCCTCTATTTGTGCCCATTATCTTTTCTATCAAGATACTTTTCTTTTCCTTTATTTTAAACAATTTTTAGGTGTTATATTTGATGTGTGATTACAATCATTCTGTAATTATTTTCAGATTCTTGATTCTTATTGAGTTAATACGAATGGTTTTTGATCCTTGACAACTCGTATCCATGGTCTAGTGTTCAATAAAGGATTCTGTGGATCGAGAGTCGTCATTTGGATTTTAGTGGATTTGTGAGAAAGTGTGTTTGAAGATGGCTGTCGAGTGTTGTGAATGCATTTTGTATAGGATTGGATCGATTTTAAAGGTGATTTGTTTATTTTTATCTTGGGTTTTGGTTTCTATTTGGAAATAGATAATAGGTTCCATTGGTGGTGGGTTTAGTTTAATTTCCGTGATCATTATAATCGGATTTGATTAGATTAGTTTAGGAGGGTGTTCAGAAGGCTTAAGAATAGTCATCGCATAGTATGAAAGGTTGTTACAGATAGCAAAAACTATCCATGCGAGAACTATTGTTGTATGATATCTTTGTATAACTTGTTTCTTTTTCATGTATTTTACTAAGCTTTCGCGAATACTTTGATGCACAAATCTATAATCGCCTAATTTCGATTGAAATAAAAAAATGTTATCTTCTTGTCATGTTACCTTAATTTGACATCTTTTTCATCAATCACACATTGAGTTTCATGTTTGTTGTATGGCCTCATTCCTGAAAACCTCACAGTTGGTCAATCATACATTATTACTTAAAAATACATACATATCATAGAAAATAGCAGTGGATTAATTTTAACAAAAGCCATTCATGCATTTACATTTAATGTTGCCAAATAATACATCATTGTATTTTAGGAGTTACAAAAGAATCGTTCAGTTGCATTATAAAGCAACATATCATTATGCCCAAATGGATGCCAGTCTTGCCCGCCAAGTAGCTTCACACGTGTGCCTTCCCCAGCAACAAGTTACCTGCCAACTGAAAATGCATAAAAGTCAGCGTTGCTGAGTGAGTTCTAGTTTTTAGAATTAAAATGCCTTGTTTAAATATATAAAATATCATTTTCTTAAAATACTTCCTTTTCATAAATCCGTGACTTCCGTACGTGATCACACATCATACGTACAACAAGATAATATTCATTATTATCCATCATCATTCTTCTCATTCATTTCGTACTTTTATCATTATCTTTCACTTTCATCCGAACCAATGTGCATTACTCCGAACATTATGCACGAAGCTGGTACTTGGCCTAGGGCCTATAAATAGACCCCGAACATTACGCAAGAAGCTGACTCCAGTAACTGGGGCAAGCAACAAGGGTACCGTCAATCTCAAAGATTGACCCTGTATGCATCCTCATGGGGTAGCTAACCAGCACACAGTTGAGCTGACAAGCCGTGGCTGTGAACCTCCTTTCATTTGCTTACAAGACTTTCATTCATTCGTTAAGTTCCACTTTTCATTATCATTAATCTTTCACTTCATTTATGATAATACTTTACGTATACGAGCATAAACACACCACGTAAAGTCATATAACAATACATAATATGGAACATAAGAACAGTCCACAAACAAGAATATCATCAACAAACATAACCACCAAAACATTCCAGGGTTAAGTCTTAAAATATCTATTTCCCAAATTTCAGAAAATTTTCTAAGGCATTAGGCGCATGAGCACTATGTAGGCGCATGAGTACCTGCATGGCACTTGGGCGCATGGGAAAGACCTAGGCGCATGAGGAAACCTAGGCGCATGAGTACTGCTTGGGCGCATGAGCCTTACTTAGGCGCATGTGCACTTAGGCGTATGAGGTATTGTTTGGGCGCACGAACCAACACTTAGGCGCATGAACGATTTTCAGGGCGCATGGGTACTATTGGGGCGCATGGGATGGTATTTAGGCTTTTTGGCAAAATTCTCAGGCGCATGAGCCCTATTTGGGCCCATGAGATGGGACTTAGGCATCTGAGCTAATTTCAGGCGCATGAGCAGCAGTTATGTTAAAACTTATAAATTTTCAGTCCCCAAATCATCATCCTAACATGTCCTTATCTCAAATCTAGCATTATATGCACCTAAAACCAGCATAACCCCACAACATACAAGAATCCATACATACATACATATGGTTAACATACATATAAGTTGTAAAACGTTTTTACATGCATTTTCAACCGCAAAAGAAGTTTAAAAACAAAACCGGGGATCTAGAACTCACCAATTACAGCCTTCAATTAAAACTCCACCAAACTTAAGGGCACAACGAGTTCAAACAACCTAAACACACCAAAAACACATAACTAAGCACAAAACACATAAGAATCGGTCCACAAGCTGAAAATTCAGCTAAAACCGAACCAAAAACACAAGAAAATACCTACCTTCGAAAATATCAGCTCCTTCTTGAAAAACCCGAGAGAACTCTGTCCTTCTTTCTTCTTTCTTGTTTCCAGTCGAAAAGCAGGAAGTAGAGAGGAATGCATGGGTGGCCATACCCTTTATAATCATAAAATAATAGTGTTTTGCACCTTGTAGACTTTACCCCCTCTACTTGTGCCCATTATCTTTTCTTTCAAGATACTTTTATTTTCCTTTATTTTAAACAAATTTTCAGGTGTTATATTTGACGTGTGATTACAAACATTCTATAATTATTTTTAGATTCTTGATTCTTATTCAGTTAATACGAATGGTTTTTGATCCTTGACAACTCGTATCCATGGTCCAGTGTTCTATAAAGGATTCTATGGATCGAGAGTCGTCGTTTGGATTTTAGTGGATTTGTAAGCAAGAGTGTTTGAAGATGGCTGTCGAGTGTTGTGAATGCATTTTGTATTGGATTGGATAGATTTTAAAGGTGATTTGTTTATTTTTATCTTGGGTTTTGGTTTCTATTTGGAAATAGATAATAGGTTCCGTTGGTGGTGGTTTAGTTTAATTTTCGTGATCATTATAATCGGATTTGATTAGATTAGTTTAGGAGGGTGTTCAGAAGGCTTGAGAATAGTCATCGCATAGTATGAAAGGTTGTTACAGATAGCAAAAACTATCCATGCGAGAACTATTGTTGTATGATATCTTTGTATAACTAGTTTCTTTTTCATGTATTTTACTAAGCTTTCGCGAATACTCTGATGCACAAATCTATAATCGCCCAATTTCGATTGAAATAAAAAAAATGTTATCTTCTTGGTCATGTTACCTTAACTTGACATCTTTTTCATCAATCACACATTGAGTTTCATGTTTGATCTAAGGCCTCATTCCCGAAAACCTCACAGTTGGTCAATCACAGCCTTAATTACTTAAAAATACATACATATCATAGAAAATAGCAATGGATTAATTTTAACAAAAGCCATTCATGCATTTACATTTAATGTTGCCAAATAATACATCATTGTATTTTAGGAGTTACAAAAGAATTGTTCAGTTGCATTATAAAACAACAATATCATTATGCCTAAATGGATGCCGGTCTTGCCCGCCATGTAGCTTCACGCGCGTGCCATCCCCAGCAACAAGTTACCTGCCAACTGAAAATGCATAATAGTTAGCGTTGCTGAGTGAGTTCTAGTTTTTAGAATTAAAATGCCTTGTTTAAATATATAAAATATCATTTTCTTAAAATACTTCCTTTTCATAAATCCGTTACTTTCGTACGTGATCACACATCATACGTACAACAAGATAATATTCATTATTATCCATCATCATTCTTCTCATTCATTTCATACTTTTATCATTATCTTTCACTTTCATCCGAACCAATGTGCATTACTCCGAACATTATGCACGAATCTGGTACTGGGCCTAGGGCCTATAAATAGACCCCGAACATTATGCACAAAGCTGACTCCAGTAACTGGGGCAAGCAACAAGGGTACCGTAATCTCAAAGATTGACCCTGCATGCATCCTCATGGGGTAGCTAACCAGCACACAGTTGAGCTGACAACCCGCGGCTGTGAACCTCCTTTCATTTTGCTTACAAGACTTTCATTCATTGTTAAGTTCCACTTTTCATTATCATTAATCTTTCACTTCATTTATGATAATACTTTATGTATACGAGCATAAACACACCACGTAAAGTCATATAATAATACATAATATGGAACATAAGAACAGGCCACAAACAAGCATATCATCAACAAACATAACCACCAAAACATCCCAGGGTTAAGTCTTAAAATTTCTATTTCCCAAATTTTAGAAAATTTTCTAAGGCATTAGGCGCATGAGCACTATGTAGGCGCATGAGTACCTGCATGTCACTTGGGCGCATGGGAAAGACCGAGGCGCATGAGGAAACCTAGGCGCATGAGTACTGCTTGGGCGCATGAGCCTTACTTAGGCGCATGTGCACTTAGGCGTATGAGGCATTGTTTGGGCGCACGAACCAACACTTAGGCGCATGAACTATTTTCTGGGCGCATGGGTACTATTGGGGCGCATGAGCTGGTAGTTAGGCTTTTTGGAAAAATTCTCAGGCGCATGAGCCCTATTTGGGCGCATGAGATGGGACTTAGGCATCTGAGCTAATTTCAGGCGCATGAGCAGCAGTTATGTTAAAACTTATAAATTTTCAGTCCCCAAATCATCATCCTAACATGTCCTTATCTTAAATCTAGCATTATAGGCACCTAAAACCAGCATAACCCTACAACATACAAGAATCCATACATACTTACATATGGTTAACATACATATAAGTTGTAAAACGTTTTTACATGCATTTTCAGCCCCAAAAGAAGTTTAAAACACAAAACTGGGGATCTAGAACTCACCAATTGAAGCCTTCAATTAAAACTCCACCAAACTTAAGGGCACAACGAGTTCAAACAACCTAAACACACCAAAAACACATAACTAAGCACAAAAACACATAAGAATCGGTCCACAAGCTGAAAATTCAGCTGAAACCGAACCAAAAACACAAGAAAATACCTACCTTCGAAAATATCAGCTCCTTCTTGAAAAACAGGAGAGAACTCTGTCCTTCTTTCTTCTTTCTTGTTTCCAGTCGAAAAGCAGGAAGTTGAGAGGAATGCATGGGTGGCCATACCCTTTTTAATCATAAAATAATAGTGTTTTGCACCTTGTAGACTTTACCCACCTCTACTTATGCCCATTATCTTTTCTTTCAAGATACTTTTCTTTTCCTTTATTTTAAACAAATTTTCAGGTGTTATATTTGACGTGTGATTACAATCATTTTGTAATTATTTTTAGATTCTTGATTCTTATTTAGTTAATACGAATGGTTTTTGATCCTTCACAACTTGTATCCATGGTCCAGTGTTCAATAAAGGATTATGTGGATCGAGAGTTGTCGTTTGGATTTTAGTGGATTTGTGAGCAAGAGTGTTTGAAGATGTCTGTCGAGTATTGTGAATGCATTTTGTATAGGATTGGATCGATTTTAAAGGTGATTTGTTTATTTTTATCTTGGGTTTTGGTTTCTATTGGGAAATAGATAATAGGTTCCGTTGGTGGTGGTTTAGTTTAATTTCCGTGATCATTATAATCGGATTTGATTAGATTAGTTTAGGAGGGTGTTCAGAAGGCTTGAGAATAGTCATCGCATAGTGTGAAAGGTTGTTACAGATAGCAAAAACTATCCATGCGAGAACTATTGTTGTATGATATCTTTGTATAACTAGTTTCTTTTTCATGTATTTTACTAAGCTTTCGCGAATACTCTGATGCACAAATCTATAATCGCCCAATTTCGATTGAAATAAAAAAAATGTTATCTTCTTGGTCATGTTACCATAATTTGACATCTTTTTCATCAATCACACATTGAGTTTCATGTTTGATCTAAGGCCTCATTCCCGAAAACCTCACAGTTGGTCAATCACAACATTAATTACTTAAAAATACATACATATCATAGAAAATAGCAGTGGATTAATTTTAACAAAAGCCATTCATGCATTTACATTTAATGTTGCCAAATAATACATCATTGTATTTTAGGAGTTACAAAAGAATCGTTCAGTTGCATTATAAAAAAACAATATCATTTTGCCCAAATGGATGCCAGTCTAGCCAGCCAAGTAGCTTCACGCGCGTGCCATCCCCAGCAACAAGTTACCTGCCAACTGAAAATGCATAAAAGTCAGCGTTGCTGAGTGAGTTTTAGTTTTTAGAATTAAAATGCCTTGTTAAATATATAAAATATCATTTTCTAAAAATACTTCCTTTTCATAAATCCGTGACTTCCGTACGTGATCACACATCATACGTATAACAAGATAATATTCATTATTATCCATCATCATTCTTCTCATTCATTTCATACTTTTATCATTATCTTTCACTTTCATCCGAACCAATGTGCATTACTCCAAACATTATGCACGAAGCTGGTACTGGGCCTAGGGCCTATAAATAGACCCCGAACATTATGCACGAAGCTGACTCCAGTAACTGGGGCAAGCAACAAGGGTACCGTCAATCTCAAAGATTGACCCTGTATGCATCCTCATGGGGTAGCTAACCAGCACATAGTTGAGCTGACAACCCGTGGCAGTGAACCTCCTTTCATTTTGCTTGCAAGACTTTCATTCATTCGTTAAGTTCCACTTTTCATTATCATTAATCTTTCACTTCATTTATGATAATACTTTACGTATACGAGCATAAACACACCACGTAAAGTCATATAATAATACAAATATGGAACATAAGAACAGGCCACAAACAAGCATATCATCAACAAACATAACCACCAAAACATCCCAGGGTTAAGTCTTAAAATTTCTATTTTCCAAATTTTCAGAAAATTTTCTAAGGCATTAGGCGCATGAGCACTATGTAGGCGCATGAGTACTATGCAGCGCATGGCACTTGGGCGCATGGGAAAGACCTAGGCGCATGAGGAAACCTAGGCGCATGAGGACTGCATAGGCGTATGAGCCTTACTTAGGCACATGTACACTTAGGCGTATGATGTATTGTTTGGGCGCACGAACCAACACTTAGGCGCATGAACAATTTTCAGGGCGCATGGGTACTATTGGGGCGCATGGGCTGGTAGTTAGGCTTTTTGGCAAAATTCTCAGGCGCATGAGCCCTATTTGGGCGCATGAGATGGGACTTAGGCATCTGAGCTAATTTCAAGCGCATGAGCAGCAGTTATGTTAAAACTTATAAATTTTCAGTCCCCAAATCATCATCCTAACATGTCCTTATCTTAAATCTAGCATTATAGGCCCCTAAAACCAGCATAACCCCACAACATACAAGAATCCATACATACATACATATGGTTAACATATATATAAGTTGTAAAACGTTTTTACATGCATTTTCAGCCCCAAAAGAAGTTTAAAACACAAAACCGGGGATCTAGAACTCTCCAATTGCAGCCTTAATTAAAACTCCACCAAACTTAAGGGCACAATGAGTTCAAACAACCTAAACACACCAAAAACACATAACTAAGCACAAAAACACATAGGAATCGGTCCACAAGCTGAAAATTCAGCTGAAACCGAACCAAAAACACAAGAAAATACCTACCTTCGAAAATATCAGCTCCTTCTTGAAAAACCCGAGAGAACTCTGTCCTTCTTTCTTCTTTCTTGTTTCCGGTCGATAAGCAGGAAGTAGAGAGGAATGCATGGGTGGCCATACCCTTTTTAATCATAAAATAATAGTGTTTTGCACCTTGTAGACTTTACCCCCTCTACTTGTGCCCATTATCTTTTCTTTCAAGATACTTTTCTTTTCCTTTATTTTAAACAAATTTCCAGGTGTTATATTTAACGTGTGATTACAATCATTCTGTAAATATTTTTAGATTCTTGATTCTTATTGAGTTAATACGAATGGTTTTTGATCCTTGACAACTTGTATCCATGGTCCAGTGTTTAATAAAGGATTCTGTGGATCGAGAGTCATCATTTGGATTTTAGTGGATTTGTGAGCAAGAGTGTTTGAAGATGGCTGTCGAGTGTTGTATATGCATTTTGTATAGGATTGGATCGATTTTAAAGGTGATTTGTTTATTTTTATCTTAGGTTTTGGTTTCTATTTGGAAATAGATAATAGATTCTGTTGGTGGTTGTTTAGTTTGATTTCAGTGATCATTATAATCAAATTTGATTAGATTAGTTTTGGAGGGTGTTCAGAAGGCTTGAGAATAGACATGGCATAGTATGGAAGGTTGTTACATATAGCAATAACGACCCATGTGAGAACTATTGTTGTTTGATTTCTTTGTATAACTAGTTCCTTTTTCATGTATTTTACTAGGCTTTCGTGAATACTTTGATGCCCAAATCTATAATCGCCCAATTTCGATTGAAATAAAAAGAAATGTTATCTTCTTGGTCATGTTACCTTAATTTGATTTCTTTATCATCAATCACACATTGAGTTTCATGTTTGACGTGTGATTACATTCATTCTGTAATTATTTTTAGATTCTCGGTTCTATTGAGTTAATACGAATCGTTTTTGTTCCTTTGCAAATCGTATCCATGGTCTAGTGTTTAATAAAGGATTCTTTGGATCGAGAGTCGTCGTTTGGATTGAATTTAGTGGATTTGTGAGCAAGAGTGTTCGAAGATGGCTGTCGAGTGTTGTGGATGCATTTTTTTATAGGAGTGGATCGATTTTCAAGGCGATTTGTTTATTTTCATTATTGGTTTTGGTTTCTATTTGGAAATAGATACGAGGTTCCGTTGGTGGTTGTTTAGTTTGATATTAGTGATCATTATAATCGGATTTGATTCGATTAGTTTAGGAAGGTGTTTAGAAGGCTTGAGAATAGACAAGGCATAGTATTAAAGGTTGTACAGATAGCAAAAACTATCCATGCAAGAACTGTTGTTGTTTGATGTTTTTGTATAACTAGTTCCTTTTTCAAGTCTTTTGCTAAGCTTTCGTGAATACTTTGATACACAAACCTATAATCACCCAATTTCCATTGAATTAAAAAGAAATGCTATCTTCTTGGTCATGTTACCTTAATTTGACTTCTTTTTCATCAATCACATATTGAGTTTCATGTTTGACATGTGATTACCTTCATTCCATAATTATTGTTAGAATCTCGATTCTTATTGAGTTAATACGAGTGGTTTTTGATCATTTACAACTCGTATCCATGGTCCAGTGTTCAGTAAAGGATTCTGTGGATCGAGAGTCGTTGTTTGGAATGAATTTAGTGGATTTGTGAGCAAGAGTGTTTGAAGATTGCTGTTGAGTGTTGTGGATGCATTCTGTGTAGGAGTGGATTGATTTTAAAGGTGATTTGTTTATTGTCATCTTCTGTTTTGGTTTCTTTTTGGAAATAGATACTAGGTTCTGTTGGTGGTTGTTTAGTTTGATTTTAGTGATCATTATAATCGGATTTGATTAGATTAGTTTAGGAGGGTGTTCAGAAGACTTGAGAATAGATATGGCATAGTATGAAAGGTTGTTATAGATAGCAAAACTATCCATGCGTGAACTATAGTTGTTTGATATCTTTGTATAACTAATTCCTTTTTCATGTATTTTACTAAGCTTGCATGAATACTTTGATGCACAAATCTATAATCGCCCAATTTCGATTGAAATAAAAAGAAATGTTATCTTCTTGGTCATGTTACCTTAATTTGACTTCTTTTTCATCAATCACACATTGAGTTTCATGTTTGACGTGTCATTACATTCATTCTATAATTATTTTTAGATTCTTGATTCTTATTGAGTTAATACGAATGGTTTTTTATCCTTTACAACTCGTATCCATGGTCCTGTGTTCAATAAAGGATTCTATGTATCAAGAGTCGTCGTTTAGATTAAATTTAGTGGATTTGTGAGCAAGAGTGTTCGAAGATGGCTGCCGAGTGTTATGGATGCATTTTGTGTAGGATTGGATCGATTTTAAAGGTGATTTGTTTATTTTTATCTTGGGTTTTGGTTTCTATTTGGAAATAGATAATAGGTTCCGTTGGCGGTTGTTTAGTTTGATTTCAGTGATCATTATAATTGGATTTGATTAGATTAGTTTAGGAGGGTGTTTAGAAGGCTTGAGAATAGATATGGCATAGTATGAAAGGTTGTTACAGATAGCAAAAACTATCCATGCAAGAACTAATGTTGTTTGATGTCTTTGTATAACTAGTTCCTTTTTAATGTATTTTACTAAGGTTTCACGAATACTTTGATGCACAAATCTATAATCGCCTAATTTTGATTGAAATAAAAATAAATGTTATCTTCTTGGTCATGTTACCTTAGTTTGACTTCTTTTTCATCAATCACACTTTGAGTTTCATGTTTGACGTGTGATTACATTCATTCTGTAATTATTTTAAGATTTTTGATTTTTATTGAGTTAATACGAATGATTTTTGATCCTTTACAACTCGTATCCGTGGTCCAATGTTCAATAAATGATTCCGTGGATGAGAGTTGCCGTTTGAATTAAATTTAGTGGATTTGTGAGCAAGAGTGTTTGAAGATGGCTGTCGAGTGTTGTGGATGCATTTTGTGTAGGAGTGGATTGATTTTAAAGGTGATTTGTTTATTTTCATCTTCGGTTTTGGTTTCTGTTTGGAAATAGATACTAGGTTCCGTTGGTGGTTGTTTAGTTTGATTTCAATTATCATTATAATCGGATTTGATTAGATTAGTTTAGGAGAGTGCTCAGAAGGCTTGAGAATAGACATGGCATAGTATGAAAGGTTGTTACAGATAGAAAAACTATCTATGCGAGAACTATTGTTGTTTGATATCTTTGTATAACTAGTTCCTTTTTTATGTATTTTACTAAGCTTTTGCGAATACCTTGATGCACAAATCTACAAACGCCCAATTTCAATTGAATTAAAAAGAAATGTTATCTTCTTGGTGATGTTACCTTAATTTGACTTCTTATTCATCAATCACACAATGAGTTTCATGCTTGATGTGTGATTAGATTCATTCTGTAACTATTTTTAGATTCTCGATTCTTATTGAGTTAATACGAATGGTTTTTGATCCTTTACAACTCGTATCCATGGTCCTGTGTTCAATAAAGGATTCTGTGGATCGAGAGTCATCGTTTGGATTAAATTCAATGGATTTATGAGCAAGAGTGTTTGAAGATGGCTGCTGAGTGTTGTGGATACATTTTGTGTTGGATTGGATCGATCTTAAAGGTGATTTGTTTATTTTTATCTTGGGTTTTGGTATCTATTTGAAAATAGATAATAGGTTCTGTTGGTGGTTGTTTGTAACACCCGAAAAATTTAAAGAAAAGAAAAGTAAGGGATAAAAGATAAATAGTCCAAAAGCAAGGGGTTAAAAGTGTACAAGAGTCAAAGTTTCCCATAATGGGTGTCAAAAGGTGGTAAGGCCGCCCATAGCCCTCTCGCTCATGAACAATTCGGCTAAAGATTGGGAAAAGAGAACCCCATCTGGTTTAGAAAGAGAAAGCTCAAGTTCTTCAAAAAGGTGAGATTTCCAGAAGTTTTCTTCTCGATTTTCTATTGGGTTCAGGCTTATGAACCTATTTTTATGTGTTTTCTTGTGTTGGTTGTTTATTTTATGTGTTTAGGTGCTAGTTATACTTGTAAGCTCTCAGGTTTGTGGTGTTTCACTCGAAAGCTGCTAAAAGGTGAGTTCTAGATCCCCTCTTTCACTTGTTTTATATATGTTTGGGGCTGAAGTGCATATTACTAGTGTTTTTAATAAACAAAACCATTATTTGTTTAAAAAAACGACTGTCCATAAAAGATGCTGCTTCAAGTGTATTATACGTTTATATGTGATGTTTCTTATGTTTTGAAGATGTAACTTGTTAAATCTAAGCTAAGTAGATGATTAACAATGGCATTTGGGAAGTAGAAATCGTGCAAGTTAAGCTCTAAATAAATTAGTGGTCTGCTGTTGATGTTGGTCATCCGCTGTGGACACTTTGGCATGAATAGGTTTTCCACTGTGGATGTTGGTCATCCGCTGTGGACACTATAGTGTGACTTTATGTCCGCTATGGATGTTGGTTATCCACTGTGGACACTGTCTGCTGAGAACACTAGAAAGATTTGCCGTCCGCTGTGGACTTTTAGTTATCCACTGTGGATGTTATTCATCGATTGGTGTAACACCCGGATATTTTAAAAAAAAAAGGAAAGAAGAGAAAAAGAAAAGAAAAGAGAAGTAATGAAATAAAGGAGAAATAACCCAAGTTGAGGGGTTAAAGTTATGCAAGAGGAAAACTTTAATATTATTATGTTTAAAAGTGGGCATGGCCGCCCACTCCCTCTGCTCACCAACTGCCTTCGATAGTAGAAAAAGAAGAAAAGCAGAGTTTCATTGGTTTTCTAGAGAGAAAAAGAAGAAGATCATCTAGAAGGTAAGATTTTATGTGTTTTGTTCGGTATCAACTGGGTTTTCAGCTTGTAGACCGAGTCTTATGTGTTTCTCTATGTTCGGTTGTGTGGTTTTGGTGTGTTTAGGTGTTTGAACTCCAAGTGCTCTTGAGTTTGGAGGAGTTTTACTCGAAGGCTGTAGTAGGTGAGTTCTAGATCCCCGGTTTTTCTGTTTTAAACATGTTTTGGGGCTGAAATGCATGCAAACTATTATTTTTGAAAATTCCAGTATGAAAACCGCATTATCACCTCTGTTTTTAGTGGGTATGTGTGTTTGTGAATGTTTGACTGAATTATGTGGTTGTATGCTTGTTTTATAAGCTTAGTATGCTAGATTTGGGCTAGGATTGTGTAAGGATGATGATCGGGAACTAAAAAATTTGCATAAGTTAGAACTGGTATAGTGCCCATGCGTCTAAGTAACTGCCAATACGCCTAGGTGTTGCTCATACGCCTAAGTTTCCCATGCGCCCAAGTACACATGCGCCTGCATAGTACTCATGCGCATGCATAGTTCCCATGCGCCTAAGTTTTTTTCCCCATACGCCTAAGTGTTGCTCATGCGCCTAAGTTTCCCATGCGCCCAAGTATCCATGCGCCTGCATAGTGCTCATGCACCTGCATAGTACCCACGCACCTAAGTTTTTCCCATGCGCCTAAGTTTTTCCCCATGCACCCAAGTGTTCCCATGCGTCTAAGTATCCATACGCCTGCATAGTGTCCATGCGCCTACATAGTGCTCATGCGCCTAAGTTGCCTTAGAATGTTTCTAAAATTTTGGGAAAATTGGAAATTTATGATTAAGCTCTGGGATGTTTTGGTGGGTTATGTTTGTTCATGTTATGCATGTTGTGTCCTGTTATGGATGTTCCTTATTACGTATTATTACGTGACTTTACGTGGTGTGTTAACGCTCTTGTACGTAAAGTATTATATAATGAAAGTGAAAGACATTATTAACGAAGTGGAACCTAATGAAAGAATGTAAAGTCTTGCAAGCAACTAAAAGGAGGTTCACAACTCATTGAGGGGTTGTTAGCTCAACTGTGTGCGGTTTAGCTAACCCATGAGGATGCGCACAGGGGTCAATCCTTGTGATTGACCAATATGTACAAAACAGGACCTTTGTCACTTGCCCTCGTACTGGAGTCAGCCTCATGCATAATGTTAGGGGTCCATTTATAGACTTCGGCCCAGTACCAGCTTCGTGCATAATGTTTGGTGTATAGCATATGACATTGGTCTAGATGAAAGTGGAAGATAATGATAAAAGAATGTTGAAAGATAATAATGATATTATCACGATGTATGTATGTTGTGTGATCATGAACGAAAGTAAAGGAAAGGTTTTTACTAAAGGTAAAGTATTTTATTATATTAAACTAGAACTCACTCAGTGACGCTGACTTTCAATGCATTTTCAGTTGGCAGGTAACTTGTTGCCGAGGATAGCATGTGGGTGAAGCTACTTGGCGGGCAAGACTGGCATCCATCTCATGCAATAATAATGATGTTGTTTTATAATACAATAAGTGATATTTTGTAATCTTGTAAACAACAATGTATTACTTGGCAAATGTGTTTATTAAAGCATGAAATGGTTTTGATGAATTATTCTGCTGCAATATTTTATTACTTAATAAATCTTAATATGTTTTGATATAAATAAGGTTGTGATTGAGCAACTGTGGGGTTCTCGAGAACGGGGCCTTACAAGTTGGTATCAGAGCCAAAGTTTAAGAGAAATAGGTAAATATTTTCAAAACCTAAACTTAAACTGAGAATGGGAACGAGTGGAGGGATGCCAGCCCAAGTAGCTACATGCCATCAGGTAATTTACTTTCTTTAAGTTAACCGGTATTATGTGCGTGTGCTATCTGATTTATGTGCTCTTAGTAGATTTGGATACTGATGTAGTCAGGATAGGCAATGCTTGGGGGATGAAGAGTAAAGTAAGTGGCTAATCACAATTGGCCACTGTAATTTTGGACTTACTATGCTTGACATAATCCGAGCTATTACCTTGAATGGTCGTGTTGGTATTTGAATCTTATAGTGTTTAGAGGATGGCGGGTGGTAGATCTTCTAAGGCTTCTCGAGGAGGTGTGCAGTGTGGTCATGGTGCTAGGCCACGTGTCACCGGGAACAAGGCTAAGGCTGCTGAGATGGGTCCTGCAGAGCCCGAGCTTCTTCACCAGGAAGGCGGTGATAAGAGTGCTAATTTGAGAGGTTTTGTGAAGGAGGTAGTTGTGGAGGAAGTTCATCAGGTCATGCAAACGATCCTGCCATCTATGGTGACCGAGGTTATTCGTGTGGTGATGGAGGATGATAAGAAAGAGAAAGAAGAGAGGAGGAGGACCACTGGCAAAGGTTCAGGAGAAAGGGAGCAACCAGAGACTGAGATGGTTGTCTCCAGTGATAATGAGGAGGAGGAAGCGGTGCAGGAAACCACCAAGGGTTGTAGTATGGGGCATTCCAGAGATGAAAGCCCCTAACTTTTGATGGGAATGTTAATGCTACTGCTACTCACTGATTGGTGAGGGAGATGGAGGCAGTGCTCGATATCAGTGAGTGCCGAGAGGATCAGAAGGTGAAGTTTGCTACTCACTCATTTATGGACTCGGCCTTATGCTGGTGGGACAACATTGTCCAGGCCGAGGGTAGCAGGGCGATTGGGAGGATGAGGTGGAGCGAGCTGAAGAAGCTAGTGATTGAGGAAGTTTGTCCTTATAGGGAGCTTGATAAGATTGAGAGAGAGTTCCTACAGCTGGAGGTGGGAACCATGACACACCAACAGTATACTACCAAGTTCAATGAGATTGCAAGGCTAGTGCCGGATCAAGTGACGCTAGTGTCAAGGAAGATCAAGAGGTATATTCAGGGTTTGCTGGCAGACATTCGCAGACACATGATTGCTGCCGAGCTGAGTACGTTTAGGTCGGTGGTTGATCTGGCGGGAAGGTTGTATGATGAAAGAGAAATGGCAGTGGTGGAGGTGAACAAAAAGGGTGGTGGTGACAGGAACTGGAATGGGAAGTGGTTTGGTCGTGGTGGTTTTACCCCGAGCAACAAGAAGGCAAGGATGGATGACCGAAGGTAGGGTCGGTAGGTACGGGGACTAAGCGGTGTGGTAAGTGCGGGAAGGAACATTCAGGGGAGTGTAAGTGGGGACTGAATCTCTGCTTCAAGTGTGGGAAGCCTGATCATAGGGCAACAGATTGTGGAGTGACGAGGTGCTACAATTGTGGCGAGACTAGGCATATGAGTAGAGATTGCAGGAAGCCGAGGACCAAGAGTTCTAAGGCAAAGAAGGGGATCGAGAAGGATTGACAGGGAGCAAAAGCCAGAGCATTCACGATGACTCGGGAGGAGGCTAGAGTGGACCCCGATGTCATGTCAGGTACGTTCCTAGTAAACCAAACTTATGCCTCGGTATTATTTGATTCTGGTGCTAGTAAGAGTTTTATTTCTACTGCCTTCTGTGCTAAGTTGCCCGTTAGGAGTAGAAAGATTGATGAGCATTTGATGTAGAAACTGGCATTGGTAGGTCTACCAGGATTTCTGATCTGATAGAGAATTATGACATAGAATTGGAAGGCCATAGGTTCTCTGCTAAATTATTCATGATGCCCCTAGGCGGATTCGATGTGGTTCTAGGGATGGATTAGTTAGAAGCCTATGAGGCAAATATTATGTGTCGCAAGAAGATGATTCGATTGAATGCGCCTGATGGGAGTGAGGTAACGATCTACGGTGATCAAGTTACTACGGTTCCGAAGGTGATTTTTATGGAGGTGGCAGAGAAGTGCATGAAACCTGGATGTAGTGCCTACCTGGCTTATGTGAAGGATGTGGACGCGTCAGTACCACAATTCTCTGACGTACTAGTTGTGTGTGACTTTCCAGACGTGTTCCCAGAAGATTTACCAGGTGTGCCACCGGACCGCGAGATCGAGTTTCAGATCGACCTGATACCTGGTGCTCAACCTGTTGCCAAGGCACCGTATCAATTGGCTCCGTCTGAGATGAAGGAACTGATGGTTCAATTGCAATAGTTGTTGGACAAAGGGTTCATTTGACCAAGTATCTCTCACTGGGGTGCTCCGGTCTTGTTTGTAAAGAAGAAGGACGGTAGTATGAGGATGTGCATCGACTACCTTGAGTTAAACAAGTTGACGCTGAAGAACCGGTATCCACTACCCAGAATGGATGACTTGTTTGATCAGCTCTAAGGTGCCAGTTGGTTCTCGAGGATAGATCTTCGATCTGGTTACCATCAGTTAAAGGTGAAGGAGCTGGATATCCCTAAAACAACTTTTAGCACGTGTTATGGACACTATGAGTTTCTCGTTATGTCTTTTGGTCAAACTAACACGCCAGCTGCCTTTATGGATTTGATGAACCGGGTGTGTCAGCCAATGTTAGATAAATCAGTGATTGTGTTTATCGATGATATCTTGATTTATTCGAAGAGCGAAGAAGAGCATGCAGGTCATATTCATGAGGTATTGGAGACACTTAGAAGATAGAAACTGTATGCTAAGTTCTCGAAGTGCGCTTTCTGGTTGCGTGACGTTTAGTTTTTGGGTCATGTGGTAAATTCCGAAGGGATCATGGTAGACCCGGCAAAGGTGGAGGCGGTGATGCAATGGAAGACTCCAAAGACGCCATCCGAGATCCGCAGTAGCTTGGGTTTGGTGGGCTATTATAGAAGATTTATCCAAGACTTTTCCAAGATAGCCTCACCATTGACCAAGCTGACCCGCAAGGATGTGAAGTTTGTATGGGGTTTTGAACAGGAGAGTGCTTTTGAAGAGCTGAAGACAAGATTGACTCAAGCTCCTGTTTTGACGTTGCTCGAAGGGAATGAAGACTTGGTGGTCTATTCAGATGCTTCTTATTCAGGATTGGGTTGCGTGCTGATGCAACGGGGAAGGGTTATAGTTTATGCGTCTAGACAGTTGAAAATCCATGAGGCTAATTACCCTACTCATGACTTAGAGCATGCGGCAGTGGTCTTTGCATTGAAGATTTGGAGGCACTACTTGTACAGGATGAAGTGCACTATCTTCACTGACCACAAGAGCTTGAAGTATTTCTTTGAGCAAAAGGATCTCAATATGAGGCAAAGGAGATGGTTAGAGTTGATCAAGGATTATGATTGCGAGATTCACTACCATCCGGGAAAGGCTAAGTAGTGGCGGATGCCCTTAGCCGAAAGGAGAGACCCGAGCAAATCCGGGTGAAAGCTTACCAGTTGGTGATGACCTCCGATGTGATGAAACAGGTTAAGGGGTTCCAAGATGAGGCGTTGAAAGAAGAGCGCCTTAACTCCAAAAGGATGAGAGGTCTAGTCTCAGAGTTGGGTGAGAACACTCTCAGAGTTAGAACCCACATCGGGCGGATGTGCATTCCTCGTTATGGAGACCTATGGGGGAAAATCATGGATGAAGCTCATAAGACTCTATAATAGGTGCTATGAAGATGTATCTGATATTAAGAAAGATTACCGGTGGCCGGGTATGAAACGCGATATAGCAGAGTAGTTGAGCAAGTGCCTTACTTGCTTGCAAGTGAATGCTGAGCATAAGAAGCATACGGGAAGATCCAACCTTTGGATATACCCGAGTGGAAATAGGAGCACATCACCATGGACTTCATTAAGAAGTTACCGCATACAGCAAGAGGGTATGATGCTATATGGGTGATAGTAGACCGTTTGACGAAGAGTGCTCACTTTCTACGATCCGCGAGACATATTCATCTGAGAGGTTGGCGGATCTGTTCATCAAAGAGATTGTGACGCGTCATGGTGTACCAGTGTCTATCGTGTCTGTGACACTCGGATTACATCCATGTTTTGGAAGAGATTTCATGACACGATGGGGATGAGGTTGCATATCAGTACGACGTACCATCCTCAGACAGATGGTCGGTCGGAGAGGACGATTCAGACACAAGAAGATATGCTACGGGCATGCGTGATCCATTTTGGAGGAAGTTGGGACGAACACTTACCGTTAGCTGAATTTTCAAACAACAACAGTTATCATGCCAGTATTAATATGCCACCATATGAGATGCTATACTACAGGAAGTGTAGAACGCCCGTATGTTAGGGTGACATCGAACAGAAGGAGTTGGGGAGCATTGAAGTGATCGAGGCTACAACTGAAAAGTTAGAGAAGATCAAAGCCTTTATGAAGGCGGCAAAAGATAGGCAAAAGTCGTATGCTGACAAGAGGCGTCGACCGATTGAATTTAATGTGGGTGATAAATGCCCAAGTGTTTCTCATGCGCCTAAGTTTTCCATGCACCCAAGTGTCCATGCTCCTGTATAGTGCTCATGCACCTGCATAGTAACCATGCACCTAAGTTTTTCCCACGCGCCTAAGTTTTTTCCCATGCGCCCAAGTGTTCCCATGCGCCTGCATAGTGCCCATACGTTTACATAGCGCTCATGCGCCTAAGTTGCCTCAGGATTTTTTTAAAATTTTTGGAAAAATGGAAATTTATGATTAAGCTCTGGGATGTTTGGTGGGTTATGTTTGTTCATGTTGTGCATGTTGTGGCCTGTTATTGATGTTACTTATTACGTATTATTACGCGACTTTACGTGGTGTGTTAATGCTCTTACGTAAAGTATTATAATGAAAGTGAAAGACATTATTAACGAAGTGGAACCTAATGAAAGAATGTAAAGTTTGCAAGCAACTGAAAGGAGGTTCACAACTCATTAAGGGGTTGTTAGCTCAACTGTGTGTGGTTTAGCTAACCCATGAGGATCCGCACAGGGGTCAATCCTTGTGATTAACCATATGTATGAAATGGGACCCTTATCACTTGTCCCGGTACTGGAGTCAGCTTCGTGCACAATGTTAGGGGTCTATTTATAGACTTCGGCGCAGTACTAGCTTCGTGCACAATGTTTGGGGTATAGCATATAACATTGGTCTAGATGAAAGTGAAAGATAATGATGAAAAGAATGTTGAAAGATAATAGATATTATCAAGATGTATATATGTTGTGTGATCACGAACGAAAGTAAAGGAAAGGTTTTTACTAAAGGTATAGTAGTTTATTATATTAAACAAGAACTCACTCAGTGACGCTGACTTTTCATGCATTTTCAGTTGGCAGGTAACTTGTTGCTGAGGATGGCACGAGGGTGAAGCTACTTGGCGGCAAGACTGGCATCCATCTCATGCAATAATAATGTTGTTGTTTTGTAATACAACTAAGTGATATTTTGTAATCTTGTAAACAACGATGTATTACTTGGCAAATGTGTTTATTAAAGCATGAAATGGTTTTTAATGAATTATTCCACTGCAATATTTTTTTACTTAATAAATCTTAATTTGTTTTGATATAAATGAGGTTGTGATTGAGCAACTGTGGGGTTCTCGGAATGGGGCCTTACAAGTTGGTATCAGAGCCAAAGTTTAAGAGAAATGGGTAAATATTTTCAAAACCTAAACTTAAACTGAGAATGGGACCGAGTGGAGGGATGCCAGCCCAAGTAGCTACGTGCCATCAGGTAATTTACTTTCTTTAAGTTAACCGTATTATGTGCGTGTGCTATCTGATTTATGTGCTCTTAGTAGATTTGGATAATGATGTAGTAAGGATAGGTAATGTTTGGGGGATGAAGAGTAATGTAAGTGGCTAGCGGGAAGGTTGTATGATGAAAGAGAAGTGGCAGTGGTGGAGGTGAACAAAAAGGGTGGTGGTGACAGGAACTGGAATGGTAAGCAGTTTGGTAGTGGTGGTTTTACCCCGAGCAAAGAGAAGGCGAGGATCGATGACCGAAGGGTAGGGTCGGCAGGTATGGGGACTAAGCGGTGTGGTAAGTACGAGAGGAAACATTTCAGGGTAGTGTAAGTGGGGACTGAATCTTTGCTTCAAGTATGGGAAGCCCGGTCATAGGGCAAGGGATTGTGGAGTGACGAGGTGCTACAATTGTGGCGAGACTAGGCATATGAGTGGAGATTGCAGGAAGCCGAGGGCCGAGAGTTCTGGGGCAAAGAAGGGGATCGAGAAGGATGGGCAGGGAGCAAAAGCCAGAGCATTCACGATGACTCGGGAGGAGGCTAGAGTGGACCCTGATATCGTGTCAGGTACGTTCCTAGTAAACCAACTTGTGCCTCGGTATTATTTGATTCTGTTGCTAGTAAAAGTTTTATTTCTGCTACCTTCTATGCTAAGTTTCCTCTTAGGAGTAGAAAGATTCATGAGCCCTTTGATGTAGAAACTGCTATTGGCAAGTCTACCAAGATTTCTAATCTGATAGAGAATTGTGACATAGAATTGGAAGGCCATAGGTTCTCTGCTAAATTATTCGTGATGCCCCTAGGCGGATTCGATGTTGTTCTAAGGATGGATTGGTTAGCAGCCTATGAGGAAAATATTGTGTGTCGCAAGAAGATGATTCGATTGACTGCGCCTGATGGGAGTGCGGTGACGATCTACGTGATCGAGTTACTATGATTCCGAAGGTGATTTCGATGGTGGTGGCAGAGAAGTGCATGAACCTGGATGTAGTGCCTACCTGGCTTACGTGAAGGATGTGGACGCGTCAGTACCACAATTTTCGACGTACTAGTTTGTGTGACTTTCCAGAAGTGTTCCCATAAGATTTACCAGGTGTGCCACCGGACCGAGAGATCGAGTTTCAGATTGACCTAATACCTGGTGCTCAACCTGTTGCCAAGGCACCGTATCGATTGGCTCCGTCTGATGAAGAACTGATGGTTCATTTTCAAGAGTTGTTGGACAAAGGTTCATTCGACCTAGTATCTCTCCCTGGGGTGCTCCGGTCTTGTTTGTAAAGAAGAAGGGTAGTATGAGGATGTGCATCGACTGCCGTGAGTTTAAACAAGTTGACGGTGAAGAACCGGTATCCACTACCGAGAATTGATGACTTGTTTGATAGCTCCAAGGTTCCAGTTGGTTCTCGAGGATAGATCTTCGATCTAGTTACCATCAGTTGAAGGTG
Source organism: Flaveria sonorensis (assembly GCA_025506505.1). Taxonomy (NCBI): domain Eukaryota; kingdom Viridiplantae; phylum Streptophyta; class Magnoliopsida; order Asterales; family Asteraceae; genus Flaveria; species Flaveria sonorensis. Next base: position 29,841,471 of record CM046434.1, read on the forward strand.
AAGGAGCAGGATATCCCTAAAACAGCTTTTCGCAGGCGTTATGGACACTACGAGTTTCTCGTTATGTCTTTTGGTCAAACTAACGCGCTAGCTGCCTTTATGGATTTGATAAACCGGGTGAGTCGGCCGATGTTAGATAAATCAATGATTGTGTTTATCGATGATATCTTGATTTATTCGAGAGCGAAGAAGAGCATGCCGGTCATATTTTCAAATGCGCTTGCTGGTTGCGCGAGGTTCAGTTTATGGGTCATGTGGTAAATTCCGAAGGGATTATGGTAGACCCTGCAAAGGTGGAGGCGATGATGCAATGGAAGACTCCAAAGACGCCATCCAAGATCCGCAGTTTCTTGGTTTTGGCGGCTATTATAGAAGATTTATCTAAGACTTTTCCAAGATAGCCTCACCATTGACCAAGCTGACCCGCAAGGATGTGAAGCTTTTGAAGAGCTGAAGACAAGATTGACTCAAACTCCTGTTTTGACATTGCCTGAAGGGAATAAAGACTTGGTGGTCTATTCAGATACTTCTTATTCAAGATTGGGTTGCGTGCTGATGCAACGGGGAAGGGTTATAGCCTATGCGTCCCGACAGTTGAAAATCCATGAGGCTAATTACCCTACTCATGACTTAGAGCTTCTGGCTGTGGTCTTTGCATTGAAGATTTAGAGGTACTACTTGTACGGGACGAAGTGCACTATCTTCACTGACCACAAGAGCTTGAAGTATTTCTTTGAGCAAAAGGAACTTAATATGAGGCAAAGGAAATGGTTAGAGTTGATCAAGGATTATGATTGTGAGATCCACTACCATCCGGGCAAGGCCAACATAGTGGCGGATGCCCTTAGCCGAAAGGAAAGACCCCAGCCAATCTTGGTGAAAGCTTACCGGTTGGTGATGACCTCCGAATGTGATGAAACAGGTCAAGGGGTTCGAAGATGAGGCTTTGAAAGAAGAGCGCCTTAACTCCAAATGGATGAGAAGTCTAGTCTCGGAGTTGGGTGAGAACACTCTTGGAGTTAGAACCCACTTCGGGCGGATGTGGATCCCTCGTTATGGAGAACTACGGGGGAAAATCAAGGATGAAGCTCAAAGATGTATCATGATATGAAGAAAGATTACTGGTGGCTGGGTATGAAATGCTATGTAGCGGAGTATGTGAGCAAGTGCCTTTCTTGCTTGCAAGTAGGCTAAGCATCAGAAGCCATACGGGAAGATCCAACCTTTGGATATACCCGAGTGAAAATGGGAGCACATCACCATGGACTTCATTATGAAGTTACCATGTACAACAAGAGGGTATGATGCTATATGGGTGATAGTAGACCGTCTGACGAAGAGTGCTCACTTTCTACCAATCCGTGAGACATATTCATCTGAGAGGTTGGCAGATCTGTTCATCAAAGAGATTGTGACGAGTCATGGTGTACCAGTGTCTATCATGCTGACCGTGACACTCGGTTTACATCCACGTTTTGGAAGAGATTTCATGACGCGATGGGGACGAGGTTGCATATCAGTACGGCGTACCATCCTCAGACAGATGGTCAGTCGGAGAGGATGATTCAGACATAAGAAGATATGCTACCGGCATGCGTGATAGATTTTGGAGGAAGTTGGGACGAACACTTACCGTTAGCTGAATTCTCATACAACAACAGTTATCATGCCAGTATTGGTATGCCACCATATGAGATGCTATACGACAGAAAGTGTAGAACGCTCGTATGTTGGGGTGACATCGGACAGAAGGAGTTGGGAGCATTGAAGTGATTGAGGCTGCGACTGAAAAGTTAGAGAAGATCAAGGCCTTTATGAAGGCGGAAAAAGATAGGCAAAAGTCGTATGCTGATAAGAGGCATAGACCGATTGAATTCAAGGTGGGTGATAAAGTTATGCTGAAGGTTTCACCTTGGAAGGGGATCATTCAGTTTAAAAGCATGGTAAACTGAGCTCGAGGTATATAGGACCTTTCCGAATCGTTGCTCGAGTAGGAGAGGTGGCCTATAGGTTGGAGCTACCCGATGAGGTAAGTGGGTTTCATCCAACATTCCATGTATCTCATCTGAGAAAGTGCTTAGCCAATGAGGAGATGATTGTGCCACTGGAGGATATTGAGGTGGATGAACAGCTCAATTATGTGGAGCAACCGGTGGCCATCACTGACTGAAAAGAAAAGAGATTACAGAATAAAGTGGTTCCACTGGTGCGGGTACAGTGGAGGCATAGGAAGGGATCCAAGTCTACGTGGGAGACGAAGGAAGAGATGAGGCAGCATTATCCATAACTGTTTGAGGAATAACAGGTTTCGGGTGCGAAACCTATATAAGGGGGGTGGACTTGTAACACTAGGATATTTAAAAAAAAAAGAGAAAAGAAGAGAATAATAAAAGAAAAGAGAAGTATAAAGAAATATAGGTGAAATAACCCAAGTTAAGGGGTTAAAGTTGTGCAAGAGGAAAACTTTAATATTATTATGTTTAAAAGTGGGCATGGCCGCCCACTCCCTCTGCTCACCAACTGCCTTCGATAGCAGAAAAAGAAGAAAAGCAGAGTTTGATCGGTTTTCTAGAGAGAAGAAGAAAAGATCGTCTGGAGGGTGTTCAGTTTCAGCTGGGTTTTTAGCTTGTAGACCGAGTCTTATGTGTTTCTCTGTGTTCGGTTCTATGTTTTTGGTGTGTTTAGGTGTTTGAACTCCAAGTGCTCTTGAGTTTGGAGGAGTTCTACTCAAAGGCTGCAGTAGGTGAGTTCTAGATCCCCGGTTTTTCTGTTTTAAACATGTTTTGGTGCTGAAATGCATGTAAACTATTATTTTTAAAAATTACAGTATGAAAACCGTATGTATCACCTCTGTTTTTAGTGGGTATGTGTGTTTGTGAATGTTTGACTGAATTATGTGGTTGTATGCTTGTTTTATGAGCTTAGTATGCTAGATTTGGAATAGGATTATGTAAGGATGATGATCGGGAACTGAAAAATTTGCATAAGTTAGAACTGGTATAGTGCCCATGTGCCTAAGTAACTGCCCATACGCCTAAGTGTTGCTCATGCGCCTAAGTTTCCCATGCGCCCAAGTACTCATGCACGTGCAAAGTACTCATGCGCCTGTATAGTTCCCATGCACCTAAGTTTTTTTGCCCATACGCCTAAGTGTTACCCATGCGCCTAAGTTTCCCATGCGCCCAAGTATCCATGCGCCTGTATAGTGCTCATGCGCCTGCATAGTACCCATGCACCTAAGTTTTTCCCACGCGCCTAAGTTTTTCCCCATGTGCCCAAGTGTTCCCATGCGTCTAAGTATCCATATGCCTGATAGTGCCCATGCAGACATAGTGCTGATGCGCCTAAGTTGCCTTAGAATTTTTCTAAAATTTTGGGAAAATGGAAATTTTTGATTAAGCTCTGGGATGTTTTGGTGGGTTATGTTTATTCATGTTATGCATGTTGTGGCCTGTTATTGATGTTCATTAATACGTATTATTATGTGACTTTACGTGGTGTGTTTATGCTCTTGTACGTAAAGTATTATATAATGAAAGTGAAAGACATTATTAACAAAGTGGAACCTAATGAATGAATGTAAAGTCTTGCAAGCAACTGAAAGGAGGTTCACAACTCATTGAGGGGTTGTTAGCTCAACTGTCAGCGGTTTAGCTATCCCATGAGGATGCGCACAGGGGTCAATCCTTGTGATTGACCAATATGTATGAAACGGGACCCTTATCGCTTGCCCTGGTACTGGAGTCAGCTTCGTGCACAATGCTATGGGTCTATTTATAGACTTCGGCCCAGTACCAGCTTCATGCACAATGTTTGGGGTATAGCATATGACATTGGCCTAGATGAAAGTGAAAGATAATGTCACACCCCGGGCCCAGAAGAGGGTGGGACGTCACAGATTAGCAGCATACATGGCAGCGGAAACAAACCACACAAGAGCACACAAGGAGAGAAATCACAATGGCATTACATTACATAAACTTTATCCAGGTTAACATAGTCAAACCCAAACGTAAAATGACCCATTACATAAGTATCCAAAATAGTCCCAACAGTTTCAAATGTCTCAAATGTTTTAAAAGTCCTAGTAATGCCAGGGGAAGTCACGGTGCTAAGCCATCTTTAGAGTCTCCATAAAATCCAAGCTTTCATCAATGATTACCTGAAATATGCTCAAAAAAGACTTGTGTTAAACTAAAAAGTTGGTGAGTTCAAGTGATTAAAGTTTGAAAACAAAAGGACTCATTGAATCCATAGTTTAGTTTAAAAACATAGTATCACAGTTGTGGGATCACAATCAACCCTGCACTCAGCCCCGGCTAGCCTCTTCTAAACTTGTGTTACCGGTATATCCCATAGGGAAACTGAGCCTCAGAACAGTATACCATACCTGCTGAGTGGTACACCATAGTATTTTATAAAAACCTGTTACATGCCACAACGACCCCGCAAGATCTCAGTGTGGTACCCTTCTTATCGGAAGGCACTGTGCGTGGGGGATTCCCCAAGTAGATCTACCCATATAAACAAACGGTTCTAGAGAATTAATGACTGTGATACACATAGATGTAGGTTCTAAAAATATCCACAACATAAAATAGCATCGCATAATAGTATCCAATAAAGTTTAGTTCAAACAGAGCATGCTTTACCCGAAAATAGTAATTAAAAGGGGACACAAGAAACTCACCTTAGACAGATCAAAGATTCTTTACACAGATAGATTCAGGTCCTAGCACCCTATGAGCAAGATATATGCATAAGCTATAGGTTCTTAGACTATCGGGAGGGTGAGCAAAGGTAAGATATGTTTAAAAATACATATGACCACATCCCTTAGAAATTTGAGTCAAAAAGTTTCCTTTTTAGGAAAGTTAGGATTTTAGGCGTAAAACGACCAGTTTTTAGTTTCCCACAAGTTCTTACATGAAAATAAGTATAATAGTAGCTTCTTGTTATACATTTTACTGAAATATGGTCGAATTTTCAGAATTTACACTTTAGTCTCTCAAGTTTTCAAAATTACAATTTTTACCCCCGAAGTTGGTTCTTTTCATTTCTTGACACCATAAGGCCCTTATAAGTTTCTGGGGGGTCGTTATATTACTTTTAGACCATTTTTAAGAGAGTTTTGAGGTCCTTTTCACAAAAGTCTTGTTTCTAACGTTTAACTTGTTAAAACCCGTTTTTACACGGATCGACATTTTAGACTATTCTCTTTAAATCCTTTCATCAAAATAAGAGTTTGAGGCCCCCTAATTTACTGAAATATTATGATTCTTAGGCTTGTTACATTAATTTTAGAATTTCATCCAAAAATCCCCCGGTTAGGCCGGTTTAAGCCAAATAAGTTCATTGAATTAACATGTTATCCCAAAATTTCACCATGTCCGGTTTTAGCCACTGATTTATTAGTCTTAGGGCCTGAAAATTTTGTTTCTAACAAGTTGTTAAGGATTTGGCCATTTTTAGGTACCTCCATCACCTATTCGGGTCCTTAAACATGCTTCTAAGGTCCATAACACCAAACCAAATCATCCAACCCACAATAATATCCTTTTAGCATCATCAAACATTGTTAAACATTCTTAAAATTCAGACTATACCCACGGATGCAATAGTATAAATAAACCTGGTCAAGGTTGGGGTATCAAAGCAATAATTTACACATGTGTAACATGAAATTTTGGGTTTAAACACCCAAGTCCCTTCTGAAATCGATATGTCTAGGTTATAAAAATGTTTATAAGGTGTTTAAAGCAGGTTTTCAGTGTAGAATGAAGTTTAGCTTCGGGACAGAGGGGTGGAAAGGTCCTAAAAACCCAAGAAAAAGGGGTTTTCGGGTAGATATCATGGCATAAACACAAGGTAAACAAGTATGATGAAGTGTGTACCTTTTGAGGAGATGTAAGTCACACCAAAGCCACAACTGGGTCATGGGTTTCTGCCTTTGAACAAGGAAATAGGATTCAAAGGAAAGAAAAGTAGGAAAAGCGACAATAATGGTTTGTTCGGGTATAAGAAAACATACACGCAAGATAATCCGTGTCCGAATAAGGTTTAGAGGGTGTAAGAGCTATTGGTCCGAGAGTCTTGAAGCTTAGAATCCTTGTTCTTGCTCGGTTGAAGACTGAAAAAGTCTCGGGTTTGGTTGTGAAAATCAACAGAGAGAGAAAAACCGAGAGTAGAGAGTTCGAGTGAGTGTGAAAAAGGTGGAATGGAGTGAGGATTTGGTTTTTCAAAGGAAGAGGTGGAGTGTGGGTTTGGTTTAGGGAGGACCGAGGAGTGAAGAGGTTGGTCAACTGGGTGGCCGAATGCATGGCAACAGCCCATGCATTGGCCGGTTTGGAGGTGGGCAGACCGGGTCAAAATGTTTCTAGAAGGGTTCAAAATTTTTAAAATGCTAAGTGTTGCTCGGGGCGCCTGAATAGTGCCCATGCATCCACTTTCAGGACGCCTGAACAGTAGTCAAACGGCTAAACAATGGAAAGGCACCAACTGTCAAATGCTCCCTAACAGTTTTCATGCGCCTAAACAGTTGTCATGTGCCTAAACAGTTGTCATGCGCCCAAGTGAAAAATCAAAGAAATGCGGATGAAGACCAAAGAAATGCGGATGAAGACCAAAGAAATGCGGATGAACACAGAGAAATGCGGATGAAGAATCCAAAATTTTATTTTTTATTTTAAGAAATTGTTAAGGTGGTTTAGTCATTTACATTTTTAATCATTATAAATTAGTTTAGAGACTAAGGCAAAACATACTAGAATCATACAGGTAAGATTAAATTACAAAATTAATCAATCACTAAGAAGAGGGTACATTAAACGAATGAAATCTTGAAAAAGAAACAAGTCTCAAATTATATTTAAGGCTTTGGAGCTGGACCTAGGAGTCAGTTGTTACAGATAATGATGAAAAGAATGCTGAAAGATAATAATGATATTATCAAGATGTATGTATGTTGTGTGATTACGAACGAAAGTAAAGGAAAGGTTTTTACTAAAGGTAAAGTATTTTATTATATAAACTAGAACTCACTCAGCGACGCTGACTTTTCATGCATTTTCAGTTGGCAGGTAACTTGTTGTTGTGGATGGCACGAGGGTGAAACTACTTGGCAGGCAAGACTGGCATCCATCTCATACAATAATAATGATGTTGTTTTGTAATACGACTAAGTGATATTTTGTAATCTTGTAAACAACGATGTATTACTTGGCAAATGTGTTTATTAAAGCATGAAATGGTTTTCGATGAATTATTCCGCTGCAATATTTTATTACTTAATAAATCTTAATATGTTTTTATATAAATGAGGTTGTGATTGACCAACTGTGGGGTTCCCAGGAACCAGGAGTTACAATTGGACTATGGCCATCTGCATTACACTATGTTCATCCGCTATGAACACACTTGGTGTTTTACTCATCCACTGTGGACTTTGGCTGTCCGTTGTGGACCTTGGTTGTCCGCTGTAGACTTAGTCTATCCGCTGTGGATACTTAGTACTTTAACCCGTCCGCTGTATATGCTACTCATGCACTGTGAACACTTAGGATTTTCTGAAATTTTGGGAATAGAGTTTAAGTGTCAAGAACTTCTGTTTAATGGGAGTTTATGCTTGTTCTATGTTTCTAATGTTTTATTTACCTTCTTTGGGCTGCTTACTATGAATAATTATTACTGTTTCATGATATGTGAATTTAAGGTAATGAAAATTATAAAAGTATTATTCATAATAAGTGGACACAAAGGAATAAAAGAAGGACAATGTATCCTAATGAATGTTACCCCGTGGGCCCTTATGATGAATGAAAAGCCTTGCAAGCACAATGAATGGAGGTGCAAGACCTTGTTGTCGTTAGCTCAACAGATGTGCGGCTGTATAGCCCATGAGGATGCACTTCTGGGGTCTAATCCTTGTGATTGACCAAAGTATGATGAATGGGACTCGTATTCATAAGCAGGCTTCGTGCTTAATAGTGTGGGTCAACTGTCGATGGGTTAGCTACCATGATAAACGTTTACCGATAGGGGTTCAGCACCTGTTGCCAACCAATAATGTAGACTCTTGCTTTGTGCAATCCTAGTTAATGAAACAGAAAGATAATGAAAGAAAGAAAGATAATATATCTCTTAATGATTGATTATGTATATTGAAGAATGATCACCAAGTGAAGTTTACAAAAGTGTATTTTCTATATTATTAAACTAGGAGTCACTCAGCAATGCTGACTTTTTATATGCATATCAGTTGGTAGGTAAGGATGTTGCTAAGGATGGCACGGGGCTGAAGCTACTTGGTGAATAGAGACTGGCATCCATTTATGCAATTATGATATTTTTGTCTTGTAATGCAACTAAATATATTATTTTGTAACTCTAAACAATGATGTATTATTTGGCAAAAGTAATCATTAATGCAAGAAATGGTTTTTGGTTAAATTATTCTGTTGCGATTGTTTTCTTATAATTATGTGATTTAAGGTGTTTTTAATAACAAATGATGCTATGAATAACCAACTGTGGGGTCTCCAGGGATGGGGCCTTACAAGTTAGTATCAGAGCCAAAGTTTAAGAGAATTGGGTAAATCATTTTTCAAAACCTAAACTTAAACTGAGAATGGGACCGAATGGAAGGATGCCAGCCCAAGTAGCAACATGCCATCAGGTAATTTTTTTCATAAAGTTAACTGGTATTACGTGTGTGTGCTATTTGAATTATATGCTTTTAGTAGATTTGAATACTGATGTAGTCAGGATAGAAAATGCTTGGGGGATGAAGAGTAAAGTGGCTAATCACATCTGGCCACTGTAATTAGGGACTTACTATACTTGACATAATCTGAATTATTACCTTGAATGACCTTGTTAGTGTTTGAATCTTATAGGAGGTAGATCTTATGGCGGGTAGGAAATCTGGGAAGACGACCCGAGGTGGTGCTCGTGGCGGGCGTACTACCGGGAAACGTGTCACCCGGAGCAAAGCTAAGGCTCCCGAGATAGTTCATGAGGACACAGATCTTCACAACCACCAAGAGGGTGAAGGATTAGCCACCCTCAAGTCTACGGTAAAGGAAGCTATTGCTGACGAAGTCTACAACATCATGCAAAATGTGTTACCTTCAGTGGTGGCCTAGGTGTTGAGGGCTGTAAAGGATGGTGAGAAGACCAAGGATGCGGGGGAGAAGGAGAAAGCTGATGAAGAGCCATCTAGTCCCAAGGTAGTAATTCATGATGATGATTGCGAGGAGGAGAAGCAGGCTGCTAAGGGGTGCACATATGAGGTGTTTTAGAGGTGCAAACCCTGACCTTTGATGGTAACAGCAATGCTACTGCTGCTCATCGTTAGGTTCGAGAGATGGAGGTAGTCCTAGACATCAGTGAGTGCCAGGAGGATCAAAAGGTGAAGTTTGCCTCACATTCTTTCGTTGGCTCGGCATTATGCTAGTGGGACAACATTGTCCAATCCAGGGGAAACGGTCTATTGCAAGGATGAGGTGGTCGGATTTGAAGGAACTGGTACCGGAGGAGTATTGTCCACATCAGGAGTTGGACAAAATTAAGAAGGAGTTCTTGCATTTGGAGGTTGGAAACATGACTCATCATGAGTATACCTCCAAGTTCAATGAGCTTGAAAGACTTATGCCAGATCTAGTAACTCTAGAGTACAAGAAGATTAAGAGGTACATGCGGGGTCTGCTCGTGGATATCAGGAGGAACATGATAGCTGCTAGACTGCGCACATTCAGGTCTGCAGTAGATTTGGCCGGAAGGTTGTTTGATGAGAGTGATCCGATGCCAATTCAGAGGAAGGTTGAGAAGAGTTGGAACAAGAACGGTAATGGGAAGAGATTCAGGGGTGACCACTATGGGATCGGGGAAAAGAAGACGAGGATTGACGATCGCCGCCCAGGATTGAGTAAAGGGAACAACATGAGGGAATGTAAGAAGTGTGGGAAGGTTCACATGGGTGAGTGTAGAGTGGGCACGAACTGGTGTTTTAAGTGTGGAGGCAAAGGCCACTATGCTAAAGAGTGCAGGGTACCGCGATGTTATCAATGTGTGGAAGTAGGCCACTTGGGCCGAGATTCCAAGAAGGGTGGAGAAGGGAGCTTAGGGACTCAGACTATGGGCAAGAAAGGGAGGAGTGAGAGCACCAAAGCCAAGGCAAGGGCATTCAAAATAACCCGGGAAGGAGCCAGAGTGGACCCTAAAGTAGTTTCAGGTATGTTTTTGGTAAACCAATTGTATGCTTCTATGCTCTTCGTTTCGGGTGCTAGTAGAAGTTTTATATCTGCTACCTTTTGTCATGAAATGCATGGTAAGAATAAGAAGATAGACATGCCCTTCTATGTAGAGACAGCGATAGGAAAGCCTACCAAAGTGACTGATATGATAGGCGATTGCCTCATATAGTTAGACGGTCGTAAGTTTCCTGCTAGATTGTATGTGATGGACCTAGGAGGTTTTGATGTGGTGTTAGGGATGGATTGGTTGGCGGCCTACGAAGTGAACATCATGTGCCAAAAGAAGAAGATTTGTCTGAGTGTGCTTGTTGGTAGTTTGGTTATGGTACATGGAGACAAGGAATGCATTACACCGCGAGTAATCTCGATGATCACTGCAAAGAAGTTTATAAGACGAGGGTGTGGTACTTACCTGGCCTATGTTTCAGGATGTGGATGATAACGTGCCTCAACTGTCAGGCGTGCTGGTAGTATGCTATTTCCCTAATGTGTTTCCTGAAGACCTACCAGGGGTACCACCTGACGGTGAGATCGAGTTCCAGATTGATCTGATACCTGGTGCCCAACCTGTCGCAAAGGCGTCGTATCATTTCGCTCCCTCTGAAATGAAGGAATTGATGACCCGGTTGCAAAAATTGTTAGATAAGGGGTTCATTCGACCGAGTATCTCTCCCTGGGGTGCTCCGGTCTTGTTTGTAATGAAGAAGGACAGTAGCATGAGGATGTGCATGGACTACCATGAGTTGAAGTTGACCGCAAAGAACCGGTAACCATTACCAAGAATTGATGACTTGTTTGATCAGCTCCAGGGTTCTAGTTGGTTCTCAAGAATAGACCTCCGATCTGGTCATCATCAGCTAAAAGTTAAAGAACAGGATATCCTGAAGACCGCGTTTCAAACATGATACGGGCATTACGAATTCCTCGTTATGTCTTTCGGTTTAACCAACGCGCCAGCTGCTTTTATGGATTTGATGAATCGGGTGTGTTGGCCAATGTTGGATAAATCTGTGATTGTGTTTATCGATGATATCCAGATTTATTTGAAGAGTGAAGAAGAGCATACCGGTTATATTCGTGAGGTATTGGAGACGCTTAGAAGAGAGAAGTTGTATGCTAAGTTCTCCAAATGCGCGTTCTGGTTGCGGGAAGTTTAGTTTTTGGGTCATGTGGTTAATTCTGAAAGGATTATGGTAGACCAGGCAAAGGTGGAGGCGGTTATGCAATGGAAGACTCCGAGGAGGCCATCCGAGATCCGTAGTTTCTTGGGTTTGGCGGGTTACTACAGAAGCTTCATCCAAGACTTCTCCAAGATAACTTCACCATTGACCAAATTGACCTGCAAGGATGTGAAGTTCGTATGGGGTCAAGAGCAGGAGAATGCTTTCGAATAGTTAAAGACAAGATTAACTCAAGCTCCTGTCTTGATGTTACCCAAAGGGAATGAAGACTTGGTGGTCAATTCAGATGCTTCTTATTCAGGATTGGGTTGCGTGCTGATGCAACGGGGAAGGGTTATAGCCTATGTGTCCCGACAGTTGAAGATTCATAAGGCTAACTACCCTACTCATGACTTGGAGTTGGCGACTGTGGTCTTTGCATTGAAGATTTAGAGGCACTACCTGTACGGGACGAAGGGCACCATCTTCACTGATCACAAAAACTTGAAGTACTTCTTCAAGAAAAAGGATCTTAACATGAGAAAAAGAAGATGGTTAGAGTTGATCAAGGATTAAGACTGTGAAATCCACTATCATCCAGGTAAGGCGAATGTGGTAGCCGATGCCCACAGTCGAAAGGAGAGGTCAGAACCGATTCGGGTGAAGGCTTGCCAGCTGGTTGTGATGCCGGATGTTATGGGTAAAATCAGGGAATTCCAAGATGAAGCTTTAAAGGATGGTAGGATCAACTCTAAACGAATGAATGGGCAGGCGGCGAATTTAGGGGAGAACACCTTTGGCGTTAAAACCCATTTCGGGCGGATGTGGACTCCTTGTTATGGGGAGCTAAGGGGAAGGATCATGGATGAGGCTCACAAGACATGGTATTCCATCCATCCTGGTGCTACAAAAATGTTTCATGATCTGAAGAAGGATTATTGGTGGCCAGGGATGAAGCATGACATGGTGGAGTACGTGAGTAAGTGCCTGACCTGTTTACAAGTGAAGGCAGAACATTAGAAACCATATGGGAAGATCCAAACCTTGGATATACCTAAATGGAAGTAGGAACACATCACCATGGACTTCATCACAAAGTTGCCTCGCACTGCGAGAGGATGTGATACCATTTGGGTGATCGTAGACCGCCTGACGAAGAGTGCACACTTTTTGCCAATCCGAGAGACTTACTCGTCGCAAAGGTTGGCGGAGCTGTTCATCAAGGATATCATAACTCGTCATGGCGTGCCTGTGTCTATTGTTTCTGATAAGGGCACCCGGTTCACGTCCAAGTTCTGGAAGAAATTTCATGACACGATGGGGAAGAGGTTATACATTAGCACAGCTTATCACCCTCAGACAGACGGTCAACCGGAACGGACCATTCAGACCTTGGAGGATATGCTCCAGGCATGCATTATTGACTTTGGTGGAAGTTAGGATAAACACCTACCGTTGGCAGAGTTCTCCTACAACAATAGTTATCATGCTAGTATAGGCATGCCACTATTCAAAATATTGTATGGGAGAAGATGCAGAACCCCGGTGTGTTGGGGTGACATCGTGCAGAAAGAGTTGGGAAGCATCTAGATCATTGAAGCCACATCAGAGAAGTTGGAAAAGATCAAGGCCTTCATGAAGGCAGCAAAGGACCAGCAAAAGTCCTACGTTGATAAAAGAAGGAGGCCAATTGAATTCCAAGTGGGAGATAAGGTGATGTTGAAGGTATCTCCTTGGAAAGGAATTATCAGGTTCCGTAAGCAAGGACAGTTGAGACCTAGGTATATTGGCCCATTCAAAATCATTGCCAGAGTTGGTGAAGTGGCATACAGGCTGGAACTTCCTGATGAGCTGCATGGAATTCATCCTACGTTCCATGTATCTCACTTATGAAAGTGCTTGGCGGAAGGTGACGTTGTTGTTCCTCTTATGGACATTGAGGTTGATGAAAGGTTCAATTATATGGAACAACCAGTGTTTATATTGGATCAGAAGGAGAAACGGTTAAGGAATAAAGTGATTGGCCAAGTAAAAGTGCAATGGAAACATCATAAGGGATCGGAAGCCACTTGGGAATCATAGGAAGAAATGAGAAGGCACTACCCAGATCTCTTTACAGAGTGACAGGTTTCGGGGATGAAACCTATATAAGGGGGGTAGACTTGTAACACCAGAAAATTTTAAAGAAAAGAAAAGTAAAGAAGAAAAGATAAATAATCTAAAAGTAAGGGGTAAAAAGTGTGCAAGAGTCAAAGTTTCCCATAATAGGTGTCAAAAGGTGTTAAGACCACCCATAATGCTTTCTCTCATGCAAAATTCGGCTAAAGACTGGGAAAAGAGAACCCTATTAGGTTTTAGAGAGAGAAAGCTCAAGTTCTTCGAAAAGGTGAGATTTCCAAAAGTTTTCTTCTCGATTTTCTGCTGGGTTTGGGCTTATGAACATATTTTTATGTGTTTTCTTATATTGGATATTTTTTTATGTGTTTAGGTGCTAGTTATACTTGTTAGCTCTCGGGTTTGCGGTGTTTCACTCAAAAGCTGCTAAGAGGTGAGTTCTAGATCCCCTCTTTCAGTTTTATATATGTTTGGGGATGATGTGCATATTACTAGCATTTTTAATAAACAAAACCATTATTTGTTTAAAAAAAAAGAATGTCCATAAAAGATGCTGCTTCAAGTGTATTATACTTTTATGTGTGATGTTTCTTATGTTTTAAAGATGTAACTTGTTAAATCTAAGCTAAGTAGATGATTAACAATGGCATTTGGGAACTAGAAATCATGCAAGTTAAGTTCTAAGTAAATTAGTGGTCCGCTGTGGATGTTGGTCATCCGTTGTGGATACTTTGTCATGAATAGGTTGTCCGCTGTAGATGTTGGTCATCCACTGTGGACACTATAGTATGACTTTGTGTCTGCTGTGGATGTTGGTTATCCGCTGTGGACACTATTCGCTGAGAACACTTAGAAAGATTTGCCGTCCGCTGTGGTCTTTATTAATCCGTTGTACACTTTTAGTTATCCGCTGTGGATGTTATTCATCCGCATTGGACTATGGCCTTCTACATTGGACTATGTTCATCCGCTGTTAACACACTTAGTGTTTTACTCATACGCCGTGGACTTTGGTTGTCCGCTGTCGACCTTGGCTATCTGCTGTAGACTTAGGCTGTCCACTATGGATACTTAGTACTTTAAGTCGTCTGCTGTATATGCTACTCATGCGCTGTGAACACTTAGGATTTTCTAAAATTTTAGGAATAGAGTTGAAGTGTTAAGAACTTCTATTTAATGGGAGTTTATGCTTATTCTATTTTTCTAATATTTTATTTACCTTCTTTGGGCTGCTTACTACGAATAATTATTACTGTTTCATGATATGTGAATTTAAGGTATTGAAAATTATAAAAATAGTATTCATAATAAGTGGACACAAAGGAATAAACGAAGGACAGTGTAACCAAATGAATGTTACTCCCGGGCCCTTATGATGAATGAAAAGCCTTGCAAGCATAATGAATGGAGGTGCATGACCTTGTTGTTATTAGCTCAACTGATGTACGACTGTATAGCCCATGAGGATGCACATCTGGGGTCTAATCCTTGTGATTGACCAAAGTATGATGAATGGGACCCGTATTCATGAGCAGGCTTTGTGCTTAGCAGTATGGGTCAATTGTCGATGGCTTAGCTACCATGTTAAACATTTACCAACAAGGGTTCGGCATCTGTTGCCAACTAACAATGTAGGCTCTTGCTTTTTGCAATCCTAGTTAATGAAAGAGAAAGATAATGAAAGAAAGAAAGATAATGAATCTCTTAATGATTGATTATGTATATTGATGAATGATCACCAAGTGAAGTTTAAAAAAGTGTATTTTCTATATTATTAAACTAGGATTCACATAGCAACGCTAACTTTTTATATGCATATCAGTTGGCAGGTAAGGATGTTGCTGAGGATGGCATGGGGCTGAAGCTACTTGGTGAATAGAGACTGGCATCCATTTATACAATTATGATATTTTTGTCTTATAATGCAACTGAATATTATTTTGTAACTCTAACCAACGATGTATTTCTTGGAAAAAGTAATAATTAATGCAAGAAATGGTTTATGGTTAAATTATTCCGCTGCGATTGTTTTCTTATAATAATATGACTTAAGGTGTTTTAAATAACGAATGATGCTACGAATAACCAACTGTGGGGTCTCCAGGGACGGGGCCTTACATTGTCTACTTTGATTTTAGTGATCATTATTATCGGATTTGATTAGATTAGTTTAGGAGGGTGTTCAGAAGGCTTGAGAATAGACATGGCATAGTATGAAAGGTTGTTACAGATAGCAAAAACTATCCATGCAAGAACTATTGTTGTTTGATGTCTTTGTATAACTAATTCCTTTTTCATGTATTTTACTAAGCTTTCGCGAATACTTTGATGCACAAATCTATAATCGCCCAATTTCGATTGACATAAAAAGAAATGTTATCTTCTTGGTCATGTTACCTTAATTTGACTTCTTTTTCATCAATCACACATTGAGTTTCATGTTTGACGTGTGATTACATTCATTCTGTAATTATTTATAGATTCTCGATTCTTAATGAGTTAATACAAATGGTTTTTGATCCTTTACAACTTGTATCCATGGTCCAGTGTTCAATAAATGATTCTGTGGATCGAGAGTCATCGTTTGGATTAAATTTAGTGGATTTGTGAGCAAGAGTGTTTGAGGATGGCTGCCGAGTGTTGTGGATGCATTTTGTGTAGGATTGGATAGATTTTAAAGGTAATTTGTTTATTTTTATCTTGGGTTTTGGTTTCTATTTGGAAATTGATAATAAGTTCCGTTGGCAGTTGTTTAGTTTGATTTCAGTGATCATTATAATCAGATTTGATTAGATTAGTTTAGGAGGGTGTTCAGAAGGCTTGAAATAGACATGGCATAGTATGAAAGATTGTTAAAGATAGCAAAAATTATCCATGCTAGAACTATTGTTGTTTGATGTCTTTGTATAACTGGTTCCTTTTCCATGTATTTTACTAAGCTTTCACGAATACATTGATGCACAAATCTATAATCGCCCAATTTCGATTGAAATAAATAGAAAAGTTATCTTCTTCGTCATATTACCTTAATTTGACTTCTTTATCATCAATCACACATTGAGTTTCATGTTTGACGTATGATTACATTCATTCTGTAATTATTTTAAGATTTTCGGTTCTTATTGAGTTAATACAAATCGTTTTGATCCTTTACAACTCGTATCCATGGTCCAGTGTTTAATAAAGGATTTTGTGGATCGAGAGTCGTTGTTTGGATTGAATTTAGTGGATTTGTGAGCAAGAATGTTTGAAGATGGCTGTCGAGTGTTATGGATGCATTGTTTTTGTAGTAGTGGATCGATTTTCAAGGCGATTTGTTTATTTTCATGTTAGGTTTTGGTTTCTATTTGGAAACAGATACTAGGTTCCGTTGGTGGTTGTTTAGTTTGATATTAGTGATCATTATAATCGGATTTGATTCGATTAGTTTAGGAGGGTGTTCAGAAGGCTTGAGAATAGACAAGGCATAGTATTAAAGGTTGTTACAGATAGCAAACACTATCCAAGCAAGAACTGTTGTTGTTTGATGTTTTTGTATAACTAACTCCTTTTTCATGAATTTTACTAAGCTTTCGTGAATACGTTGATGCACAAACCTATAATCGCCCAATTTCGATTTAAATAAAAAGAAATGCTATCTTCTTGGTCATGTTACCTTAATTTGACTTTTTTTTCATCAAACACATATTGAGTTTCATGTTTGACAAGTGATTACCTTCATTCTGTAATTAGTATTTGATTCTCGATTCTTATTGAGTTAATACGAGTGGTTTTTGATCCTTTACAACTCGTATCTATGGTCCAGTGAGGATTCTGTGGATCGAGAGTCGTCGTATGGATTGGATTTAGTGGTTTTGTGAACAAGAGTGATTGAAGATGGCTGTCGAGTGTTGTGGATGCATTTTGTGTAGGAGTGGATTGATTTTAAAGGTGATTTGTGTATTTTCATCTTTGGTTTTGGTTTCTATTTGGAAATAGATACTAAGTTCCGTTGGCGGTTTTTAGTTTGATTTTAGTGATCATTATAATCGGATTTGATTGGATTAGTTTAGGAGGGTGTTCAAAAGGCTTGAGAATAGTCATGGCATAGTATGAAAGGTTGTTACAGATTGCAAAAACTATCCATGCGAGAACTATTGTTGTTTGATGTCTTTGTATAACTTGTTCCTTTTTCATCTATTTTACTAAGCTTTCGTGAATACTTTGATGCACGAATCTATAATCGCCCAATTTCGATTGAAATAAAAAGAAATGTTATCTTCTTGGTCATGTTACCTTAGTTTGACTTCTTTTTCATCAGCCACACATTGAGTTTCATGTTTGACGTGTGATAACATTAATTCTGTAATTATTTTTAGATTCTCAATTCTTATTGAGTAAATACGAATGGTTTTTGATCCTTTACAACTCGTATCCATGGTCCAGTGTTCTATAAAGGATTTTGTTGATCGAGAGTCATCGTTTAGATTAAATTTCGTGGATTTGTGAGCAAGAGTGTTTGAAGATGACTGCCGAGTGTTGTGGATGCATTTTGTGTAGGATTAGATCGATTTTAAAGATGATTTGTTTATTTTTATTTTGGATTTTGGTTTCTATTTGGAAATAGATAATAGGTTCTGTTGGCGGTTGTTTAGTTTGATTTCAGTGATCATTATAATCGGATTTGATTCGATTAGTTTAAGAGGGTATTTAGAAGGCTTGAGAATAGACATGCCATAGTATGAAAGGTTGTTACATATAGCAGTAACTATCCATGCGAGAACACTTGTTGTTTGGTGTCTTTGTATAACTGGTTCCTTTTTCATGTATTATTCTAAGCTTTCACGAATATTTGATGCACTAATCTATAATCGCCCAATTTCGATTGAAATAAAAAGAAATGTTGTCTTCTTGGTCATGTTACCTTATTTTGACTTCCTTTTTCATCAATCACACATTGAGTTTCATGTTTGATGTGTGATTACATTCATTCTGTAATTATTTTTAGATTCTCGATTCATATTGAGTTAATATGAATGGTTTTTGATCCTTTACAACTCGTATCCATGGTCCAGCGTTCGATAAAGGATTCTGTGGAACGAGAGTTGTCGTTTGGATTAAATTTAGTAGATTTGCGAGCAACAGTGTTTGAAGATGGCTGCCGAGTGTCGTGGATGCATTTTGTGTAGGATTGGATCGATTTTAAAGGTGATTTGTTTATTTTTATCTTCGATTTTGGTTTCCATTTGGAAATAGATAATATGTTCCATTGGTGGTTGTTTAGTTTAATTTCAGTTATCATTATAATCGGATTTGATTAGATTAGTTTAGGAGGGTATTTAGAAGGCTTGAGAATAGACATGCCATAGTATGAAAGGTTGTTACATATAGCAATAACTATCCAGGAGAACACTTGTTGTTTGGTGTCTTTGTATAACTAGTTCCTTTTTCATGTATTTTACTAAACTTTGGCGAATACTTTGATTCACAAATCTATAATGGCCCAATTTTGATTGAAATAAAAAGAAATGTTGTCTTCTTGGTCATGTTACCTTAATTTGACTTCTTTATCATCAATCACACATTGAGTTTCATGTTTGACGTGTGACTACATTCATTCTGTAATAATTTTTAAATTCTCGGTTCTTATTGAGTTAACACGAATCGTTTTTGATCCTTTACAACTCGTACCCATGGTCCATTGTTCAATAAAGGATTTTGTGGATCGAGAGTCGTCGTTTGGATTGAATTTAGTGGATATGTGAGCAAGAGTGTTCGAAGATGGCTGTCGAGTGTTGTGGATGCATTTTTTTAGGAGTGGATCGAATTTCAAGGCGATTTGTTTATTTTCATCTTTGGTTTTAGTTTCTATTTGGAAATATATACTAGGTTCTGTTGGTGGTTGATTAGTTTGATATTAGTGATCATCTTAATCGGATTTTATTCGATTAGTTTAGGAGGGTGTTTAGAAGGCTTGAGAATAGACAAGGCGTAGTATTAAAGGTTGTTACAGATAGCAAAAACTATCCATGCAAGAACTATTTTTTTGATGTTTTTGTATAACTAGTTCCTTTTCATGGATTTTACTAAGCTTTCATGAATACTTTGATGCAAAAACCTATAATTGCCCAATTTCGATTGAAATTAAAAGAAATGCTATCTTCTTGGTCATGTTACCTTAATTTGACTTCTTTTTCATCAATCACATATTGAGTTTTATGTTTGACATGTGATTAGCTTCATTCTATAACTATTATTAGATTCTCGATTCTTTTTGAGTTAATACAAGTGGTTTTTAATCCTTTACAACTCGTATCCATGGTCCAGTGTTCAGTAAAAGATTCTATTGATCGAGAGTCGTCATTTGGATTGAATTTAGTAGATTTGTGAGCAAGAGTGTTTGAAGATGACTGTCGAGTGTTGCGTATGCAATTTGTGTAGGAGTGGATTGATTTTAAAGGTAATTTGTTTATTTTCATCTTCGGTTTTGGTTTCTATTTGGAAATAGATATTAGGTTATGTTGGTGGTTGTTTAGTTTGATTTCAGTGATCATTATAATCGGATTTTATTAGATTAGTTTAGGAGGGTGTTCAGAAGGCTTGAGAATAGAATGGCATGGTATGAAAGGTTGTTACTGATAGCAAAAACTATCCATGGGAGAACTATTGTTGTTAGATATCTTTGTATAACTAGTTCCTTTTTCATGTATTTTACTAAGCTTTCACGAATACTTTTATGGACAAATCTATAATCGTCCAATTTCGATTAAAATAAAAAGAAATGTTATCTTCTTGGTCATGTTACCTTAATTTGACTTCTTTTTCATCAATCACACATTGAGTTTCATGTTTGACGTGTGATTACATTCATTCTGTAATTATTTTTAGATTCTCTCTTCTTGTTGAGTTAATACAAATGGTTTTTGATCCTTTACAACCCGTAACCATGGTCAAGTGTTCAATAAAGGATTCTGTCTATCGACAGTCGTCGTTTGGATTAAATTTAGTGTATTTGTGAGCAAGAGTGTTTGAAGATGGCTGCCTAGTGTTGTGGATGCATTTTGTGTAGGATTGGATTGATTTTAAAGATTTGTTTATTTTTATCTCGGGTTTTGGTTTCAATTTGGAAGTAGATAATAGGTTCTGTTGGCAGTTGTTTAGTTTGATTTCTGTGATCATTATAATCGGATTTGATTAGATTAGTTTAGAAGAGTGTTCTAAAGGCTTGAGAATAGACATGGCACAGTTTGAAAGTTTGTTACAAATAGCAAAAACTATTCATGCAAGAACTATTGTTGTTTGATGTCTTTGTACGTAACAACCGACTCCTAGGTTCAACTTTAAAACTTTAATTTAATCTGGCATTATTTTCCATTCTTATTATTAATATTATTTTCTTCTGTCTTGTTGATTGATTTCATGTTTAATTGCCTTAGAAGATCCCGCTATGTCTAGCCTTAGGCTAGAAATTATTAAGCGATTCTAGAAAATATTAAATCTATGCTAGAAATTAGAGTTTTAATTAAACAAATAATATGTGTGTATACCTACACATCTACCGCACACATACATGTATATGCAACATTACACTTAAAAACTTATAAACTAGAAATCATCATCTTCTACACTACACAACAAATTTACACTACAATTTATAAACTAAATAAAAATAATAATAATAATAATCCCCCCCCACCCCCCAATTAATTCGGCCGCGTGACATCCGTCACCAAAATAGGTACGTTGGCTTTGGCATTAGTTTGAATTTTGACTTTTGACTTTGACTTTCGACTTTATTTGGACTGGGTCTTGATTTATGGTTCTTTTCTTGATGGGCCCAAATTTTGGTCTTATGGGCCTACGTTTTTATGATGGGCCTGGAGCCTATATCTTGATGTGACTAGTGGACTTTTCGCCGTATGAGGTTCTATGTATTGAGCCCAATCGAGGGTTTTCTAAAATGTAAAACACGAAATTTCACCATAACCCAATTAGCCTTACATCCATGGGCTTTACCCAAAGGCTGTTAAAACAACTTAATTTGGTTCTAAAAAATATAATTTATTCAAATCCTAGGGCATGTGATAGTTCGTTGGAACCGTTATTGCGCGCGGAATCTGAAAGCGTAAAAATTAGATGACGCGTGGCTCGAGATGTGACGGAATACACGAGACGGGCCAAGGGCCCGAAGGCCCTTCTTCCTCCCAACTTTTGGCCGCAAGGTTTAAGGGGGGAATTCCCCTTTGCCTTAGCTCATTTTCACAAATTCTAGTTTTCCCTTGAAACCCTAGCCACCACTTCACCAAAAATCCTCTCTTCTTCTCTATAACCTATCGAAAATTCTGAAGATTCTTGAGCATCCATCGAATTTAGGGCAATCAAATCATCCAAGAGCTTTAAACCAAGCAAGATACCTTCGTCTTCGTAGATACAGTAAGCGAAATTCGTGTTTGATGAAGTTTAATCCTTGTTTCACTCAAGATAGATGATAATCATCATCTACACTCGAAATTTTCATCTAATGATCTTTCATTTTTAATTTTTGGTGCTAGATCGTGAGAATCTAAGCGTTACGATCATCGGATTCACCATTTGGTAAGAAACCCTAATTCTTGGATTTTATGGTAATCGAATCCATGATATTGAGTGGAAATCTTGGATGACCTGCCCTTAATCGAGCTTTTGGACCTATAAAACGTTTTGAAATAACTAGAATTTTTCCATGAAAGTATTGATGTGTTGAACAAATCGAAACAACGAAACTAACAATCTGGGCAGCTTGCTGTCAGAAAAATGGGTCATCTTGTTCGTGTGATAACTTGGTCGAAACACGCCCAATTGAGGCAAACTCTGGGTCTAAATTTAAGCCCTATGAGTCCTCTAACTAACCCAAGTGGTTTCATGTCGCTTCGACATCGTTTGGTCCTCCAAACGTAGCAAACAAAACTGCAGGTCAAAACTGACGAATCTGGGCAGCAGATTGGTCTTTATTTTTCGTGTCATAACTTACTCATATTTTGTCAAATGAACCTGATTCTTTTTCTGGAGTTAATTTAAGGTCTCTTCTTTCAAATGACACCTCTTACGCGATGTTTCGTGGTCGTGTCGATCTCCTAACAGCTAATACAAGACTGATGCGCAATCAGATATGTATGCTGAATTATTTTGTTAAAACTTAAAAATAAGGGTTGGGATTAAATAGTCTAAATTAAGACAAGTTTGGCATATAATATTGATTAAAACTCTTTACAAAAGAATTAAATTAATAAGTATGACGATGGAAAACCTTGATTAGTGTTAAGGATTGGACTAACAGGATTGCACCCATATTAGTCATCGATATTTGGTGATATATTAATCCTTTTGTGTATTATATATTTTTAGTGCTTACTTTGCGTGTTGTGGGATTTGAACTGTGACTTTTCGAGGTGAGTTTCACGACCCCTTTTTAATATATTTTACTTGGGGGAAAAGCATGCTCATGGTTTTGGACTATGCCGTGTTTGATTTTCTTTTGAAATATTGTATGTGGTTTGGGTCATGGTATGAGTCTTGATATTCAATCATGAGTGTGTACTTGTGCTTGTGCTTGTGCTTCAACTTGTGTACTTGGATGTTATGGAGAGATATTGTTAGTACTAACGGGTTGACACCCCCACTCATGTTGTCGGTATACTAGTCGAGACCGACTTGGCCGGGGCTTGCCCTTGGGTGAATATAATCCGGTTGTGTGCAAATTTTGGAATGTCTTGGATTTGGGTTACATTCGAACTTATGTTGATATCTTGACTGCTATGTATCTCTTTCACATACAATTTTCTATACATGTTTTACACGGCAAAATATTTGTACTTATAAACCTGTGAACTCATCAACGTTTGTTGACCTTTTTAGAGCATGTCTTTTCAGGTAATGAAGTCTAGGTGTATGGCTGTGGACTTAGACAAGACCGCTCCACTAGGAGCATTAGACATTCAAGAGACTTTTGGGACATGTTGTGGATTGTTGGGTTTTATGGATTGCAATTTTGAAGATTTTGAGATTTTTATTGTTTGACAATTGTGTTTATTTGTTTCTGTATGGAGCTTTGGTATGATTATGCATTTTGGTATGACGTTCTCGTAGTGACTATCCTTGACATGTGTTCCTATGTGTCGGGCGACGTCATGACCCATGTACGGAGAATACCTTTAGATATTCTCTTGAACCCCCACTGTGTTATGACGATCCCGTCCGTCACATCCTCGTGTTTCCGCTTTAGCGAGGGTGTGACAGATTGGTATCAGAGCCATTGGTTATAGAGAATTAGGTGGATTATTCGACCTAGACTATAACCTAAGTACCCGCATGTAGTATGCATAATAGGATTATGTGTACATTATACATGTGAATATTTGTGTTAATTGTTCTGATTTTTTGGATTGTCTTGTTGTTTCTTTCTTTTTTTTTTCTTGTCCTTTTTGAGAAAAGTGTTTATGTTTTTATTCTTTTAGGCCATGACTTCTGGTACTCATTCCTTTCCCCCTTCTATTATTGATATTTCGTCTGATTTGGAGAATGAAGAGGCGTCACCTGGCCCGCCGAAGCTGTTGAAGCAAGCAGTAGCGGTGCGTGGACGCAGACCGTTGACGAGGTCTATGACGGGATGCTTTAGGCCATATGGGTTTGGAGCACCCTGGAGAGCACATGCAGTGAGGAACCCATTTCCTCATTCAAAGGACGTTAGAGATATTCATGGGTCACCACCGGATTCCCCTAGGTCTGTTAGCAGCTGTGAGAGCCATGTAGGACCGTTACCGGAGGTGGCTATGCCCCCATCGACTATTCATGATGATGGTGGCAATATACCTGCCCCTCCAGCCTTAAAGGGCAAGAGAGAGTTCGCGTGACGTATGACAGGCGGACTCATTGCTTCCTGCTCGTGGAGTGAAAAGAAGAATTGAATTGGGGACACTCCACACTGCTACTGATTAGCCTTTTTATGATTTTCCTTTTCTTTTCTTAAGTATCTTGACTGTTGATTATTGGGATTAGTATATTTTGACTTTGAGTTTTGACATTGGAATGTTATGGATATTAGGATTGGATATTATTTAAGTATTTCTATTATGGAATATGGGTGTCGAATTGACAAATTAAGTGCTATCATATACGTGCCTATTTCCTGGAATAATTCCTAGCCTTATTACTAATGCGATGTTGGATTATAATTATTTACGGGTTGCCCTATTTTTTTTAGAACATGCCGCCAAAAAGAGTTACCCGCAGCTCGGCCCGTGGAGGTGCAGCCCCGAGGGGACGGGGACGTGGTAGAGGTGCTGGTGGCTGTGGTAGAGCCATAGGTGGAAGAGGTCAAGGTGGAACGAACAATGAAAATAATGGGGCTGGTAACCCAGATATCGCCACTATTATTGCTCAACAGCTAGCTGAACTAATTCCTACTATTGTTACGCAAGTGAGTAACAACATCTTGAACAATGGGGGCGGTATGGGCGGAGTAAACGGGAACGATAATGGGAATGAAGGGGACAATGGCAATCATGGAGGTGAAGAAGGAGCGAATGGCGGCGAGGTGTTGATGGAAGCTGGACATGATGGGAACGTGAATGTCGTGGGGAATGGTACTGGGGGTAGGGTTGGATGTACCTACAAGGAATTCATAACTTGTAAACCGAAGGAGTTTGATGGAAAGGGCGGAGCTATCGCTTTGACCCGTTGGATTGAGAAGATGGAAACTGTGATGGATATTAGTAACTGTGCTGAGAATCAGAAGGTGAAGTATGCGACGTGTTCGTTGGTAGGAAAGGCATTGACATGGTGGAACACCCAAGTTCAGGCTCGGGGAAGAGAGGCAGCTGTGGCCATGACATGGGCCGAATTTAAGGTGTTGGCAGCTGAGAAGTATTGCCCTATGAATGAGATGCAAAAGTTGGAACACGAGTTCTGGAACCATTCGATGGTAGGGTCGGGTCATGCTGCATATACCGACCGGTTTCATGAATTGGCAAAACTGGTGCCACACTTGGTAACACCCGAGTCGAAGAGAATTGAGCAGTACATCTGGGGTCTGGTACCACAGATTCGTGGCATGGTGACGGCCGCGGCACCCCCGACCATACAAAGTGCAATTTTGAAAGCAGGCACTTTGACTGATGAAATGGTGCGAACTGGAGTTTTGGGAAAGACTGGAGAAAAGCGAAAGGATGTTGGGGAGTCAAGCAGATCGACCAATAGTAAAGTGGATAAGAAAAAAAGGTGGTGAAGGGATATGTTGTTGCGGCGCATACAAAGAAGGATTATGTTGGTACTTATCCGAAGTGCATCAAGTGCGGCTGGCATCATCCAATTACAGTGCCATGTACTGTGTGCTACGCTTGCCAGCAAGTCGGGCACTTAGCTAAGCATTGCAGGACACTCGTGAACCTAGCGGTGCCGGTCAATGTGGCTAGACCAGCGGGGGCACCACGCGTGTGTTTCAAGTACGGGAGCCAAGACCATTACCGTAATACTTGTCCAAAGTTAAACAGAGCACCAGGACGGGTGGACAACCCGAATGCAAGAAACAACAACCAAAATCAAGCATTAGCGATTGGCGAAAATCCTAGACAAGGTAACAATGGTAACCCGGCTCGTGGAAGGGCGTTTGTAATCGGTGCCAATGACGCTCGCCAGGAACCACAAGTGGTGACGGGTACGTTTACTTTAAATGAACATTATGCTACAGTTTTATTTGATACGGGTGCCGATAATAGTTTTGTATCATCCGAGTTTGTGAAATTAATGGATATGACCCCTAGTTGTATGGAATCAAGCTATGTAGTAGAATTGGCCAACGGTAACCTAGTAGAGACTAGGGATATAATACGGAACTACACCTTAACTTTGGGCGATCATGCTTTTAGAATAGATCTTATACCTTTTGGGCTTGGAAGTTTTGACGTAGTGGTGGGTATGGACTGGTTAACTGGGAATAGGGCCGAAATCGTTTGTAACAAAAAGATTGTGCGCATACCCTTACCATGTGGCAAGACACTTGAAGTACATGGGGAGAAGCCAGAAGTGAAGAAAGAATATATAATGAGTATGAAAGTGGTGGAATTGAAGATCGAAGACATAGCTATTGTGCAGGATTTTCAAGAGGTGTTTCCGGATGATTTGACACTATTGCCACCACCAAGACAGGTAGATTTTCGAATCAATTTGATACCGGACGCAGTGCCTGTGGCTAAGGCTCCTTATCGACTAGCCCCGTCAGAAATGCAAGAACTGTCTAGTCAGCTCCAGGAGTTGCTAGACAAGGGTTTCATCCGACCAAGCCATTCGCCGTGGGGAGCGCCAGTGCTCTTTGTTAAGAAAAAGGATGGATCCTTGAGAATGTGCATAGATTATCGAGAATTGAACAAGTTAACTATTAAGAATCGTTACCCCTTGCCAAGGATAGATGATCTATTTGATCAACTTTAAGGGGCGACCTATTTTTCGAAGATTGATCTTCGTCCCGGATATCATCAGTTGAGGGTGCACGAGGACGATATACCAAAGACGGCTTTTAGGACGCGTTATGGGCATTATGAATTCTTGGTTATGCCTTTTGGGTTAACAAATGCACCCGGTATTTATGGATCTAATGAATAGGGTGTGTAAACCCTATCTGGATAAATTTGTTATAGTATTCATTGACGACATTTTTATCTATTCAAGGACGAAAGAGGATCATGAGGAACACTTGAAAGCAATCTTGGAGTTATTGGAAAGAGAGAAGCTCTATGCCAAACTCTCCAAGTGTGAGTTTTGGCTGCGAGAGGTGAAATTTCTTGGGCATGTAGTGAATGAAAAAGGAATTCATGTGGATCCTGGAAAGATCGAGGCAGTGAAAAATTGGGAGGCGCCTAAGACGCCTTCAGAGATAAGACAATTCCTTGGGTTAGCAGGTTACTATAGGTGATTTATCACGAGTTTCTCAAGGGTTGCACAACCATTTACGCAATTGAAGCAGAAGGATAAGAAGTTCGAATGGGGTGCTAAACAAGAGGACGCATTTAATACATTGAAAAATAAGTTGTGTAATGCACCGATATTGGCACTCCCTAAGGGTTCAGACATATTTTTTGTGTATTATGACGCGTCGCATCAACGTTTAGGTTGTGTTCTCATGCAAAAAGATAAAGTGATTGCATACGCGTCGCGACAACTTAAGAATCATGAGAAGAATTACACCACCCATGACCTGGAGTTAGGCGCGGTAGAGGCACTATTTGTATGGTACAAAGTGTGTCATTTATACCGACCACAAGAGCCTCCAACACATTTTTGACCAAAAGGAATTGAACATGAGACAACGTCGATGGATGGAATTGCTTAGTGATTACGACTGTGAAATCCGGTACCACCCGGGTAAAGCAAACGTAGTAGCGGATGCTTTAAGTAGAAAGGAAATAGTCAAACCTGTATGCATCCAGGCCCTACAAATGACCATTCATTCGGATATTAAGACTCATATTATTGCTGCTCAAGTCGAAGCAATAAAGGAAACAAACGTACAGAGTGAAGGGTTGAGAGGACTGGACCGACAGTTCGAACAAAAGGATGATGGAGGGTATACCTTATGGGTAGGATTTGGGTACCCATTACGGGGAATGTTCGGGAAATCATATTGGATGAGGCACATACGACGAGGTATTCGGTACACCCTGGTGCGGATAAAATGTACCACGATCTTAGAGATATATACTGGTGGCCCGGAATGAAGAGGGATATAACGGTATATGTTAGTAAGTGTTTAACGTGTGCGAAGGTCAAGGCAGAACATCAAAGACCATCAGGTTTATTGTAGCAACCTGAAATCCCTGAATGGAAGTGGGAGAATATTACGATGGACTTTATTACAAAGTTACCAAGGACAAGTAGTGGGCATGATACGATTTGGGTTATTGTGGATCGAATGACCAAATCTGCACATTTCTTGGCTATACGCGAAGACTACAAAATGGAAAAGTTGGCAAGGATCTATATTTGTGAGATTGTGTCTAGACATGGGGTACCCATGTCAATCATATCTGATCGGGACGCACGATTCACATCCCGATTCTGGCAATCCTTACAGAAGTCACTAGAGACACGACTTGACATGAGTACTGCCTATCACCCTCAGACAGATGGTCAGAGTGAGCGTATATGCTGAGGGCTTGCACGATTGACTTTGGCGGTAACTGGGACACTCACCTTCCATTAGTGGAGTTTTCATACAATAATAGTTACCATACGAGTATTGGATGTGCACCATTTGAGGCATTGTATGGGCGTAAGTGCAGGTCGCCGGTGTGTTGGGCAGAGGTCGGGGAAAGTCAGATGATTGGACCCGAGATTATACAAGAGACTACCGACAAGGTGTTTCAGATAAGGGATAGATTGAAGGCAGCCCAAGACCGTCAGAAAAGTTATGCTGATAATCGAAGGAAGCCATTAGAGTTCACTGTTGGGGATAATGTTCTATTGAAAGTGTCGCCTTGGAAAGGAATTATTCGTTTTGGCAAGAGGAGCAAGTTAGCACCGAGATACGTTGGTCCGTTCAAGATTATTGAACGAATTGGTCCTGTTGCATATCGACTGGAATTGCCGCAAGAGTTGAACGGCATACATAACACGTTTCATGTTTCAAATCTCAAGAAGTGTCTCGCTGATGAGACGCTACATGTGCCACTCGAGGAAATTCAAGTGGATGAAAAACTTCGATTCGTCGAAGAACCATTAGAGATCATGGACTGGGAAATAAAGATGTTGAAACGTAGCAAGATCCCGATTGTGAAGGTAAGATGGAACTCAAGGAGAGGCCCTGAGTTTACTTGGGAAAGAGAAGACGGAATGAGGATTAAGTACCCTCACCTATTTGCGGATGGCAGTGCAGTTGATGACTCTAGTTGAATTTCGGGACGAAATTCTTTCAACTGGGGGATACTGTGACATCCGTCACCAAAATAGGTACGTTGGCTTTGGCATTAGTTTGAATTTTGACTTTTGACTTTGACTTTCGTCTTTATTTGGACTGGGTCTTGATTTATGGTTCTTTTCTTGATGGGCCCAAATTTTGGTCTTATGAGCCTACGTTTTTATGATGGGCCTGGAGCCTATATCTTGATGTGACTATTGGACTTGTCGCCGTATGAGGTTCTATGTATTGAGCCCAATCGAGGGTTTTCTAAAATGTAAAACACGAAACTTCACCATAACCCAATTAGCCTTACATCCATGGGCTTTACCCAAAGCCTGTTAAAACAACTTAATTTGGTTCTAAAAAATAATTTATCCAAATCCTAGGGCATGTGATAGTTCGTTGGAACCGTTATTGCGCGTGGAATCTGAAAGCGTAAAAATTAGACGACGCGTGGCTCGAGACGTGACGGAATACACGAGACGGGCCAAGGGCCCGAAGGCCCTTCTTCTCCCAACTTTTGGCCGCAAGGTTTAAGGGGGTATTCCCCTTTGCCTTAGCTCATTTTCACAAATTCTAGTTTTCCCTTGAAACCCTAGCCACCACTTCACCAAAAATCCTCTCTTCTTCTCTATAACCTATCGAAAATTCTAAAGATTCTTGAGCATCCATCGAGTTTAGGGCAATCAAATCATCCAAGAGCTTTAAACCAATCAAGATACCTTTGTCTTCGTAGATACGGTAAGCGAAATTCGTGTTTGATGAAGTTTAATCCTTGTTTCACTCAAGATAGATGATAATCATCATCTACACTCGAAATATTCATCTAATGATCTTTCATTTTTAGTTTTTGGTGCTAGATCGTGAGAATCTAAGCGTTACGATCGTCGGATTCGCCATTTGGTAAGAAACCCTAATTCTTGGATTTTATGGTAATCGAATCCATGGTATTGAGTGGAAATCTTGGATGACCTGCCCTTAATCGAGATTTTGGACCTATAAAACGTTTTGAAATAACTAGAATTTTTCCTTGAAAGTATTGATGTGTTGAACAAATCGAAACAACGAAACTAACAATCTGGGCAGCTTGCTGTCAGAAAAATGGGTCATCTTGTTCGTGTGATAACTTGGTCGAAACACGCCCAATTGGGGCAAACTCTGGGTCTAAATTTAAGCCCTTTGAGTCCTCTAACTAACCCAAGTGGTTTCATGTCGTTTCGACATCGTTTGGTACTCCAAACGTAGCAAACAAAACTAAAGGTCAAAACTGACGAATCTGGGCAGCAGATTGGTCTTTATTTTTCGTGTCATAACTTACTCATATTAGGTCAAATGAACCTGATTCTTTTTCTGGAGTTAATTTAAAGTCTCTTCTTTCAAGTGACACCTCTTACGCCATGTTTCGTGGTCGTTTCGATCCCCTAACAGCTTATACAAGACTGATGCGCAATCAGATATGTATGCTGAATTATTTTGTTAAAACTTAAAGATAAGGGTTGGGATTAAATAGTCTAAATTAAGACAAGTTTTGCATATAATATTGATTAAAACTCTTTACAAAAGAATTAAATTAATAAGTGTGACGATGGAAAACCTTGATTAGTGTTAAGGGCTGGACTAACAGGATTGCACCCATATTAGTCATCGATATTTGGTGATATATTAATCCTTTTGTGTATTATATATTTTTAGTGCTTACTCTGCGTGTTGTGGGATTTGAACTGTGACTTTTCAAGGTGAGTTTCACGGCCCCTTTTTAATATATTTTACTTGGGGGAAAAGCATGCTCATGGTTTTGGACTATGCCGTGTTTGATTTTCTTTTGAAATATTGTATGTGGTTTGGGTCATGGTATGAGTCTTGATATTCAATCATGAGTGTGTACTTGTGCTTGTGCTTGTGCTTCAACTTGTGTACTTGGATGTTATGGAGAGATATTGTTAGTACTAACGGGTTGACACCCCCACCCATGTTGTCGGTATACTAGTCGAGACCGACTTGGCCGGGGCTTGCCCTTGGGTGAATATAATCCGGTTGTGTGCAAATTTTGGAATGTCTTGGATTTGGGTTACATTCGAACTTATGTTGATATCTTGACTGCTATGTATCTCTTTCACATACAATTTTCTATACATATTTTACACGGCAAAATATTTGTACTTATAAACCTGTGAACTCACCAACGTTTGTTGACCTTTTTAGAGCATGTCTTTTCAGGTAATGAAGTCTAGGTGTATGGCTGTGGACTTAGACGAGACCGCTCCACTAGGAGCATTAGACATTCAAGAGACTTTTGGGACGTGTTGTGGATTGTTGGGTTTTATGGATTGTAATTTTGAAGATTTTGAGATTTTTATTGTTTGACAATTGTGTTGATTTGTTTCTGTATGGAGCTTTGGTATGATTATGCATTTTGGTATGACGTTCTGGTAGTGACTATCCTTGACATGTGTTCCTATGTGTCGGGCGACGTCATGACCCATGTACGGAGAATACCTTTACATATTCTCTTAAACCCCCAATGTGTTATGACGATCCCGTCCGTCGCATCCTCGTGTTTCCGCTTTAGCGAGGGTGTGACAGCTGCCCCTCATCTCCACTCACCACTCTCTTGAAAACTTAAACCCACTTCAACACTTCATCCTCTTCCCCATACATGCAACCCAACTCCCAACTTCATTTCTCCCTCTCTCTTCCATGAATTCAGCCATAAATCTTCAATTTTCTCTGCAATTCTTCCTCATTTAAGCCTCAAAAATCAAAGGATAGCACTACCCCAACATCGACCAAGAGCAAACCAAGCTAGAAGATGAACTAAAGTGTGTTTTTACACAAGATTCTTTCAAGAACAAGAAGTTTCAGCTCAAGCTCGCAAACCAACAGCTCTCATACTCTTCAAATCATCCCAAACACACGAAATATTTGGAGTGTAAGCATCGTGGTACCCGAACAAAGCTATTTCTTGAGTTTTTCCTCTCTTTTCTACCAAAAATCTTACTTTTCTTGTTCAAAACAGAAACTTTCGGCCACACCACTGTTACTGTTCTCACAACATCACAAAAGGTATCTTTTGAAGGTAGATCGTGAACCATGGTTGGTGCCCTTGTTTGCACCCCCGAAAACCCTCTTTTCTATATGTTTTAGCACCAATAACCCACCCATTTTGAAAAGCCTCTCAACCTATGTTAAAACCTGCTTAAAAACAGTTTATTAACATCCTTATAACTTGTATTAAAAGTTACAAGAAGGTTTGGTAACGTTTATGCTCAAACTATGACGATTACACATGTGCAAATGATGTAAAACACCCTCTAAAAAGCTATAATGATGATTGTAATGCAAAAATCCATGAGATAATGTTTTGTTCCAGTATTTTGATGATATTAATCTTATAAAGTTCATGGTAGTTGTTGAAAAGGTAAAAAGGTGTGGTACTATGGACTTAGTGGGTGAAATTAAAGACCCGAAAGGTGGTAAAATTCTAAAAAATGCTCAAAACTGAATAGGTTGCAAGTTTTAAAAGTTCTAGGCTCTAAAATAAGTATTTTAGTCTTAAAAACCGAATTTGGTGAATTATTGGGTTGATATGTGATTTCTACGAAGCTATTTAACAAAAATAAGCCAAAACCGGGAGATTTTTTGATAAAATTTTTAAAATGGCGTAACAAGCCTAAAACCAATAAATTCATGTTATTTCAGTAAGTTAGAAAACCCCAAGATAATATTTTGGTGGAAAAAATGAAAGAAAATGGATTAGGTTGTTCGGTTTTGGGTAAAAACAAGTTTTAACGATTTAATTTAAAAACGAAGCTTTTTGCTCAAATAACACAAAAATTATTTTAAATCAGATTATAACCTTTTTTAGAAGTCCTTAAAAAGTAATACTTGAGTGTTATGGGTTGAAGTTAAAAAATTTAAAACTAGATGCTTAAATTGTCGGTTTTACCGTAACCGGTAACTCAAATCTTGTGTTTTAAATCCCTCAAGCTAATTTATGGAAATATTAAGTTTAAACAGGCCTAAAAGTAATATAAAAACCCCTAGGAACTAGTAAGGGCCATATTTGGTAAAGAAATGAAAAAAAGCAAACTTTTGGGTCAAAATTGTAAATTCTGAAACTTGAGGGACCAAAGTGTAAATTTCGTAAATATAACTAAATTTAAGTAATCATATAACCAGAAACTCTTATCAAACTTATTATCATATAAACAAACTCATAAGATTCATATAACTTGTCATCCATGTATCGAAAACCCTAACTTTCCTAAAAAGGAAACTTTTTGACGCAACTCCTAAGAAACGAAGCCACATGAACTTATGACCATCAAATGCACTTAGTTACACTTTAAATAGTCTAAGAACATATAGCTTACTACTTGTATCATGATAATAGGGTGCTAGGACTCGGATTTGTTGGTACTTGAAGGACTTTTACTTGATTCTAAGGTGAGTTTAGTGTTCCCCTCTTTACTACTGTTTTGGGATGAAACATATTGTAATTGAACTGAAATTATTTAGGTGCTATAATATGATGCTTATATGTTATGGTGATTGTTAGAACCTGCTCTTATATTGTATCACAATCATTAATTCTTGGTGAACCGCTTGTTCTTTATGGGTAGATCTACTTGGGAAATCCTTCACACACATTGCCTTCCGTCATCACCAAATGACATAAGAGGAAGGGTACCACATTGAGATCCTGTGGGGTCGTGTCTGTCATCTAACAGGTTTTATAAGATACTATGGTGTACCACTCGACAGGTATGGTGCACTGTTTGAGGCTCAGCTCTCCCTATGGGATTACCGGCATAACACAAGTTTAGAAAAGGCCAGCCGGGGCTGAGTGCAGGGTGATTGTGACCCCACAACAGTGATACTTATGTTTTTTTTTTAATTTACTTATGGATTCTAAAGAGTCCTTTTGTTTTTGAACTTTAAGCACTTGAACTCACCAACTTTTTAGTTGACACAAAAATCTTTTTGAGCATGTTTCAAGTAACCCTTGATGGAAGCTTGGATTTTGTTGAAAACCTACTTATGGATGGCTTAGCACCATGACTACCAATGGCATTACTTGAGTATAAAACATTATTAGACATTTGGATTGTTGTTGTTTTTTATGGGCAAGACTTTTATAGCCCGGATATGCTATTTAAATGTAATGCCATGTTATTTCTCTCCTTGTGTGCTCTTTAATGGTTAGTTTTTGCTGCCATGTATTTTACCAGTCTGTGACATCCCACCCCCCTTTGAGCCCGGGGTGTGAAATTGTATAACTAGTTCCTTTTTCATGTATCTTACTAAGCTTTCACAAATACTTTGATGCAAAAATCTATAATCGCCCAACTTCAATTGAAATAAAAAAAATGGTACCTTCTTGGTCATTTTACCTTAGTTTGTCTTCTTTTTCAAGAATCACACATTGAGTTTCATGTTTGACGTGTGATTACATTCATTTTGTAACTATTTTTAGATTCTTCATTCTTATTGATAAAATACGAATGGTTTTTGATCCTTTACAACTCATATCCATGGTCCAGTGTTAAATAAGGATTCTGTGGATCGAGAGTCGTCGTTTAGATTGAATTTAGTGGATTTGTGAGCAAGAGTGTTTGAAGATGGCTATCGAGTGTTATGGATGCATTTTGTGTAGGAGTGGATTGATTTTAAAGATGATTTGTATATTTTCATCTTCGGTTTTGGTTTCTATTTGGAAATAGATACAAGGTTCCGTTGGTGGTTGTTTTGTTTGATTTCAGTGATCATTATAATCGGATTTGATTAGATTAGTTTAAGAGGGTGTTCAGAAGGCTTGACAATAGATATGGCATAGTATGAAAGGTTGTTACGGATAGCAAAAACTATCCATGCGAGAAGTATTGTTGTTTGATATCTTTGTATAACTAGTTCCTTTTTCATGTATTTTACTAAGCTTTCGCGAATACTTCGATTGACAAATCTTTAATCGCCCAATTTCGATTGAAATGAAAAGAAATGTTATTTTCTTAGTCATGTTACCTTAATTTGACTTCTTTTTCATCAATCACACATTGAGTTTCATGTTTGGCATGTGATTACATTCATTCTGTAATTATTTTTTGATTCTCGATTCTTATTGAGTTAATACGAATGGTTTTTGATCCTTTACAACTCGAATCCATGGTCCAGGGTTCAATAAAGGATTTTATTGATCGAGAGTCGTCGTTTAGATTGAATTTCGTGGATTTGTGAGCAAGATGTTTGAAGATGGCTCGAGTGTTATGGATGCATTTTGTGTAGGAGTAGATCGATTTTAAAGATGATTTGTTTATTTTATTTGGTTTTGGTTTCTATTTGGAAATAGATACAAGTTCCGTTGGTGGTTGATTGTTTGATTTCAGTGATCATTATAATCGGATTTGATTAGATTAGGTTAAGAGGGTGTTCAGAAGGCTTGAGAATAGATATGGCATAGTATGAAAGGTTGTTACGGATAGCAAAAACTATCCATGCGAGAAGTATTGTTGTTTGATGTCTTTGTATAACTAGTTCCTTTTTCATGTATTTTACTAAGCTTTCACGAATACTTCGATGCACAAATCTACAATCGCCCAATTTCGATTGAAATGAAAAGAAATGTTAGCTTCTTGGTCATGTTACCTTAATTTGACTTCTTTCATCAATCACACATTGAGTTTCATGTTTGGCATGTGATTACATTCATTCTGTAACTATTTTTGATTCTCGATTCTTATTGAGTTAATAAGAATCGTTTTTGATCCTTTACAACTCGTATCCATGGTTCAATGTTCAATAAAGGATTCTGTGGATCGAGAGTCGTCGTTTGGATTAAATTTTGTGGATTTGTGATCAAGAGTGTTTGAAGATGGCTGCCGAGTGTTGTGGATGCAATTTATGTAGGATTGGATCGATTTTAAAGGTGATTTGTTTATTTTTATCTTGGGTTTGGTTTCTATTTGGAAATAGATAATAGGTTCCGTTGGTGGTTGTTTAGTTTGATTTCAGTGATCATTATAATCGGATTTGATTAGATTAGTTTAGGAGGGTGTTTAGAAGGGTTGAGAATAGACATGGCATAGTATGAAAGGTTGTTACATATAGCAATAACTATCCATGCGAGAACAATTGTTGTTTGATGTCTTTGTATAACTAGTTCCTTTTTCATGTATTTTACTAAGCTTTCATGAATATTTGATGCACAAACTATAATTGCCCAATTTCGATTGAAATAAAAAGAAATGTTTTCTTCTTGGTCATGTTACCTTAATTTGACTTCAGTATCATCAATCACACATTGAGTTTCATGTTTGACGTGTGATTACATTCATTCTATAATTATTTTTAGTTTCTCGGTTCTTGTAACACCCGGATATTTTAAAAAGAAGAAAAGAAGAGAAAAAGAAAAGAAAAGAGAAGTATAAAAAAGAACGGTGAAATAACCCATGTTGAGGGGTTAAAGTTGTGCAAGAGGTAAACTTTATTATTATTATGTTTAAAAAGTGGGCATGGCCGCCCACGCTTCCTACTCACCAACTGCCTCGGCTGCAAAAAGTAAAGAACAGAGTTTTTCCATCGGTTTTCTAGAGAGAAGAAGAAGAAGATCATCTAGAAGGTAAGATTTTATGTGTTTTGTTTGGTTTTAGCTGGGTTTCCAGCTTGTGGACCGAGCCTTATGTGTTTTTCTGGGTTCGATTGGGTGTTTTTGGTGTTTAGGTGTTTGAACTCCAAGTGCTCTCGAGTTCGGAGGAGTTTTACTCGAAGCCTGCTGTAGGTGAGTTCTAGATCCCCGATTTTTCTATGTTAAACTTGTTTTTGGGCTGAAATGCATGTAAATTATTTTTTTTGTAAATTCTAGTATGTTAAAACCGTATATGTTTCCCTGTTTTATGTGGGTATGTGTGTTTGTGAATGTTTGACCGAATTACGTGGTTGTATGCTTTTTTTATGTGCTTAGTATGCTAGATTTGGGCTAAGACTATGATAGGATGATGATCGGAACTGAAATTAGTGTAAGTTAGACCTGGCATAGTACCCATGCGCCCAAACTGCCCATGCGCCTAAGTGTTTGCTCATGCGCCTAAGTTTTCCATGCGCCCAAGTATCCATGCGCCTGCATAGTGCTCGTGCGCCTGCATAGTGCCCGTGCGTCTAAGCTTTTTTTTGCCCATATGCCTAAGTGTTTACCCATGCGCCTAGGTTTTCCCATGCACCTAAATATCCATGCGCCTGCATAGTACTCATGCGCCTACATAGTACCCATGCGCCTAAGTTTTTCCCCATACGCCCAAGTGTTCCCATGCGCCCAACTGTCCGTGCGCCTGCATAGTGCCCATGCGCCTACATAGTGCCCATGCGCCTAAGTTGAATTAGAATTTTTCTGAAATTTTGGGAAAAATGGAAATTTATGATTAAGCTCTGGAATGTTTTGGTGGGTCATGTTGTTCATGTTATGCATGTTGTGGCATGTTATTTATGTTCCTTATTACGTATTATTATGTGACTTTACGTGGTGTGTTAATGCTCTTGTACGTAAATTATTATATAATGAAAGTGAAAAACATTATTAACATAGTGGAACCTAATGAAAGAATGTAAAGTCTTGCAAGCAACTGAAAGGAGGTTCACAACTCATTGAGGGGTTGTTAGCTCATCTGTGTGCGGTTTAGCTAACCCATGAGGATGCACACAGGGGTCAATCTTTGTGATTGACCAATATGTATGAAACGGGCTCCTTGTCGCTTGCCCCGGTACTGGAGTCAGCTTCGTACACAATGTTAGGGGTCTATTTATAGACTTCGGCCCAGTATCAGCTTCGTGCACAATGATTGGGGTATAGCATATGACATTGGTCTAGATGAAATTGAAAGATAATGATGAAAGTATGAAATGAATGTTGAAAGATAGTAATGATATTATCAAGATGTACGTATGTTGTCCGATCACGAACGAAAGTAAAGGAAAGGTTTTTAATAAAGGTAAAGTATTTTATTATATAAAACTAGAATTCACTCAGCAACACTCACTTTTATGCATTTTCAGTTGGTAGGTAGTTTGTTGCTGAGGGTGGCACGAGGGTGAAGCTACTTGGCGGGCAAAGACTGGTATCCATCTCATGCAATAATAATAATGTTGTTTTGTAATACAACTAAGTGACATTTTGTAATCTCTTAAACGATGATGTATTACTTGACAAATATATTTATTAAAGCATGAAATGTTTTTGATGAATTATTCCGCTGTAATGTTTTACTTACTTAATAATTCTTAATATGTTCGATATAAAAGAAGTTGTGATTGACCAACTGTGGGGTTCCTGGGAACGGGGCCTTACAATTCTTATTGAGTTAATACGAATCGCTTTTGATCCTTTACTATTCGTATCCATGGTCCATTGTTTAATAAAGGATTCTGTGGATCGAGAGTCGTCGTTTGGATTGAATTTAGTGGATTTGTGAGCAAGAGTGTTCAAAGATGGCTGTCGATTATTGTGGATGCATTTTTTTGTAGGAGTGGATCGATTTTCAAGGCGATTTGTTTATTTTCATCTTTGGTTCTGATTTCTATTTGGAAATAGATACTAGGTTCTGTTGGTGGTTGTTTAGTTTGATATTAGTGATCATTATAATCAGATTTGATTCGATTAGTTTAGGAGGTGTTCAGAAGGCTTGAGAATAGACAATGCATAGTATTAAAGGTTGTTACAGATAGCAAAAACTATCCATGCAAGAACTGTTTTTTTATGTTTTTGTATAACTAGTACCTTTTTCAAATATTTTACTAAGCTTTCGTGAATACTTTGATGCACAAACCTATAATCACCCAATTTCGATTGAAATAAAAAGAAATGCTATCTTCTTGGTCATGTTACCTTAATTTGACTTCTTTTTCATCAATCACATATTGAGTTTCATGTTTGACATGTGATTACCTTCATTCTCTAACTATTATTAGATTCTCAAATCTTATTGAGTTAATACGACTGGTTTTTGATCCTTTACAACTCGTATCTATGGTCCAGTGTTCAGTAAAGGATTCTGTTGGCGGTTGTTTAGTTTGATTTCTATGATCATTATAATCGTACTTGATTAGATTAGTTTAGGAGGGTGTTAAAAAGGCTTGAGAATAGACATAGAATAGTATGAAAGGTTGTTACAGATAGCAAAAACTATCCATGCGAGAACTATTGTTGTTTGATGTTTTTGTATAACTAGTTCCTTTTTCATGTATTTTACTAAGCTTTCACGAATACTTTGATGCACAAATCTATAATCGCCCAATTTCAATTGAAATAAAAAGAAATGTTACCTTCTTGGTCATTTTACCTTAGTTTGACTTCTTTTTCATCAATCACACATTGAGTTTCATGTTTGACGTGTGATTACATTCATTCTTTAATTATTTTTAGATTCTCGATTCTTATTGAGTTAATACGAATGGTTTTTGATCCTTTACAACTCGTAACCAGGGTCCAGTGTTCAATAAAGGATTCTGTGGATTGAGAGTCGTCGTTTGGATTAAATCTAGTGGATTTGTGAGCAAGAGTGTTTGAAGATGGTTGCCGAGTGTTGTGGATGCATTTTGTGTAGGATTGGATCGATTTTAAAGGTGATTTGTTTATTTTTATCTTGGGTTTTGGTTTATATTTGGAAATAGACAATTGGTTCCATTGGTGGTTGTTTAGTTTGATAATAGTGATCTTTATAATTGGATTTGATTCGATTAGTGTAGGAGGGTGTTCAGAAGGCTTGAGAATAGACAAGTCATAGTATTAAAGGTTGTTATAGATAGCAAAAACTATCCATGCAAGAACTGTTTTTTTATGTTTTTGTATAACTAGTTCCGTTTTCATGTATTTTACTAAGCTTTCGTGAATACTTTGATGCACAAACCTATAATCACCTAATTTCGATTGAAATAAAAAGAAATGTTACCTTCTTGGTCATTTTACCTTAGTTTGACTTCTTTTTCATCAATCACACATTGAGTTTCATGTTTGACATGTGATTACATTCATTCTGTAATTATTTTAAGATTCTCGATTCTTATTGATAAAATACGAATGGTATTTGATCCTTTACAACTCATATCCTTGGTCCAATGTTCAGTAAAGGGTTCTGTGGATTGAGAGTCGTTGTTTGGATTGAATTTAGTGGATTTGTGAGCAAGAGTGTTTGAAGATGGCTATTGAGTGTTGTGTATGCAGTTTGTGTAGGAGTGGCTTGATTTTAAAGATGATTTGTTTATTTTCATCTTTGGTTTTGGTTTCTATTTAGAAATAGCTACTAGCTTCATCATTGACCAAATTGACCCGTAAGGATGTGAAGTTCGTATGGGGTCAAGTGTAGGAGAATGCTTTCGAAGAGTTAAAGACAAGATTGACTCAAGCTCTTGTCTTGACGTTACCTGAACGGAATGAAGACTTGATGGTCTATTCAAATACTTCTTATTTGGGATTGGGTTGTGTGCTGATGCAACGGGGAAGGGTTATAGCCTATGCGTTTTGACCGTTGAAGATCCATGAGGCTAACTACCTTACTCATGACTTGGAGTTGGCGGCTGTGGTTTTTGCATTAAAGATTTGGAGGCACTACCTGTACGGGACGAAGTGCACCATCTTCACTGACCACAAAAGTTTGAAGTACTTCTTCGAGTAGAAGGATCTCAACATGAGGCAGAGAAGGTGGTTAGAGTTGATTAAAGACTATGATTGAGGATCCATTACCATCCGGGCAAGTCCAACATGGTGGTGGATGCCCTTAGTCGAAAAGAGAAACCCGAGCCGATTCGGGTGAAAGCTTATCAGTTGGTTATGACCTCCGATTTGATGAAGTAGATTAAGGAATTTCAGAATGAAGCGCTGAAAGAAGTTCAGATTGACTCCGAAAGGATTAAAGGTCTAGTCACCGAGTTGGGGGAGAACACTCTTGGTGTCCGTACTCGATCGGGGCAGATGTGGATTTCTCTTCATGGGGGTCTGTGTGAGAAGATCATGGATAAGGTTCACAAGACTCGATACTCAATTCATCCCAGTGCTACAAAGATGTATCATGATATGAAGAAAGATTACTGGTAGCCGGGAATGAAGCGCGATGTGGCGGGGTACCTGAGTAAGTTCCTTACGTGTTTATAAGTGAAGGCAGAGCACCAGAAGCCATACGGGAAGATCCAACCCTTGGATATACCCGAGTGGAAATGGGAGCACATCACCATGGACTTCATTACGAAGTTACCGCGTACGAAAAGGGATACGTTGCCATATGGGTGATAGTTGATCGTCTGACGAAGAGTGCTCACTTTCTATCGATCCGCGAGATGTATTCATTCTAGAGGTTGCCGGATCTGTTCATCAAAGAGATAGTGACTCGTCATGGTGTACCGGTGTCTATCATGTCTGACCGTGACACTCGGTTCACATCTAAGTTTTGGAAAAGATTTCATGATGCGATGGGATGAGGCTACATATCAGTAAGGCTTACCATCCTCAGACAGACGGTCAGTCGGAGAGGACAATTCAGACGCTGGAGAATATGCTACGAGCATGCGTCCTTGATTTTGGAGGAAGTTGGGACGAACACTTATCGTTAGCCG
The DNA here is from genome assembly GCA_025506505.1 of Flaveria sonorensis. Lineage (NCBI taxonomy): Eukaryota > Viridiplantae > Streptophyta > Magnoliopsida > Asterales > Asteraceae > Flaveria > Flaveria sonorensis. The sequence goes on from CM046434.1 coordinate 29,883,497, forward strand.
AATTCTCATATAACAACAGTTATCATGTGACCATTGGTATGCCTCCATATGAGATGCTATATGGTAGGAAGTGTTGGACTCCTGTATGTTGGGGTGACATCGGGCAGAAGGAGATAGGGAGCATTGAGGTGATCGAGGCTACGATCGAAAAGTTGGAAAACATTAAGGCCTTTATGAAGGCGGCAAAAGATAGACAAAAGTCGTATGCCGACAAGAGATGCAGACCGATTGAATTAAATGTGGGTTATAGAGTCATGCTGAACTTCTCGCCTTGGAAAGGGATCATCCGGTTTAGGAAGCGGGGAAAGTTAAGTCCGAGGTACATAGGGCCCTTCCGAATCATTGCCCGAGTAGGAGAGGTGGCCAATCGACTGGAGTTACCCGATGAGTTAAGTGGGATTCATCCTACATTCCATGTATCTCACCTAAGAAAGTGATTAGCCAATGAAGATATGATCGTGCCACTAGAGGATATCAAGGTGGATGAACGACTCAATTATGTGGAGCAGCCAGTGGCCATCATTGCAGAAAAGAGAAGAGGCTAACGAATAAAGTGGTTCCACTTGTGCGAGTACAGTGGAGACACAGGAAGGGGTCCGAGTCTATGTGGGAGACTAAGGAGGAAATGGGACAACATTACCCACAGCTGTTCGAGGAGTGACAGGTGTCGGGGATGAAATCTATATAAGGGGGGTGGACTTGTAACACCCGGAAAGTTTCAGCAAAAGAAAAAGAAAGAAGGTGAAATGCTCCATGTCAAGGGGTTAAAGTTGTGTAAGTGGCAAACTTATCTATTATGGGTTCAAAAGCACGTATGGCGGCCCACACCCTCATTTCTTGCACCTACTATTGGCTGGAAACAGAGGAAGAAGCTTCAACCGGATTTTTAGAGTGAGAAAGCTGAAATTCTTCAAGAAGGTGAGGTTTTCTTGTAATTCTGTTCGGTTTTCAGTTGTGCTCAAGTTGCTGGACCGATTTTTATGTGTTTCTTTGTGTCTGGTTGTTTGTTCTTGCGTGTTTAGGTGCTAGAACTCCTGGCGCTCTCGGGTTGGTGGAATTTTTCTTGAAAGCTGTTAGAGGTGAGTTCTAGATCCCCGGTTTTACTTGTTTTTAACTTGTTTGGGGCTGAAATGCATATTACCTACTGCTTTACAACCGAAAATATAAATTGATCTATGTGCTTTCCACCTGTTATGCGTGTGAGTGTGTGTTTTGAATGCTTGATCAATTTGTGTGGTTGTATGCTTGTGTAAGAGTTTAGCATGCTAGATCGATGCTGAGAATGTATAAGAATGAGGATTTGGAAGTGAATATAGCATAGGTTGCACTGCAGGTTGGTTTAGTACATCCGCATTTAGACTTGAATATTCGCATAAGTGTTTGTTCAGGCGCATTTGTTATGGTCATCCGTATTTGCCTTTAGTACAACCAAAGTGTTCATCCTCATTTTTTTGTCCATGCGCATTTGCTACAGTGTCCATGCGTATTTGCTTTAGTCATCCGCATTCGGTTCATGCGCACTTCCTGACACTTAGAATATTTCCTGAGAATGTTCATCCGCACTTGTCTAAGTTCATCCGCATTTGTCTAAAGACTTGGGATTTTTGAAATTTTGGGAATAGAATTTACGTGTGGAGAACTTTTGTATAAGGGAAGATTATGCTTGTTTAAGGACTATAATGCTTGGTTCTTTCTTATATGCTGCTTTTACTATGTCAATCATATTTTCATGTTATGTGATTAAGTAATGAGCATCTTGATAAGTTTTATCTATAACAAGTGGACACAAAGGAATAAAAGAAGAATAGTGAAACTTAATGAATGTTACCCCCGGGCTCTTATAATGAATGAAAAGCCTTGCAAGCAAATGAATGGACGTTCACGACCAGGAGGTCGTTTGCTCAACTGATGTACAGCTATATCAGCCCATGAGGATGTACATCAAAGGTTTAATCTTGGGGATTGACCAATGAATGAATGTGATCCTAGTTCATGAGCAGGCTTCGTGCCTAGCAGTGTGGATCAACTGTCGATGGGTTATCTACCATGATAAACGTTTGCCGACAGGGGTTTGGCATATGTTGCCAACCAACAATGTAGGCTCTTGCTTTGTGCAATCCTAGTTAATGAAAGAGAAAGATAAAAAAAGAAAGATAATGAATCTCTTAATGATTAATTATGTATATTGTGAATGATCACTAAATGAAGTTCACAAAAGTGTATTTTCTATTTTATTAAACTAGGACTCACTCAGCAACGCTGACTTTTTATATGCATATCAGTTGGCAGGTAAGGATGTTGCTGAGGATGGCACAGGGCTGAAGGTACTTGGTGAATTGAGACTGGCATCCATTTATGCAATTATGATATTTTTGTCTTGTAATGCAACTAAATATTGTTTTGTAACTCTTAACAACGATGTATTATTTAGCAAAAGTAATCATTAATGCAAGAAATGGTTTTTGGTTAAGTTATTCTGCTGAGATTGTTTTCCTATAATAATGTGATCTAAGGTGTTTTTAATAATGAATGATGCTATGAATGACCAACTGTGGGATTCCTGAGAACGGGGCCTTACAAGTTGGTATCAGAGCCAAAGTTTAAGAGAATTGGGTAAATTCTTTTACAAAATCTAAACTTAAGCTGAAAATGGGACCTAATGAAGGGATGCCAGCCCAAGTACTACGTGCCATCAGGTAATTTTTCATAAAGTTAATCGGTACTACATGCGTGCGCTATTTGAGTTATGTGCTTTGTAGATTTGGACACTGATGTAGTCTGGATAGGGAAGGCTTGGGGGATGAAGAGTAAAGTGAGTGGCTAATCATAACTTCCATTATGATTAAGGACTTACTACACTTGACATAATCTGAGCTATTACCTTGAATGACCTTTTTAGTGTTTGAATCTTATAGGGGGTAGATCTTATGGCGGGTAGGCAATCTGGGAAGGCAACCCGAGGCGGTGCTCGTGGCGGGAGTACTACTGGGCCATGTGTCTCTTGAAGGAAGGCTAAGGCTCCTGAGATGACTCATGAGGACACGAATATTCATAGCCACCAAGAGGGTGAAGGATCAGCCACCTCAAGTCTACGATAAAGAAAGCTATTGCTGACGAAGTCTACAACGTCATGCAAAACGTGTTACCTTCAGTGGTGACCGAGGTGTTGAGGGCTGTAAAGGATGGTGAAAAGACCAAAGATGCAGGGGAGAAGGAGAAAGCTGATGAAGAACCATCTAGTCCCAAGGTGGTGATTCATGATGATGATAGCGAGGGGGAGAAGGAGACCGCTAAGGGGTGCACCTATGGGGCATTTCAGAGGTGCAAACCACAGACCTTTGATGGTAACGGCAATGCTACTGCTGCTCATTATTGGGTTCAGGAGATGGAGGAGGTTCTAGACATCAGTGAGTGCCGGGAGGATCAAAAGTTGAAGTTTGCCTCCCATTCTTTCGTTGAATCAGCATTATGCTGGTGGGACAACATTGTCCAAGCCGAGGGAAAACGGTCTGTTGCAAGGATGAGGTGGTCGGATATGAAGGAACTGGTACTGGAGGAGTATTTTCCATGTCAGGAGTTGGACAAAATTAAGAAGTAGTTCTTGCATTTGGAGGCTGGAAACATGACTCATCAAGAGTGTACCTCCAAGTTCAATGAGCTTGCAAGACTCATGTCGGATCTAGTAACCCCAGAGTCTAAGAAGATTAAGAGGTACATGCAAGGTCTGCCCGTGGATATCAGAGGAACATGAATGCTGCTAGACTAAGCACTTGTAGGTCTGCAGTAGACTTGGCCAGGAGGTTGTATGATGAGAGGGATCCAGTACCAATTCGAGGAAGGTTGAGAAGAGTTGGAATAAGAACGACAATGGGAAGCGATTCAGGGGTGACGACTATGGGATCGGGAAAAGAAAATGAGGATTGACGATCGCCGCTCAAGTTTGAGTAAAGGGAATCATAGGAGGGAATGTAAGATGTGTGGAAAAGCTCACATGGGTAAGTGTAGAGTGGGGTCGAACAGGTGTTTTAAGTGTGGAGGTGAGGCCACTATGCTAAAGAGTGCAGGGTACCGCGATGTTTTCAATGTAGGGAGGTAGGCCACTTGGGCCGAGATTGCAAGAAGGGTGGTGCAGGGAGCTTAGGGACGCAGACTATGGGCGAGAAAGGGAGGAGTGAGAGCACAAAAGTCAAGGAAAGGGCATTCAACATGACCCAGGAAGAAGCCAGAGTGGACCCTGAAGTAGTTTCAGGTATGTTTTTGGTAAACCAATTATATACTTATGTGCTCTTCGATTCGGGTGCTAGTAGAAGTTTTGTATCTGCTACCTTTTATCATGAAACGCATGGTAAGAATAAGAAGATAGATGTGCCCTTCTATGGACAGACAGCGATAGGAAAGTCTACCAAAGTGACTAATATGATAGACGATTGCCTCATAGAGTTGGACAGTCATAAGTTTCCTGCTAGATTGTATGTGATGACCCTAGGAGGTTTTGATGTGGTGTTAGGGATGGATTGGTTGGCGGCCTATGAAGCGAACATCATGTGTCGAAAGAAGACGATTTGTCTGACTGCGCTTGATGGCAGTTTGGTTACGATACATGGAAACAAGGAGTGCATTACACCGCGAGTAATCTTGATGATCACGGCAGAGAAGTTTATGAGACGCGGGTGTGGTGCTTACTTGGCCTATGTGAGGGATGTGGATGCTACCGTGCCTCAACTGTCAGGCGTGCCGGTAGTATGCAATTTCCCCGATGTGTTTCCCAAAGACCTACCAGGGGTACCACCTGACCGTGAGATTGAGTTCCAGATTGATCTGATACCTGGTGCCCAACCTGTTGCAAAGGCGCCGTATCATCTCGTTCCCTCCGAGATGAAGGAATTGATGACCTAGTTGCAAGAGTTGTTAGATAAGGGGTTCATCCGACCAAGTATCTCTCCCTGGGGTGCTCCGGTCTTGTTTGTAAAGAAGATGGATGATAGCATGAGGATGTGCATCAACTACCATGAGTTGAACAAGTTGACGGTGAAGAACAGGTACCCAGTACCGAGGATTGATGACTTGTTTGATCAACTCCAAGGTACCAGCTGGTTCTCAAGGATAGATCTCCGATCTGATTATCATCAGCTAAAGGTTAAAGAACAAGATATCCTGAAGACCGCGTTTCGAACATGATATGGGCATTACGAATTCCTCGTTATGTCTTTCGGTTTAACCAACGTGCCAGCTGCTTTTATGGATTTGATGAATCGGGTGTGTTGGCCGATGTTGGATAAATCAATGATAGTGTTTATCGATGATATCCTGATTTATTCGAACAGTGAAGAAGAGCACGCTGGTTACATTCGCGAGGTATTAGAGACGCTTAGGAAAGAGAAGCTGTATGCTAAGTTCTCCAAATGCGTGTTCTGGTTGTGAAAAGTTTAGTTTTTGGGTCATGTGGTTAATTCTGAAGGGATTATGGTGGACCCGGCAAAGGTGGAGGCGGTTATGCAATGGAAGACTCCAAATACGCCATCTTAATCCATAGTTTCTTGGGTTTTGTGGGCTACTACAGAAGGTTCATCCAAGACTTCTCCAAGATAGCTTCACCATTGACCAAATTGACCCGTAAGGATGTGAAGTTCATAAGGAGTCAAGTGCAGGAGAATGATTTCGAAGAGTTAAAGACAAGATTGACTCAAGCTCCTGTCTTGACGTTACCCGAAGGGAATGAAGACTTGGTTGTCTATTCATATGCTTCTTATTCAGGATTGGATTATGTGCTGATGCAACGGGCAAGGGTTATAGCCTATGCGTCCCGACAGTTGAAGATCCATACTGCTAACTACCCTACTTATGACTTAGAGTCGGCGGCTGTGGTTTTTGCATTGAAGATTTGGAGGCACTACCTGTACGGGACGAAGTACACCATCTTCACTAACCATAAAAGTTTGAAGTACTTCTTCGAGCAGAAGGATCTCAACATGAGGAAAAGAAGGTGGTTAGAGTTGATCGAAGACTATGAATATGAGATCCATTACCACCCGGGCAAGGCCAACGTGGTGGAGGATGCCCTTAGCGATCGGGGCGGATGAAAGAAATGAAGGCGGTTTTTGATCCTTTACAACTCGTATCCATGGTCCAGTGTTCTGTAAAGGATTCTGTGGATCGAGAGTCGTCGTTTTGATTGAATTTAGTGGATTTGTGAGCAAGAATGTTTGAAGACGGCTGTCGAGTGTTGTGGATGCATTTTGTGTAGGAGTGTATTGATTTTAAAGGTGATTTGTTTATTTTCATCTTCGGTTTTGGTTTCTATTTGGAATTAGATACTAGGTTCCGTTGGTGGTTGTTTAGTTTGATTTCAGTGATAATTATAATCCGATTTGATTAGATTAGTTTAGGAGGGTGTTCAGAAGGCTTGAGAATAGATATGGCATAGTATGAAAGGTTGTTAAACATAGCAAAAACTATCCATGCAAGAACTATTGTTGTTTGATATATTTGTATAACTAGTTCCTTTTTCAAGTATTTTACTAAGCTTTCACGAATACTTTGATGCACAAATCTATAATTACCCAATTTCGATTGAAATAAAAAGAAATTTTATCTTCTTGGTCATGTTACCTTAAGTTGACTTCATGTTCATCAATCACATATTGAATTTCATGTTTGATGTGTGACTACATTCATTCTGTATTATTTTTAGATTCTCGATTCTTATTGAGTTAATGCGAATGGTTTTTGATCCTTTACAACTCGTATCCATGGTCCAGTGTTGAATAAAGGATTTTATGGATCGAGAGTTGTCGTTTAGATTGAATTTAGTGGGTTTGTGAGCAATAGTGTTTGAAGATGGTTGTCCAGTGTTGTGGATGCATTTTGTGTAAGATTGGACTAATTTTAAAGGTGTTTTGTTTATTTTTATCTTGGGTTTTGGTTTCTATTTGGAAATAGATAATAGGTTTCGTTGGTGGTTGTTTAGTTTGATTTCAGTGATCATTATAATCGGATTTCATTAGATTAGTTTAGGAGGGTGTTCAGAAGACTTGAGAATAGACATGGCATAGTATGAAAGGTTTTTACATATAGCAATAACATCCTTGCGAGAACTATTGTTGTTTGATTTCTTTGTATAACTAGTTCCTTTTTCATGTATTTTACAAAGCTTTCACGAATACTTTGATGCAAAAATCTATAATCGCCCAATTTTGATTGAAATAAAAGGAAATGTTATCTTCTTGGTCATGTTACCTTAATTTGACTTCTTTTTCATCAATCACACATTGAGTTTCATGTTTGACGTGTGATTACATTCATTCTGTAATTATTGTTAGATTCTCAATTCTAATTGAGTTTAATACGAATGGTTTTTTATCCTTTACAACTCGTATCCATGGTCCAGTTTTCGATAAAGGATTCTGTGGATCGAGAGTCGCCGTTTGGATTGAATTTAGTGCATTTGTGAGCAAGAGTATTTGAAGATGGTTTTCGAGTGTTGTGGATGCATTTTGTGTAGGAGTGGATCAATTTTAAAGGTGATTTGTTTTTTTTATCTTAGTTTTTGGTTTCTATTTGGAAATAGATACTAGGTTCCGTTGGTAGTTGTTAAGTTTGATTTCAGTGATCATTACAATCGGATTTGATTAGATTGGACTAGGAGGGTGTTCAGAAGGCTTGAGAATAGACATGGCATAGTATGAAAGGTTGTTACATATAGCAATAACTATCCATGCGAGAACAATTGTTGTTTGATGTCTTTGTATAACTAGTTCCTTTTTCATGTATTTTACTAAGCTTTCGCGAATACTTTGATGTACAAATCTATAATTACCCAATTTCGATTGAAATAAAAAGAAATGTTGTCTTCTTGGTCTTGTTACCTTAATTTGACTTCTTTATCATCAATCACACATTGAGTTTCGTATTTGACGTGTGATTACATTCATTCTATAATTATTTTTAGATTCTCGGTTCTTATGAGTTAATACGAATCGTTTTTGATCCTTTACAATTCGTATCCATGGTCCATTGTTCAATAAAGGATTCTGTGATTCGAGAGTCGTCGTTTCGATTGAACTTAGTGGATTTGTGAGCAAGAGTGTTCGATGATGGTTGTCGAGTGTTGTAGATGCATTTTTTTGTAGGAGTGAATCGATTTTCAACGCAATTTGATTATTTTCATCTTTGGTTTTGGTTTCTATTTGGAAATAGATACTTGGTTTTGTTGGTGTTTGTTTAGTTTGATATTAGTGATCATTATAATCGGATTTGATTCGATTAGTGTTGGAGAGTGTTCAGAAGGCTTGAGAATAGACAAGGCAGGGTATTAAAGGTTGTTACAGATAGCAAAAACTATCCAAGCAAAAACTGTTGTTTGATGTTTTTATATAACTAGTTCCTTTTTCATTTATTTTACTAAGCTTTCATGAATACTTTGATGCACAAACCTATAATAGCCCAATTTCGATTGAAATAAAAAGAAATGTTATGTTCTTAGTCATGTTACCTTAATTTGACTTCTTTTTCATCAATCACATATTGAGTTTCATGTTTGACATGTGGTTACCTTCATTATGTAATTATTATTAGATTCTTGATTCTTATTGAGATTATACGAGTAGTTTTTGATCCTTTACAACTCGTATCCATGGTCCAGTGTTCGATAAAGGATTCTGGGGATCGAGAGTTGTCGTTTGGATTGAATTTAGTGGATTTGTGAGCAAGAGTGTTTGAAGATTGTTGTCGAGTGTTGTGGATGAATTTTGTGTAGGAGTGGATTGATTTTAAAGGTGATTTGTTTATTTTCATCTTCAGTTTTGGTTTCTATTTTGAAATAGATACTAAGTTCCATTGGTGGTTGTTTAGTGTGATTTCAGTGATCATTATAATCGGATTTGATTAGATTAGTTTAGGTGGGTGTTCAAAAGGCTTGAGAATAGACATGGCATAGTATAAAGGGTTGTTACAGATAGCAAAAACTATCCATGCGAGAACTATTGTTGTTTGATATCTTTGTATAACTAGTTTCTTTTTCTTGTATTTTACTAAGATTTCGCGAATACTTTGATGCGCAAATATATAATTACCCAATTTCGATAGAAATAAAAAGAAATATTATATTCTTAGTCATGTTACCTTAATTTGACTTCCTTTTCATCAATCACACATTGATTTTCATGTTTGACGTTTGATTACATTCATTGTGTAATTATGTTTAGATTCTTGTTTCTTATTGAGTTAAAAAGAATCATTTTTGATCCTTTACAACTCGTATCCATGGTCCAGTGTTCAATAAAGGATTCTGTGGATTGAGAGTCCGTGTTTGGATTAATTTAGTGGATTTGTCAGCAAGAGAGTTTGAAGATTGCTGTCGAGTGTTATGGATGAATTTTGTGTAGGAGTGGATTGATTTTAAAGGTGATTTGTTTATTTTCATCTTTGGTTTTGATTTCTATTTGGAAATCGTTACTAAGTTCCATTGGTGGCTGTTTAGTTTGATTTCAGTGATCATTATAATCGGATATGATTAGATTAGTTTAGGTGGGTGTTCAAAAGGCTTGAGAATAGACATGGCATAGTATGAAGGGTTATTTCAGATAGTAAAAACTATCCTTGCGAGAACTATTGTTGTTTGATATGTTTGTATAACTAGTTCTTTTTCTTGTATTTTACTAAGATTTTGCGAATACTTTGATGCACAAATCTATAATTACCCAGTTTTGATAGAAATAAAAAGAAATGTTATCTTCTTTGTCATGTTACCTTAATTTTACTTCTTTTTCATCAATCACACATGGAGTTTCATGTTTGACATGTGATTACCTTCATTCTGTAATTATTATTAGATTCTCGATTCTTATTGAGTTAATACGAATGGTTTTTGATCCTTTACAACTCGTATCCATGGTCCAGTGTTCAATAAAGGATTCTGTGGATCGAGAGTCGTTGTTTGGATTGAATTTAGTGGATTTGTGAGCAAGAGTGTTTGAAGATGGTTGTCGAGTGTTGTGGATGCATTTTGTGTAGGAGTGGATTGATTTTAAAGGTGATTTGTTTATTTTCATATTCGGTTTTGGTTTCTATTTGGAAATAGATACTAGGTTCCATTGGTGGTTGTTTAGTTTGATTTTAGTGATCATTGTAATAGGATTTGATTAGATTAGTTTAGGAGGGTGTTCAGAAGGCTTGAGAATAGACATGGCATAGTATGAAAGGTTGTTACAGATAGCAAAAACTATCCATGTGAGAACTTATGTTGTTTGATATCTTTGTATAACTAGTTCCTTTTTCATATATTTTACTAAGCTTTAATGAATACTTTGATGCACAAATATATAATAGCCCAATTTCAATTGAAATAAAAAGAAATGTTATCTTCTTGGTCATGTTACCTTAATTTGACATCTTTTTCATCAATCACGCATTAAGTTTCATGTTTGACGTGTGATTACATTCATTCTGTAGTTATTTTTAGATTCTAGAATCTTATAGAGTTAATACGAATTGTTTTTGATCCTTTACAACTCGTATCCATGGTCCAGTGTTCAATAAAGGATTCTGTGGATCGAGAGTCGTTGTTTGGATTGAATTTAGTGGATTTGTGAGCAAGAGTGTTTGAAGATGGTTGTCGAGTGTTGTGGATGCATTTTGTGTAGGAGTGGACCGATTTTAAAGGTGATTTGTTTATTTTAATCTTTGGTTTTGGTTTCTATTTAGAAATAGATACTAGGTTACGTTGGTGGTTGTTTAGTTTGATATTAGTGATCATTATAATCTGATTGATTCGATTAGTGTAGGAGAGTGTTCAGAAGGCTTGAGAATAGACAAGGCATAGTATTAAAGGTTGTTACAGATAGCAAAAACAATCCATGCAAAAACTGTTGTTGTTTGATGTTTTATACAACTAGTTTCTTTTTCTTGTATTTTACTAAGCTTTCGTGAATACTTTGATGCACAAACCTATAATCGCCCAATTTCGATTAAAATAAAAAGAAATGTTATCTTCTTAGTCATGTTACCTTAATTTGACATGTTTTTCATCAATCACATATTGAGTTTCATGTTTGACATGTGGTTACCTTCATTCTGTAATTATTATTAGATTCTCGATTCTTATTGAGTTAATACGAGTAGTTTTTGATCCTTTACAACTCATATCCATGGTCCAGTGTTCAATAAAGCATTCTGTGGATTGAGAGTCTTCATTTGGATTGAATTTAGTGGATTTGTGAGCAAGAGTGTTTGAAGATGGCTGTCGAGTGTTGTGGAAGCATTTTGTGTAGGAGTGGATAGATTTTAAAGTTGATTTGTTTATTTCCATCTTCGGTTTTGGTTTCTATTTGGAAATAGATACTAGGTTCCATTGGTGGTTGTTTAGTTTGATTTCAGTGATCATTATAATCGGATTTGATTAGATTAGTTTAGGTGGGTGTTCAAAAGGCTTGAGAATAGACATGGCATAGTATGAAGGGTTGTTACAAATAGTAAAAACTATCCATGCGAGAACTATTGTTGTTTGATATATTTGTATAACTAGTTTCTTTTTCTTGTATTTTACTAAGCTTTCGCGAATACTTTGATGCACAAATCTATAATTACCCAATTTTGATGGAAATAAAAAGAAATGTTATCTTCTTGGTCATGTTACCTTAATTTGACTTATTTTTCATCAATCACACATGGAGTTTCATGTTTGACATGTGATTACCTTCATTCTGTAATTATTATTAGATTCTCGATTCTTATTGAGTTAATACGAGTGGTTTTTGATCCTTTACAACTCGTATCCATGGTCCAGTGTTCAATAAAGGATTCTGTGGATCGAGAGTCGTTGTTTGGATTGAATTTAGTAGATTTGTGAGCAAGAGTGTTTGAAGATGGCTTTCGAGTGTTGTGGATGCATTTTGTGTAGGAGTGGATTGATTTTAAAGGTGATTTGTTTATTTTCATCTTCGGTTTTAGTTTCTATTTGGAAATAGATACTAGGTTCCATTGGTGGTTGTTTAGTTTGATTTCAGTGATCATTGTAATCAGAAGGCTTGAGAATAAATATGGCATAGTATGAAAGGTTGTTACAAATAGCAAAAACTATCCATGTGAGAATTATTGTTTTTTGATATCTTTGTCTAACTAGTTCCTATTTCATATATTTTACTAAGCTTTCACGAATACTTTGATGCACAAATCTATAATAGCCCAATTTTGATTGAACTAAAAAGAAATGTTATCTTTTTGGTCATGTTACTTTAAATTGACTTCTTTTTCATCAATCAGACATTGAGTTTCATGATTGATGTGTGATTACATTCATTTTGTTATTATTTTTAGATTATTGATTCTTATTGAGTTAATACGAATGGTATTTGATCCTTTACAACTCATATCCATGGTCCAGTGTTCAATAAAGGATTCGGTGGATCGAGAGTCGTCGTTTGGATTGAATTTAGTGGATTTGTGTGCAAGAGTGTTTGAAGATGGTTGTCGAGTGTTGTGGATGCATTTTGTGTAGGAGTGGATCGATTTTAAAGGTGATTTTTTTATTTTTATCTTGGGTTTTGGTTTCTCTTTGGAAATAGATACTAGGTTCTGTTAGTGGTTGTTTAGTTTGATTTCAGTTATCATTATAATCGGATTTTATTAGATTAGTTTAGGAGGGTGTTCAGAGGCTTGAGAATAGACATGGCATAGTATGAAAGGTTGTTACATATAGCGAAAACTATCCATGCGAGAACAATTGTTGTTTGATGTCTTTATATAACTAGATCCTTTTTCATGTATTTTTATAACAACCAAATTTTTGGTCCTACTTTAAACCTTAATATATCTAGCAGTATTTCATTTTATTATTAATATTATTTTCGTCTTCCATGTTAATTGACTTCATGCTTGATTTCCTTAGAAGATTCTTTTATGACTTGCCTTAGTCTAGAAATTATTGAGCGATGTTAGAAAGTACAAAATGATAACCTTATTTGAAATGTTCACACGCATTGGTTAATGCGGATGTGTGGTCTTCATCCGCATTTCTTCAATGGTCATCCGCATTTCTTTAGTGGTCATCCGAATTTGTTCTTGCTCATCCGCATTTGTTGCCTTGCTCATCCGCGTTTGTTCTTGCTCATCCGCATTTGTTCTTGCTCATCCGCATTTGTTGTCTTGCTCATCCATAATTGTTCTTGCTCATTCGCATTTGTTGTCTTGCTCATCCGCATTTGTTCTTGGACTTGTGATTCCTTCCAACCAGAGCAACCGGCAACCACCCCTTGAATTCACATGTATGATCCAACCAGGGTCCGACATCAAGAATTTAAAATAAAACAGATCATATGTGCGTACACACACATTTACGGCCATGAGTATACAAGAATACATAATACTTGCGAAGTTTTATAAAATACATCACTTGCACCTTTTGTTTTAAACAGAAACAAATAAAATCAAAGAAAAAAAGAAAACCCCTCCCCACTCAAATCGGCCGCCCCCTCTCCCCTCTCACCATCCACCTCTTGAAATCCTCAAAACTACACCAACACTCCACACTCTCTTCCCCATACATGCAACCCAACTCCCAGCTTCATTTCTTCCACTCTCTTTCACGAACTCAACCTCAAATCCTTCAAGTTTTCTGCGTTCCTTCTCTATTCTAGCAAAAAACTTCAAATATAGCATCATTCCTACCTCAACCAAGAGCAAACCAAGCTAGAAGATGAACTAAAGTGTGTTTTACGAAAGGTTCTTGCAAGAACTTGCAAAATCCAATAAGTTTCAGCTCCAAGTAGAGATTCAACCACCCATCAACTCTTGGAGTCAACCTAAAAATGCCACATCCTCGAAGTGTAAGATTTAACTCACCCGAATAAAGTCATTTATTGTGTTTTTCCCCTCCTTTCTACCATAAATATCACTCTTCTTGTTCGAAATAGAAACCTGCGGCCATGCCACTATTTTTTTGGGGAATTCACAACTTCACACAAGGTATATTTTAAAGAGTTTACATGGACCAAGGGTTGGTGCACCCAATTTCACCCCGAAAACTCTCTTTTTCATGTGTTTTAACACCAAAAACCCACCTGTTTTGAAAAGCCCCACAACCCATGTTATAATCTGCTCAAAAACAATTTATGAACATCATAATAATCTGGTTTTAAAAGTTGCAAAATGGTTTGATGATGTTAAAGCTCAAACTATGACGATTACACATGTGTAAATGGTGTATTTCACCCTTAGATGCAACAACGATGCTACGAATGCAAAAATCCATGAGCTAATTTTTTTATTCCAGTAGTTTGGTGATATTAATCTTATAAAATTCATAGCATTTGTGAATAGGTAAAAAGGTGTGGTATTATGGACCAAATGGATGAAATTAAAGACCTGAAAGGTAGTGTTAAAAATCGAATTTGGTGAATTATTGGGTCAAGTAATGGAAAGAAAGCAAACTTTAGGGTAAAAATTGTAAATTTTGAAACTTGAGGGACCAAAGTGTAAATTCCGTAAATATAACTAAATTTCAGTAATCATATGACCAGAAACTCTTTTTAAACTTATTGTCATAAAAACAAATTTATAGAGTCATATAACTTGTCATTCATATGCTAAAACCCTAACTTTCCTAAAAAGGAAACTTTTGATACAAACTCCTAAGAAACGACGCCTCATGAACTTTTGGCCATAACATGCACTTAGTCGTATTTTCAATAAGTCTAGAAACATGTAACTTACTACCTGTAATCCTGAAAATAGGGTGCTAGGACTCGGGCTTATTCGTACTTGAAGGACTTTTAACTGATTCTAAGGTGAGTTTTAGTGTTCCCTTTTTACTACTATTTTGGGATAAAGCATGCTATGTTTGAACTAAAATCACTCATGTGCAATGTGATACTTATATATTATGGTTAATGTTAGAACCTACACTTACTTGCATCATAATCATTAATTCTTGGTGAACCGCTTGTTTTATATGGGTAGATCTACTTGGGGAATCCCCCACACATAGTGCCTTCCATCATAACCTAATGACATAATAGGAAGGGTACCACACTGAGATCCTTCGAGGCCGTTTATGGCATGTGACAGGTTTTATAAGATACTATGGTGTACCACTCGGCAGGTATGGTACACTGTTTGAGGCTCAGTTCTCCCTATGGGTTAACCGGTAACAACACAAGTTTAGAAGAGGCTAGCCGGGACTGAGTGCAGGGTTGATTGTGATCCCACAACATTGATACATATGTTTTAAAATTAACTTATGGACTCTAAAGAGTCCTTTTGTTTTTAAACTTTAAGCACTTGAATTCACCAACTTTATAGTTGACACAAAATTTGAGCATGTTTCAGGTAACCCTTGATGGAAGCTTGGATTACGTTGGAAACCTATTATGGATGGCCTAGCACCATGACTACCAATGGCATTACTTGACTTTGAAACATTTTAGACAATTTAATTTGATGTCTGTTAAATATTTGAATTTTGTGTGATGAATTCATACTTTTGAATTGGGCTAGTCTATTATGGCCCGGTGGAGTTATTTTAATGTAATGCCATATGATTTCTCTCCTTGTGTGCTCTTATGATGGTTAGTTTCCGCTACCACGTGTATTGCCAGTCTATGATGTTCCACCCCACCTTGGGCTCAAGGTGTGACAGATTGGTATCAGAGCCAAAGGTTGTAGAGAAGTCGGGAATACCTTACCCTAGGCTACAATCCTGATACCTTAGGATTGTCCTTGTTTTGGGATGTGTTGGAATGAACGGGTTAGGTAAATTGATGATTACACCTGATTAACGTAATCATGAATTTACCGGATGCGTAAATTGCAGCATACCCCTCCCCCAAGTGATGATAACTTGTTTCTTTTAAGGGGGTAAATGATTTGGGAAATGTTTTTGTGTAGTCTAAACTTTATAAACTAACTTTCAAGCCTGTTGTAAACTGTATTATTACTGATTAAAGATACTACTGCCATCACTACCATTATTATTACTATTATCATATGCTATCATTATTATTGTCATGAGCTATGAGAAACCAAATTACTCATGATAATTTTACAGGATTTTGAGATTATGGCGAACAATCAAAAAGCGCCTGCATACCCAGCCAATGAGACTACCCCAGTTGGAAGGCTTAGGAGGGCAACGCCTCCGTCGCAGTATGAGGAGTACTTGTGGAGATGCAGTCATCCTGGATGGATGTCGGTGACATATGATGACACATAACCCACGGAAGACTGTTCTCCATCATCCCTAAAGAGAACCAGAACACGCTCCCACTCACCGCACGTCACTACACCCACTCACTCACCTATCCCGCCTATCGGGAATAGGGGCGCATGTGTCATTACACGACCGCGTAAGAGTACTAGGCCAGGAGCCTCTGTTTCCTTTAGGATGCCGCCCCCTCCACCTCCTCCTGCGATGGCTCCCGTACTAACATCTCCAGTGATTGACCCCCCCCCCCCGACGCCAACCGCGAGACGAGTATTGGATGCCGCCTAAGCGTAGAATGTATGACGGCCCGAGTGTTCTTGCTGGAGACCCTTACTCCCAGTCGAGCCGTTAGGCTAGTGATTTTGGTCCTTCAGACCCCACACTGAGTGATATACTTAGGACTATTCAGCGTCATGAGGTGACTCTTCAGCACGCCACGCGGACCTCACAGTTAGCCCAGTTCCATGTAATGATGGCTTCTCATGGTGTTCAATGCTTGGAGCAGGAGCAGAAGAAGAAGAGTTCAGGCTGGTTTGGGTAGCTTAAGAAGAGGTGGCAGGGATGATGGGGGGTGATATCTAATTGATTGGCTTAGGGTTCAGAACTATTTGAAGAAACAATTTTATTTATCTCAGACACTAATATTATCTTATGGGGGTGATGGCACCTTCCAATTTGTGATACTATGATACTACTATTATTTGCTTAATTGATGCTACATTTAGCTATTTATGAATTTTCTCTTATGATACTAACCTTTGCAGGGTGCCTAAAATAGGTATATGCAATAGTATATTCCCAAGAAATTAATCTTGTTACCTTATGGAATTTATTAACTCCATGTTACTCGAATGAAACAACTATACATGTATGGATTTCAAGTGTTTGGTGATGTGACTAATAGGAGTAAAAATCAATGTAACGGGATACTTGAAACCAATTTATGAGATACTAAATAAGTTTACCTATGATGACACCAGAATGCCACTTAGACGAGGAATTCATAGGGGAAGAAATGAGGAAGCTGTATGACATAGGAACCAGGGTGGAAATCAACCACCTACTCCACCAGAAACCCCACGTGGAGAAAATGTCAACCACGAGAATGAAGACAGAATCGCTAACCTAGTGGCTCAGCAAATCGCTAATGCTATTCCAACCATCATCGCCCAAATCCATGCAGACTGGGGAATCGCAACCGGAAGAAGAGGACCTAGAAATGATGAAGGGAACACGGATGAGGCTGAGGAGATAAGGAATGGATGTTCCTACAAAACCTTCATGGTGTAACACCCGAAAATTTACAAAAAAAAAAGAGAAAAGAAAAGAGAAGTATAAAGAAAGAAAGGTGAAATAACCCAAGTTAAGGGGTTAAAGTTGTGCAAGAGGAAAACTTTATTATTAAGATGTTTAAAAGGTGGGCATGGCCGCCCACTACCCTGCTCCACCAACTGATTCGACTGCAAAAAAAAGAAGAACAACAGAGTTTCCATCGGTTTTTAGAGAGAAGAAGAAGATCGGCATGAGGTGAACTTTTCGTGTGCTTTGTTCAGTTTCAGCTGGATTTTTAGCTTTTGGACCTAGTATTATGTGTTCCTCTGTGTTCGGTTGTGTGTTTTTGGTGTGTTTAGGTGTTTGAACTCCAAGTGCTCTCGAGTTTGGAGGAGTTTTACTTGAAGGCTGCTGTAGGTGAGTTCTAGGTCCTTAATTTTTTTGTTTTAAACTTGTTTTAGGGGCTGAAATGCATATAAACTGTCATTTTACAACTGACAATGTGTTGGAACCTTATGTTTACCCCTGTTTTACGTGGGGTGTGTGTTTGTGAATGTTTTGACCGAGTCATATGGTTGTATGCTTGTTCTAAGTGCTTAGTATGTTATATTTGGGCTAAGAATACGTTAGGATGATGATGGGGACTGAAATTAGTATAAGTTAGAACTGGTAAACTGCCCATGCGCCCAACTGCCCATGCGCCTACATAGTACCCATGCACCCAAGTGTTACCATGCGCCTAAGTTTTCCATGCGCTCAACTGCCCGTGCGCCTTCATAGTACCCATGCGCCCAAGTGTTCCCAGACGCCTAAGTTTTCCCATGTGCCTAACTGCCCGTGCGCCTACATAGTACCCATGCGCCCAAGTGTTCCCATGCGCCTAAATTTTCCCAAGCGCCTAGCTGCCCGTGCGCCTACATAGTACCCATGCGCCCAAGTGTTCCTATGCGCCTAAGTTTTCCCATGCGCCCAACTACCTGTGTGCCTACATAGTACCCATGCGCCCAAGTGTTCCCATGCGCCCAACTACCCGTGCGCCTACAAAGTACCCATGCTCCAAGTGTTCCCATACGCCCAACTGCCCGTGTGCCTACATAGTACCCATGCGCCTACATAGTGCCCATGCACCTAAGTTGACTTAGGATTTTTCTGAAATCTTGGGAAATAGAAATTAATGATTAAGATTTGGAATGTTTTGGTGGTTTATATTTGTTCATGTTACGCATGTTTGTAGTCTGTTATTGATGCTCCTTATTACATATTATTACGTGACTTTACATGGTGTGATAATGCTCTTATACGTAAAGTATTATCATAAAAGAAGCGAAAGATTAAAGATAATGAAAAGTGGAACATAACGAATGAATGAAAGTCTTGCAAGCAATTTTAAAGAGGTTCACAACTCATTAAAGAGTTGTTAGCTCAACTGTGTGCGATGTAGTTTGTGATCTTGGCTAGCCCATGAGGGTACACATAGGGGGGTCAGTCTTGGTGACTGATCCATACATGCGAAACGGGATCCTTGTCGCTTAACCCCAAGACTGAGGTGGCTTCATGCCTAACGATGGGGCATAGCTTATGACAGGATCTAGATAGAAGTTAAAGATAATGAAAAAGTGCGAAACGAACGCATATGTGCGATAATGGAAGATAATAATGATATTACCTTGATGTATGTACAATGAATGACCATGTACGAAAGTAAAGAAAATGTTTTAAATGAAAGAAAAGTATCTTATTTATAAAACTAGAATCAGCAACGCTGACTTTTTATGCATTTTCAGTTAGCAGGTAGCTTATTGCTGAGGATGGCACGAGGGTGAAGCTACTTGGCGGGCAAAGACTGGCATCCATTTCATGCACGATAATGTTGTTGTTTTGTAATACAACTAAATATTCTTTTGTAACTCTTTTAAAACAATGATGTATTATTTGTCAACATCAAATATTAATGTATGAATGGTTTTTGATAAATTAATCCGCTGCAATGTTTTATGAAATTTATTGTGTCTTATTATAAATAAGGTTGTGATTGACCAACTATGGGTTCCCAGGAACGGGGCTTTACAAGTTGGTATCAAAGCCAAAGTTTAAGAGAATTGGGTAAATTATTTTTAAAACTTAAACTTAAACTGAGAATGGGACCGAATGGAGGGATGCCAGCCCAAGTAGCTACGTGCCATTAGGTAATTTATTTTTTCTTAAATAACCGGTATTATGTGCGCATGCTATTTGATTTATGTGCCCTTAGTAGATTTAAATATGATGTATTCAGGATAGGGGATGCTTGGGGGATGAGGAGTAAAGTAAGTGGCTAATCACAACTGGCCACTGTAATTAGGGACTTACTATACTCGACATAAACTGAGCTATTACCTTGAATGATTTTGTTGGTGTTCGAATCTTATAGCGCTTAGGATGGCTAGAGGTAGATCTTCAAAGGCTTCTCGAGGTCGTGTACAGGGTGGTCGTGGTGCTAGACCACGTGTCACCATGAACAAGGCTATGGCTGCTGAGACGGCTCCTGCAGAGCCCGAGCTTCATCACCAGGAAGGCAGTGATGAGAGTGCTAATCTGAGAACCTCTGTGAAAGAGGCAGTTGTGAAGGAAGTTCATCAGGTCATGCAGACGATCCTGCCGTTTATGGTGACCGAGGTTATTCATGTTGTGAGGGAAGATGAAAAGAAAAAGAAGGAGGAGAGGAGGAGGACGTTGGGAGAGGGGTGAGGAGAGAGGTTTAGGTGAAGGGGAACAACCAGAAACCGAGATGGTCGTCTCTAGCCATGAAGAGGAGAGGAAGAGCCAAGGGGTGTAGTAATGGGGCATTTCAAAGATGCAAGCCCCCGACTTTTAATGGTAACAGGAATGTTGTTGCTGCTCACCGATGGGTGAGAGAAATGGAGACTGTGTTGGAGATCAGCGAATGTAGGGAGGATCCAAAGGTGAAGTTTGCTACCCACTCATTTATGGACTCGGCTTTATGTTGGTGGGACAATATTGTCCAGGCTGAGTACAGCAGAGCTGTTGGGAGGATGAGATGGAGTGAACTGAAAAAGATGGTGATCGAGGAGTTTTGTCCTCATAGGGAACTTGACAAGATTGAGAGAGAGTTCTCACAGCTGGAGGCGGGAACCATGACACACCAGCAGTATACTACTAAGTTCAATGAGATGGCAAGGCTGGTGCCTGATCAGGTGATGCCGGTGTCAAGGAAGATCAAGAGGTATATCCAGGGTTTGCAGGCAGATATCCGCAGGCACATGATCGCCGCCCGACCGAGTACTTTTAGGTCGATGGTCGATCTGGCAGGGAGGTTGTATGATGAGAGAGAGGTGGCAGTGGTAGAGGTGAGTAAGAAGGTTGGTGGTGTCAGGAACTGGAATGGGAAGCGGTTTGATCGTGGTGGTTTCGCTAGAAATAACAAGAGGGCAAGGGTGGATGATCGAAGGGTAGTAACATCAGGTACGGGAATGAAAAGGTGTGGTAAGTGCGGGAAGGAACTTACAGAGGAGTGTAAGTGGAGACTGAATCTCTGCTTCAAGTGTGGGAAGCCCGGTCATATGGCAAAAGAGTGTGGGGTTGTAAGATGTTATAACTGTGGTGAAGAGGGCCATCTGAGTATGGATTGCAAGAAGCCAAGGGCTGAAAGTTTTGGGGCAAAGAAAGGGACCGAGAATGATAGGCGGAGAGCAAAATCCTGAGCATTCACGATGACCCAGGAGGAGGCTAGGGTGGACCCTGATGTCATGTCAGGTACGTTACTAATAAACCAAACTTGTGCCTCTGTATTATTCGATTTGGTGCTAGTAAGAGTTTTATTTCTGCTGCTTTCTGTGCTAAGTTGCCTGTTAGGAGTAGAAAGATTGATGAGCCCTTCGATGTAGAAACTGCCATTGGTAAGTCTACCAGGATTTCTGATCTGATAGAGGGTTGTGACATAGAATTAGAAGGCCATAGGTTCTCTGCTAAATTATTTATGATGCCCCTAAGCTGATTCGATGTGGTTCTAGGGATGGATTGGCTAGCAGCCTATGAGGCAAATATTGTGTGTCGTAAGAAGATGATCCGATTGACTACGCCTGATGGATGTTCGATGATGATCTACGGTGGTCGAGTTACTACGGTTCCGAAGGTGATTGCGTTGGTGGTGGCAGAGAAATGCATGAAACGTGGATGTAGTGGCTACTTGGCTTACGTGAAGGATGTGGATGCGTCAGTACCATAATTGTCCGATGTACCAGTTGTGTGTGACTTTCCAGACATGTTCTTAGAAGATTTACCAGATGTGCCACCGGACCGTGAGATCGAGTTCCAGATCGACTTGATACCTGGTGCTCAACCTGTTGCCAAGGCACCGTATCGATTGTCTCCATCTGAGATGAAGGAACTGATGGTTCAGTTGCAAGAGTTGTTGGACAAAGGGTTCATTCGACCGAGTATCTCTCCCTGGGGTGCTCCGGTCTTGTTTGTAAAGAAGAAGGATGGTAGTATGAGGATGTGCAACGAGTACCATGAGTTAAACAAGTTGACGGTGAAAAACCGATATCCACTACCCAGAATTGATGACTTGTTTGATCAGCTCCAAGGTGCCAATTGGTTTTCGAGAATAGATCTCTGATCTGGTTACCATCAGATGAAGGTGAAGGAGCAAGATATCCCCAAAACAGCTTTCCTCACACGTTATGGACACTACGAGTTTCTCGTTATGTCTTTTGGTCTAACTAACATGCCAGCTGCCTTTATGGATTTGATGAACCAGGTGTGTTGGCCGATGTTGGATAATAGTGATTGTGTTTATCGATGATATCCTGATTTATTCGAAGAGCGAAGAAGAGCATGACAGTCACACTCGTGAGGTATTGGAGACACTTAGAAGAGAGAAGTTGTATGCTAAGTTCTCCAAGTGCGCTTTCTGGTTGCGCGAGGTTCAGTTTTTGGGTCATTTGGTAAATTCCGAAGGGATCATGGTAGACCCGGCAAAGGTGGAGGCGGTGATGCAATGGAAGACTCCAAAGATGCCATCCGAGATCCGCAGTTTCTTGGGTTTGGCAGGCTATTACAAGAGATTTATTCAAGACTTTTCTAAGATAGCCTCACCATTGACCAAGCTGACCATAAGGATGTGAAGTTTGTATGGGGTCTGGAATAGGAGAATGCTTTTGAGAAGTTAAAGAAAAGATTGACTCAAGCTCCTGTCTTGATGTTACTAGAAGGGAATTAAGACTTGGTGGTCTATTCAGATGCTTCTTATTCAGGATTGGGTTGCGTACTGATATAACGGGGAAGGGTTATGGCCTATGCGTCCTGACAGTTAAAAATCCATGAGGCTAATTACCCTACTCATGACTTGGAGCTAGCGGTTGTAGTCTTTACATTGAAGATTTGGAGGCACTACTTGTACGGGACGAAGTGCACTATCTTCACTGACCATAGAGCTTGAAATACTTCTTAAGCAGAAGGACCTCAATATGAGGCAAAGGAGGTGGTTAGAGTTGATCAAGGATTATGATTATGAGATCCACTACCATCCGGGCAAGGCCAACGTAGTGGTGGATGCCCTTAGCCGAAAGGAGAGGCCCGAGCCAATTCGGGTGAAAGCTTACCGGTTGGTGATGACCTCCGATGTGATGACACAACTCAAGGGGTTCCAAGATGAGGCATTGAAATAAGTTCACCTTAACTCTGAAAGGATGAGAGGTCTAGTCATGGAGTTGGGTGAATACACTCTCGGAGTTAGAACTCGCTTCGGGGAATGTGTTCCTTCGTTATGGAGACCTACGGGGTGAATGTCACACCTCGGGCCCAGAAGATTTCACCAAGTCCGGTTTTACCACTGATTAATTAGGTCATAAGGCCTAAAAATTTTGTTTCTATCAAGTTGTTAATACTTTTTAAGGATTTGGCCATTATTAAGTACCTCCATCACTATTCGGGTCTTTAAACATGCTTCTAAGGTCCATAACACCAAACCAAATCATCCAACCCATAATAATAACCCTTTTAGCATCATCAAACATTCTGAAATTTAGACTATACCCACGGATGCAACAGTACAAATAAACCTGGTCAAGGTTGGGTATTAAAGCATAATTTACACATGTGTACCATGAAATTTCGGTTAAAACACCCAAGTCCCTCTGAAATTGATAAGTCCAGGTTATAAAAATGTTTATAACATATTTTAAACAGGTTTTTAAGTGTGGAATGGGGTTAGATTCGGGACAGATGGTTGGATGGTCCTGAAAACCCATGAAAGGGGTTTTCGGGTAGATTCAAATGCACAAACACAAGGTAAACGAGTATGATGAGTGTGTACCTTTTGAGGAGCAGTAAGTCACCCAAAGTCGCAACTGGGTCATGGTTTCTGCCTTTGAACAAGGAAATAGGATTCAAAGGAAAGAAAAGTAGAGATATCACAATATAGTTGTTCGGGTACAAGAAACTTACACGAAGAATACCCTTGATTAGAATGATTCAAAAGTGCAAGAGTGGTTGATCCGAGAGTCTTGAAACTTGGGAGTTTCTTGTTTCTGCTCGGTTGAAAGCTGAAAGTTTCTCGATTTGGTTGCAATATTTGCCGAGAGAGAAGAGTCAAGTGTAGAGAGAATTCGAGAGAGTGTGGAAGGGTGAAGGAAGTAGGAACTTCGTTTTTGAAGGAAGAGGATGGTGTGGATTCGGGTTAGGGAGACCAAGGTGAAGATGGTTGGGTGGTGAAATGGCCGAATGCATGGCAACAGCCCATGCATTGGCCGTTTGGAGGTGTGCATACCGGGTCAAAATGCTTCTAGAAGGGTTCAGACATTTTAAAAAATCTAAGTGTGGAAAAAACGCCCGAACATGCTCGTGCGCCCACTTTCAGGGTGCCTGAATAGTTGTCATGCGCCTAAGAGAAAATCAAAGAAATGCGACTGAAATCAATGAAATGCGGGTGAACAACCAAAGAAATGCGGATGAAGGACCTACGAAATGTGGATGAAAGACTAAGAAATGCGGATGAAGACTTTAAATTTTAATATTTTGGTGTTGTTATTAGGGTAGCAAGTCTTTCTATCCTTATGAATTAGTTTAAAGACTAAGGCAAGTCAGGTAAGATTAATTACAAAATTAATCAATCACAAAGAAGAGGGTACATCAAACGAATGAAATCTTGAAAAAAAAAAGAAACAAGTATCGAATTACATTTAAGGCTTTGGAGCTGGACCTAGGAGTCAGTTGTTACATTCACCCACCATTTAGGAAATTTCGTCCCAAAATTTTAGCGTCGATTAGATTCTGGACAAGTGGGCTTAAAGAGGTGGGGACACTCCTTCCTCATCACATCTTCTCGTTCCCATATAAATCGGGTCCTCGACTAGAGTTCCATCTTACTTTGACTTTGGGTATACGACTTCGTCTAATTTTCAGGACCAGTCGGTCAGTAATCTCTATGGGCTATTCCACAAACTTCAACTCATTAGTGATTTTGGCATCTTTCAATGGAAGTTCCAAGGCCTTGTCTACGAAACACTTCTTCAAATTTAACACATGAAAAGTGTCATGTACGTAGCTCAACACTTGGGGTAGCCTTAATTGGTATGCTACCGAGCCAACTCTCGATAAGATTTAAAATGGTCCAATTTATCTTGGACTTAATTTGCCCTTCTTGCCAAATCTCACCGTGCCTTTCCACAGCGCCACTTTTAGCATCACTCTATCGCCACTTGAAATTCTAGGGGCTTCCGCCTTCTACCGGCGTACTTGTTTTGATGATCCTGACTGTTCTTAATCATTCCTTAATCTTGAATACTTTATCTGTGGTCTCCATTACAATATCAGGCCCCATTATTTGGCTATCACCAATGTCATTCCAGCTCAAAGGTGACCGGCACTTTCTGCCATACAGGGCTTCATAGGGAGCTGCTTTTAAACTTGCGTGGTAGCTATTATTGTAGGAGAATTCCACTAGAGGAAGGTGGTTATCCCAACTTCCCCCGAAATCAATCACGTAAGCTCTCAACATGTCCTCCAGTTTTTGAATGGTTCTTTCACTTTGCCATCAGTTTGAGGGTGGTATGTGGTGCTTAAGTCTTGTTGGAGAGACTTCCAGAATCGTGAAGTGAAACGACTATCACCGTCTGAGATAATCGATAGGGGCACTCCATGTCTTCTTACTATCTCATCGATGTACAGTCACGCTAGCTTCGGTAAATCGTAGTATTCTCGTATGGGTAGGAAATGAGCTGATTTGGTCAGTCTATCCACTATTACCCAGATTGCATCGTGCCCACGAGAAGTTCTTGGCAACTTTCTAATGAAGTCCATCGTAATGTTATCCCATTTCCACTTAGGGATTTCAGACTGTTGTAAGGTTCCTGATGGCTTTTGGTTCTTGACCTTTACCATCGCACACGTCAGGCATTTCCCCACATAGGTGGCAATGGATTTCTTAACCCAGGCCACCAGAAAAGAACCCTCAAGTCCTGATACATTTTGTCACTTCCTGGATGAACGGAGTATCTAGATTTGTGTGCCTCATCCAGGACTATCTCTCTAATTCCCCCTGTTTCGGTATCCACGTTCTTCCCTCGTGCTTATACAGCCCGTCACTACACAATTCCAAACGTTTTTCCATTCCTGTTAGCATTTCTTCAGCTAGTTGTCCTTGCTCAAGGCTTCCTTTTGTGCTTCTATCAATCTAGCGGTAAGACTAGTGTACATGCTCATTCTCAGAGCACGGACACGAAGGGGTTTCTCCACCATTAGTTCCTTCATCTCGGTGGAGCTAGTCGGTAGGGTGGCTTGGCCACTGGTACGGCACCAGGCACTAGATCTATCTGGAATCAACCTGTCTAGTCGGAGTGAGTCCCGGTAGGTCCTCGGGAAAAAATTTTGGGTACTCGGCCACCACTTGTATATCTTTGATTTCTTTTCCCTTTTGCTTTCATTACGTAGACTATGAGGTTGAGCATCCCTTGCGGAGGCTCTTAGTAGCCTTTAGGTGAGAAATCATGGGGTAAAGCGTGTCATTTTTTTCACCATGGATCGTTAGTGTGCTTCCATCAGTTAAAGGTATCCTAGCAAGCATTCACCACACACAATTACAGCCTTATATTTTGCTAACCAACCCATTCCCACAACTACATCAAATCCTCCTAGGGAATAGACTCAAGTCTATTTAAACGGGTTACCCTCTAACTCTATCGTGCAACCCTTGATAATTTCACTGGTTTCTATTATCTTGCCATCGGCTAATTCTACCGTGTAAGCATCAGCTAGAGTACAAACTTCCGAATCAATTAAATGTCTAAATGTAGTAGAAAACAAAACTACCACTTGCCCCAGTATCAAACAAAACAATAACAGGTGGTGGTTATAATGAGGAACGTATGTTTACCACATCGGGGTCCTTGCGGGCACCATAGGGTCCATTACGACCCGCTCTCCCTTAGACTTGTTAGGCCTAGCGTCCTTGTCTCTTGCTAGCTTGGGACACTTGTTTCGCATGTGTCCCGGATCCCCGCATTCGTAGCATTGCTTCCCGGGCTCGAAGGTACAATCCTTTATCAGGTGGCCAGTTCTTTGCACCTAAAAAGGGCATCGGATTGCATCCCTTGGTGGTGCAGTTTGCATTATGTGCATAAGGGGTTGGTACCTACATACAACCTTTGGCCTCTTGCCCCTTGTTCATCATGTCTTTCCCTTTAATCGGCTCCCCTGCTTGAGCTATTACCTCCGCCACTGGCCCTTCAAACATCGATCCACCTTCTCTTCTCACCCGTCAACCTCTTCTTATACTCATTCCTCCCCTGATCTGTCCATCCGGCCCTAATCAGGTCGTCCGTTAAGCTGTCAGTAAGATCGACAGCCGATTGGAGGGTTGTAGTCTAGCATATCGGACCATGCTTCTGACTCTGGATGCAGACCCCAGATAATCGGGCTACACCTTTAGATTCGGGAGTTACCAAGTGAGGCACAAGTCTGGATAGAGCTAAGAATCGATTGATATATTCATGTAGTTCGAGCCCTCATTTCTAGGCTCAGAAATTTTGCCTCAAGCTACTCCAGCTGGTTCATTGGACAGTACTTACCGGTCATCGGTTCTTGAAATTCTGACCATTTCATGCGGCCGGCAGCATCCTACCCCTTGGCTGAACGATAGACTTCCACATTCTAAGGCTGGCCCCTTTAGGGATTGTGAGGCCAACCTGACCATATGCTCATTCTTGCACTCGCTTATATCGAGCATAGCTTCCATTTCATCCAGCCAGCGGTAGGTGTCTATTGCTCCCTCAGTGCCGAAGAAATCTTTTGGCTTGCATGACATGAAGTTTTGTAAGAACACCCGGTTCTTACCTCTTCAGCATTCTCAGCATCTCCCAAATTGTTTCCGGGTTCATCATTCTGGGTTGTATTCCCCGATCAACATTTATTTGCGCGCAATGAGGTGGGGATAGCATTTTCCATTGTTGGGCCACCAAGTTGGCGAACCTTTCATCATTTTCAAGGTTAGTATTTTCCTCAGGTCGGCCCTAGGTGGCGTGGGTGGTCGGTTCTCACCTCGACCCCTGGGGCGTCCAACACCCCTGTTTTTCCTCCGCGTGTTTCTCCTCTAGGCGGCATTCTAGTGTCAATCATAGATAAACTCATTAGTGTCTCATAAATTTTGTTTTGAGTATCCCAAACACCAATTGACTCCCTAAGGTCGCTCCACAAAACACACGAAGACACTCACAACACATAGTGAATCAACATAGTCTATATATTCATAGAGTCAATTAGCAATTCAAAAAGGCAATCACATTAGATCCCTAGAATATACTAATGTATAACCAAATCAGGCAACCTGCAATGGATAAGGTAGTATCATAAAAGAAGTTCAATCTTAGATAGTAAAACAAGCATCAAACAGAGTCAATAGTTTTTCGTAGCAATACAGTTGGAAGGTGCCATCACCCCCAAAATAGTGTCCAGAATAAATAGTTTCTCATAATGGTAGCATCATTCAATAATCAACGTCAGTCCATCACTATTGCCATCTCTTCTTTAACCACCCGAACCACCTGACCCCTTCTTCTTTTGTTCTTGCTCCAAGTGCTAGACACCATGGGACGCCGTTAGTGCCTGAAATTGGGCGGACTGCGAGGTCCGCGTGGTGTGCTTGAGTGTGAGCTCGTGGCACTGAATGGTCCTCAGTATGTCACTCAGCACAGGGTCAAAAGGACCAAAGTCACTAGCACGGCGCTGGACTGCGAGTAGCGATCTGTAGCTAAAACGCTCGGGCCATCATACATGCCACATCTAGGCGGTATCCAGAACTCGTCCTGATGTTGGCGTCTGGGCGGTCCCATCATCGAAGGTGCCGGTGTAGGAGCTGTCGTAGGAGGAGTGGTGCATCCTAAATGAGACAGATGCTCCAGGTCTAGTGCTCTTTCGCAGCCTTGTGATAACTCGCACGCCCCTATTCCCAATAGGTGGGATGGGCGAATGGGTAGGCGCTGTGACATGAGGTGAGTTGGAGCGGGTCCGGCTCCTCGTCTGAGATGTCAGGATGAATCTTGGATGGCTCGGTGTCATCAGATGTAATAGATATCAATCTAGGGTGACTTCACCGCCTAATGTACTCCTCATATTGAGACGGGGAAGTCGCCCTCCTTAGCCGTCCTACATGGCGGTCTCATCTACGGGTAATGCGGAGTTTTTCCGTTGTTGGCCATAGTCTCGAGTTCCTGTCAATCATCATGAGTAATTTGGTTTCTCATAGCTCATGGTAGTAGATGATAATATCTCATAATAGTAGTTACAACAGTAACAATGGTAGTAGTATCTCTTAATAGTGAAAGCACAGGTTACCGCAGAGATAAAACAAATTTAGATTCACTCAAAACATTTTCCAGGCAAATGAAAAGATTTTTAACACCAAATAGGGATCGTGTCGGAATTCACGCGTCCAGTAAATTCATGATTACGATGATCAAGTGTAATCATCAATTTACCCAACCCACTTATTCCAAAACAAGGACAGTCCTAAGGTATCATGGTTGTAGCCTAGGGTCTACTATGGTATTCCCGATTTCTCTACAACCTGTAGCTCTCTGATACCAATCTGTCACACCCGGGCCGAGAAGAAGTGGGACGTCGCAGATTAGCAACATACATGGCAGCGGAAACAAACCACACAAGAGCACACAAGGAGAGAATCACAATGGCATTACATTACATAAATTTTTGTCCATTACAAAATTATCCAAGTTAACGCCAACAAATCAAAATGTCTCAATGTTTTTAAAAGTCCTAGTAATGCCATGGGGTAGTCACGGTACTAAGCCAGCTTTAGAGTCTTCATAAAATCCAAGCTCATCAGGATTACCTGAAACATGCTCAAAAAGAATTTGTGTCAACTAAAAGGTTGGTGAGTTCAAGTGTTTAAAGTTTAAAAACAAAAGGACTCATTGAATCCAAAGTTAAGTTTAAAAACATAGTATCACAGTTGTGGGATCACAATCAACCCTGCACTCAGCCCCGGCTAGCCTCTTCTAAACTTATGTTGCGGTATATCCCATAGGGGAAACTGAGCCTTAGAACAGTATACCATACTTGCCGGGTAGTACACATAGTAACGACCCCGCAGGATCTCAGTGTGGTACCCTTCTCATCGGAAGGCACTGTGTGTGGGGATTCCCCAAGTAGATCTACCAATATAATCAAGCGGTTCATATAGAATTAATGATTATGATACAAAGATGCAGGTTCTAACCATAGCCACAACATACAATAGCATCGCATAATAGTACTCAAATAAGTTGGTTCAAACAGAGCATGCTTCATCCCAAATCAATAGTAAAAAGAGAACACTAGAAACTCACCTTAGACAGATCAAAGATTCTTCACACAGATAGATTCAGGTCCTAGCATCCTATGATCAAGATATATGCATAAGCTATAGGTTCTTAGACTATCGGGAGGGTGAGCAAAGGTAAGATATGTTTAAAAATACATATGACCACATCCCTTAGAAAATTTGTGTCGAAAAGTTTCATTTTTAGGAAAGTTGGGGTTTTTGGCGTGATACGACCGTTTTTGGTTTCCCACAGACTTACATGAAGTAAGTATAACAATAGTTTTTGGTCATAAACTTACTGAAAAATGGTCGATGTTTCAGAATTTACACTTTAGTCCTTCAAGTTTCCAAAATTAAAATTTTACCCCGAAGTGGGTTCTTTCCATTTCAAATCTTTTCATCAAAATACAAGTTTGAGGTCCTCAAACTCACTGAAATATTATGGTTTCATTGGTTTTTTAGTGCTCGTTACATTATTTTAGAATCTCATCCAAAAATCTCCCTGTTAGGGTTGTTAAAGAAATAAGTTCATAAAGATTTACATGTTAACCCAAAAATTTCACCAAGTCCAGTTTTAGCCACTGATTTATTAGTTATAAGGCCTAAAAAATTTTGTTTCTAACAGTTGTTAATACTTTTTAAGGATTTGGCCATTATTAGGTACCTCCATCACCTATTTGGGTCTTTAAACATACTTCTAAGGTCCATAACACCAAACCAAATCATCCAACCCATAATAATAACCTTTTAGCATCATCAAACATTTTGAAAATTCAGACTATACCCACGGATGCAATAGTACAAATAAACCTGGTCAAGGTTGGGGTATTAAAGCAATAATTTACAAATGTGTAACATGAATTTCGGGTTAAAACACCCAAGTCCCTTCTGAAATCGATAAGTCCAGGTTATAAAAATGTTTATAAGATAAACATGTTTTTAAGTGTGGAATGGGGGTTAGATTCGGGACAGATGGTTGGATGGTCCTGAAAACCCATGAAAAGGGGTTTTCAGTAGATTCAAATGCACAAATACAAGGTAAACGAGTATGATGAAGTGTGTACCTTTTGAGGAGCAGTAAGTCACACCAAAGTCGCAACTGGGTCGTGGGTTTCCGCCTTTGAAAGGAAATAGGACTCAAAGGCAAGAAAAGAAAAGTAGAGATACAACAATAATAGTTGTTCGGGTACAAGAAACTTACACGAAGAATAACCCATGATTAGAGTGATTCAGAAAGTGCAAGAGTGGTTGATCCGAGAGTCTTGAAACTTGGGAGTTCTTGTTTCTACTCGGTGAAAGCTGAAAAGTTCTTGGGTTTGGTTGCATTATTGTCGAGAGAGAAGAGTCAAGTGTAGAGGAAGAGAGATTCGAGAGAGGTGTGGAAGTAGGAAGTAGGAACTTCGGTTTTTAAAGGAAGAGATGGAGTGTGGGTTCGCGTTAGGGAGAACTGAGGGGAAGAGGGGTGGGTTGTGAAATGGCCGAATGCATGGCAACAGCCCATGCATTGGCCGGTTTGGAGGTGTGCAGACCAGTTCAAAATGCTTCTAGAAGGGTTCGGACATTTAAAAAAGGCTAAGTGTGCAAAAACGCCCGAACAGTGCTCATGCACCCACTTTCAGGGCGCCTGAATAGTTGTCATGCGCCTAAGTGAAAAATCAAAGAAATGCGAACGGAAATCATGAATGCAGGTGAACAACCAAGAAATGCGGATGAAGACTAAGAAATGCGGATGAAGACTTTAAATTTTATTATTTTGGTGTTGTTATTAGGGTAGCAAGTCTTTTCTATCCTTATGAATTAGTTTAAAGACTAAGGCAAGTCATGCAAGAATCATACAGGTAAGATTAAATAAATTACAAAATAATCAATCACAAAGAAGAGGGTACATCAAACAAATGAAATCTTGAAAAAAAAACAAGTCTCAAATTACATTTAAGGCTTTGGAGCTGGACTAGGAGTCAGTTGTTATAGCGAATCATGGATGAATCTCATAACACTCGATACTCCATTCATCCCAGTGCTACAAAGATGTATCATGATATGAAGAAAGTGTACTGGTGGCCGGGTATGAAGCGTGAGGTAGCGGAGTATGTGAGTAAGTGCCTTACTTGCTTGCAAGTGAAGGCGGAGCATTAGAAGCCATACGAGAAGATCCAACCTTTGGATATACCTGAGTGGAAATGGGAGCACATCACCATTGACTTCATTATGAAGTTACCATATACGGCAAGGGGGTACGATGCTATATGGGTGATAGTTGATCGTTTGACGAAGAGTGCTCACTTTCTACTGATCCGCGAGACATTCATCTGAAAGGTTGGTGATGTGAACTGTTCATCAAGAGATTGTGATGCGTCATGGTGTACCAGTGTCTATCGTGTCTGACCGTGACACTCGATTTACATCCAAGTTTTGAAAGAGATTTCATGACGCGATGGGGACGAGGTTGCACATCAGTACGGCTTATCATCCTCAGACGGATGGTCAGTCAAAGAGAACTATACAGACACTTGAGGATATGCTCCTAGCATGCATCATTGATTTAGGAGGAAGTTGGGACGAACACTTACCGTTAGATGAATTCTCATACAACAATAGTTATCATGCCAGCATTGGTATGCCACCATATGAGATACTATACGGTAAGAAGTGTAGAACGCCCGTACGTTAGGGTGACATCGAACAGAAGGAGTTGGGGAGCGTTGAAGTGATCGAGGCTATGACTGAAAAGTTGGAGAAGATCAAGGCCTTTATGAAGGCGGCAAAAGATAGGCAAAAGTCGTATGCTGACAAGAGGCGTAGACTGATTGAATCAAGGTGGGTGATAATGTTATGCTGAAGGTTTCACCTTGGAAGGGGATCATTCGGTTTAGAAAGCGAGGTAAGCTGAGCCCGAGGTATATAGGACCTTTCCGAATCATTGCTTGAGTAGGAGAGGTGGCCTATAGGTTGGAGCTACCCAATGAGTTAAGTGGGATTCATCCAACATTCCATGTATCTCATCTGAGAAAGTGCCTAGCTGATGATGATATAATTGTACCACTGGAGGACATTGAAGTGGATGAACGACTCAATTACGTAGAGCAACCAGTGGCAATAATTAACCGAAAAGAGAAGAGATTACGGAATAAAGTGGTTCCACTGGTGCGAGTATAGTGGAGGAACAGGAAGGATCCAAGTCTATATGGGAGACCGAGGAAGAGATGAGACAGCATTATCCACAACTATTCAAGGAGTGACAGGTTCGGGGACAAAACCTATATAAGGGGGGTGGATTGTAACACCCGGAAATTTACAAAAAAAAGAAGAGAAAAGAAAAGAGAAGTATAAAGAAAGAAAGGTGAAATAACCCAGTTAAGGGGTTAAAGTTATGCAAGAGGCAAACTTTATTATTATGATGTTTAAAAGGTAGGCATGGCCGCCCACAACCCTACTCCATCAACTGATTCGACTGCAAAAAAATAAGAAGAACAACAGAGTTTCCATCGGTTTTATTTTTAGAGAGAAGAAGAAGATCGGCTTGAGGTGAGCTTTTCATGTGTTTTGTTTGGTTTCGCTGGATTTTCAGCTTTTGGACCGAGTCTTATGTGTTCCTCTATGTTCGGTTGTGTGTTTGGTGTGTGTTTAGGTGTTTGAACTCCAAGTGCTCTCGAGTTTGGAGGAGTTTACTCGAAGGCTGCTGTAGGTGAGTTCTAGGTCCCCAATTTTTCTGTTTTAAATTGTTTTGGGGGCTGAAATGCATATAAACTATCATTTTACAACTCACAATGTGTTAGAACAGTATGTTTACTCCTGTTTTACATGAGGGTGTGTGTTTGTGAATGTTTTGACTGAATCATGTGGTTGTACGCTTGTTCTAAGTACTTAGTATGCTAGATTTGGGCTAAGAATATGCTAGATCGGGCTAAGAATATGTTAGGATGTGCCTACATTGTACCATGCGCCCAAGTGTTCCCATGCGTCTAAGTTTTCCATGCGCCCAACTGCCGATGCGCCTACATAGTACCCATGCGCCCAAGTGTTCCCATGCGGCTAAGTTTTCCCATGCGCCCAACTGCTCGTGCGCCTGCATAGTACGCATGCGCCCAAGTGTTCCCATGCGGCTAAGTTTCCCATGCGCCAACTGCCCGTGCGCCTACATAGTACCATGCGCCCAAGTGTTCCCATGCGCTTAAGTTTTCCCATGCACCCAATTGCCCGTGCGCCTACATAGTACCCATGCGCCTAGTGTTCCCATGCGCCTAAGTTTTCCCATGCGCCCAGTGCCTGTGCGCCGACATAGTACCCATGCGCCTAGGTGTTCCCATGCACCTAAGTTTCCCATGCACTCAACTGCTCGTGGGCCTACATAGTACCCATGCGCCACATAGTGATGCCCATGAACTAAGTTGACATAGGATTTTTTGAAATCTTAGGAAATAGAAATTAATAATTAAGCTCTAGAATGTTTTGGGGTTTATATTTGTTCATGTTACGCATGTTTGTGGTCTGTTATTGATGCTCCTTATTACATATTATTACGTGACTTTACATGGTGGATAATGCTCTTATACGTAAGTATTATCATAAAAGAAGCGAAAGATTAAAGATAATGAAAAGTGAAACATAACGAATGAATGAAAGTCTTGCAAGCAATTTAAAGAGGTTCACACTCATTAAAGAGTTGTTAGCTCAACTGCGTGCGATGTAGTTTACGATCTTGGCTAGCCCATGAGGGTACACACAGGAGGGTCAGACTTGGTGACTGATCCATACATGCGAAACGGGATCCTTGTCGCTTAACCCCAAGACTGAGTGGCTTCATGCCTAATGATGGGGCATAGCTTATGACAGGATCTAGATAGAAGTAAAGATAATGAAAAAGTGCGAAACGAAGCATATGTGCGATAATGGAAGATAATAATGATATTACCTTGATGTATGTACAATGAATGACCATGTACGAAAGTAAGAAAATGTTTTAAATGAAAGAAAAGTATCTTATTTATAAAACTAGAATCAGCAACGCTGACTTTTTATGCATTTTCAGTTAGCAGGTAGCTTATTGCTGAGGATGGCACGAGGGTGAAGCTACTTGGCGGGCAAAGACTGGCATCCATTTCATGCACGATAATGTTGCTGTTTTGTAATACAACTAAATATTCTTTTGTAACTCTTTTAAAACAATGATGTATTATTTGTCAACATCAATATTAATGTATGAATGGTTTTTGATAAATTAATCCGCTGCAATGTTTTATGAAATTTATTGTGTCTTATTATAAATAAGGTTGTGATTGACCAACTATGGGTTCCTAGGAACGGGGCTTTACAAGTTGTATCAGAGCCAAAGTTTAAGAGAATTGGGTAAATTATTTTTAAAACTTAAACTTAAACTGAAGAAGGACCGAATGGAGGGGCCAGCCCCAAGTAGCCATACGTGCCATTAGGTAATTTATTTTCCTTTAAATAACCGGTATTATGTGCGCATGCTATTTGATTTATGTGCCCTTAGTAGATTTGAATACCGATGTATTCAGGATAGGGGATGCTTGGGGATGAGGAGTAAAGTAAGTGGCTAATCACAACTGGCCACTGTAATTAGGGACTTACTATACTCGACATAAACTGAGCTATTACCTTGAATGATTTTGTTGGTGTTCGAATCTTATAGCGCTTAGGATGGCTAGAGGTAGATCTTCAAAGGCTTCTTGAGGTCGTGTACAGGGTGGTCGTGGTGCTAGACCACGTGTCACCATGAACAAGGCTATGGCTGCTGAGACGGCTCCTGCAGAGCCCGAGCTTCATCACCAGGAAGGCAGTGATGAGAGTGCTAATCTGAGAACCTCTGTGAAAGAGGCAGTGTGAAGGAAGTTCATCAGGTCATGCAGACGATCCTGCCGTTTATGGTGACCGAGGTTATTCATGTTGTGAGGGAAGATGAAAAGAAAAAGAAGGAGGAGAGGAGGAGGACCGTTGGGAGAGGGGTGAGGAGAGAGGTTTAGGTGAAGGGGAACAACCAGAAACCGAGATGGTCGTCTCTAGCCATGAAGAGAAGAGAGAAGAGCCAAGGGTGTAGTAATGGGGCATTTCAAAGATGCAAGCCCCCGACTTTTAATGGTAACGGGAATGTTGTTGCTGCTCACCGAGGGTGATAGAAATGGAGACTGTGTTGGAGATCAGCGAATGTAGGGAGGATCCAAAGGTGAAGTTGCTACCCACTCATTTGTGGACTCGGCTTTATGTTGGTGGGACAATATTGTCCAGGCTGAGTACAGCAGAGCTGTTGGGAGGATGAGATGGAGTGAACTGAAAAAGATGGTGATCGAGGAGTTTTGTCCTCATAGGGAACTTGACAGATTGAGAGAGAGTTCGATCGAGGCAGCTGAGGCGGGAACATGACACACCAGCAGTATATAGCCGCACGTAACTGCCCATGCGCCAACTGCCCATGCGCCTATAGTACCATGCACCCAAGTGTTACCATGCGCCTAAGTTTTCACATGCGCTCAACTGCCCGTGCGCCTTCATAGTACCCATGCGCCCAAGTGTTCCCAGACGCCTAAGTTTTCCCATGTGCCTAACTGCCCGTGTGCCTACATAGTACCCATGCGCCCAAGTGTCCCATGCGCCTAAATTTTCCCATGCGCCTAACTGCCCGTGCGCCTACATAGTACCCATGCGCCCAAGTGTTCCTATGCGCCTAAGTTTTCCCATGCGCCCAACTGCCAGTGTGCCTACATAGTACCCATGCGCCCAAGTGTTCCCATGCGCCCAACTACCCGTGCGCCTACAAAGTACCCATGCTCCAAGTGTTCCCATACGCCTAAGTTTTCCCATACGCCCAACTGCCCGTGCGCCTACATAGTACCCATGCGCCTACATAGTGCCCATGCGCCTAAGTTGACTTAGGATTTTTCTAAATCTTGGGAAATAGAAATTAATGATTAGATTGGAATGTTTTGGTGGTTTATATTTGTTCATGTTACGCATGTTTGTGGTCTGTATTGATGCTCTTATACATATTATTACGTGACTTTACATGGTGTGATAATGCTCTTATACGTAAAGTATTATCATAAAAGAAGCAAAAGATTAAAGATAATGAAAAGTGGAACATAACGTATGAATGAAAGTCTTGCAAGCAAATTTAAAGAGGTTCATAACTCATTAAAGAGTTGTTAGCTCAACTGTGTATGATGTAGCGTGCGATCTTGGCTAACCCATGAGGTACACACAGGGGGTTAGTCTTGGAGACTGATCCATACATGTGAAACGGGATCCTTGTCGCTTAACCCCAAGACTAAGATGGCTTCGTGCCTAACGATGGGGCATAGCTTATGACACGATCTAGATAGAAGTGAAAGATAATGAAAAAGTGCTAAACGAACGAATATGTACGATAATGAAGAAGATAATAATGATATTACCTTGATGTATGTACCATGAATGTAACACCCGAAATTTTGTCAAAATAAAAGAAAAGAAAAGCAATAAGAAAGAAAATAAAAGTGTCTTGCAAAAAGGGAAAAGGAACCAAAGTATAGGGGGGCCAAAGTGTAAAGAGTACAAAACTCAAATATTTAATATATTTAAGAGTATGGCCACCCTTATATCTTTTCCCCCACTTCTGTGTTTCAAGAAAAGAGAAGAAAGAAGAAGAAGCTGCTCTCACGGAGATTCAAGAAGAAAGGCTGAAATTCGCACTTTGGTGAGTGTTTCTTTGTATTTTTGATTCGGTTTGTGGGGTTTTCGACTTTAGAACCGATTTTCATGTGTTCATTGTGCTTTGTTGTTTTGCTTGGTTATGTTTTAGGTGTTTGAACTCTTGTGCACACAAGTTTGGAGGAGTTTTACTTGTTGGTTGCAATTGGTGAGTTCTAGACCCCGGTCTTCTATGTGTTTTTAACATTTTGGGGCTGAAAATGCATGTTAAAATGACGTATTACAGTTACATGTATAATCGTATGTATATATTCTTGTGCTCTCATGTTTTATGGTTGTTTATATGATGTTGTTGCTTAGATGATAGGAATAAGCTTAGAAAAGGTTCATATACTGATTGGGTTTGAATTTGATTCTGAAAAATGAACAACAGTTGGCCATGCGCCTGAAAATGTTTGCCTTCGAAAAAAACTTTAAGTGAAGTTCATGCGCCGCTATAGTCCTCATGCGTAAACTGAGAATGGGACTGAATGGAGGGATGCCAGCCCAGTAGCTATGTGCTATCAGGTATTTCTTTCTTAATGTTAACCAGTATTGTGCATGTGCCATCTGATTTTATGTGCCGTTAGTAGATTTAAGTACTAATGTGGTCAGGATAGGAAATGCTCGGGGATGAAGAGTAAAGTAAGTGGCTAATCAAACTAGCCACTATAATTAGGGACTTACTATACTTAACATAAACTAAGCTATTACCTTGAATGATCGTGTTAGTGTTGAATTATAGTGTTAGAGGATGGCTGGTGGTAGATCATCGAAGGCTTCCCGAGGAGGAGTACGAGGTGGTCGTGGTGCTGGGCCACGTGCCACAAGGAACAAGACAAGACTGTGGAGATACGGCTCTTGCTAAGCCTGGGCTTCATCATCCAGAGGGTGTGTATGAGAGTGCTAACTTAAGAGCCTCAGTAAAGGAGGCAGTTGTGGAGGAAGTGCATCAAGTCATGCAGACGATCTTACTGTCTGTAGTGACTGAAGTCACCGTGCTGTGAGAGGAGGATGAGAAGAAGGAGAAG
Source organism: Flaveria sonorensis (assembly GCA_025506505.1). Classification (NCBI taxonomy): domain Eukaryota; kingdom Viridiplantae; phylum Streptophyta; class Magnoliopsida; order Asterales; family Asteraceae; genus Flaveria; species Flaveria sonorensis. The sequence goes on from CM046434.1 coordinate 29,922,495, forward strand.
GAGGAGGAGAGAAGGAAGACAATTGGGAGAAAGAAGAATGAGGGAGATCATGTGACGGGGAGGAACTGAACGCTGGGATGGCAGCCTCCAGTGATGAGGAGGAGGTGGTAGTGCGGGAGACCACGAAAGGATGTAGTTATGGGGCATTCCAATAATGCAAACCCTCAACTTTCGATGGAAACGGTAACTCCGCTGCTCACCGTTGGGTAAGAGAGATGGAGGCGGTGCTGGAGATTAGTAAGTGTAGGGAGGACCAGAAGGTGAAGTTTGCCACTCACTTGTTTGTAGACTTGGCTTTGTGTTGGTGGACAATATTGTCCAGGCCGAGGGTAGCAGGGCCATCGGGAGGATGAGGTGGGGAGAGTTGAAGAAGGTAATCGAGGAGTTCTATCCTTACCAAGAGCTCACAAGATAGAAAGAGATCCTACAGCTTGAGGCAGGAACCATGACACACCAGTAGTACACTACCAAGTTTAATGAGATGGCGAGGCTGGTGCCGGATCAGTGGACGCCGGTGTCAAGGAAGATTAAGAGGTATGTGCAAGGATTGCAGCTGATCCGCCGGTACTTGATTACTGCCCGACCAAGCACATTTAGGTTGGCAATGGATCTGTGTGGGAGGCTTTACGATGAGAGAGAGGTGGTGGTTTTTGAGGTGAAGAAGACGGTGGGTGGTTGATCCGAACTGGAGCGGGAAACGGTTGGGGCGTGGCGGTTTCACCCCAAATAACAAGAGGATGAGGGTGATGACCGTAGGGGGTGTCATCAATCTCGGGATGAAGAGGTGTGGTAAGTATGGAAAGGAGCATACTGGGATGCAGGTTGGGATTGAACGTCTGCTTCAAATGTGGCAAGCCCGCCACGTGGCAAAAGTATGTGGGTTATAAGATGTTATAACTGTGGCGAAGAGGGCCATTTAAGCAGGGATTGCAAGAAGCAAAGGGCAAAGAGTTCTGAGGGAAGAAGAGACGGAGGACAGAGGGCAAGTGCTAGAGCCTTCACAATGACGCGGGAGGAGGCCCGGGTAGACCCTGATGTCGTGTCAGGTATGTTTCTAGTAAACCAAACTTGTGCATCTGTATTATTTGATTCTGGTGCTAGTAGGAGTTTCATTTCTGCTACATTCTGTGCTAAGTTGCCTGTTAGTAGTAGAAGTATTGATGAGCCATTTTATGTAGGAACTGCTATTGGTAAGTCTACCAGAATTTCTGATATGATGGAAGACTGCGACATAGAATAAAAGGCCATAGGTTCTCTGCTAAACTATTTGTGATGCCTCTAGGTGAATTTGATGTAGTTCTAGGGATGGATTGGTTAGCAGCCTATTAGGCAAATATCGTGTGTCGCAAGAAGATGATTCGATTAATTGTGCCTGATGGAAGTTCGGTGACGGTCTATGGTGATCACGTTACTACTGTTCCAAAGGTGATTTCGATGGCGGTGGTAGAGAAGTGCATGAAGCGGGGATGTAGTGCCTACCTGGCTTACGTGAAGGATGTGGACGCTTCAGTACCACAATTGTCCTATGTACTAGTTGTGTGTGACATTCCGGACGTGTTCCCATAAGACTTACCAGGTGTGCCACCGGATCGCGAGATTGAGTTTCAGATTGATCTGATACCCGGTGCTCAAACCGTTGCCAAAGCACCGTACCGATTAGCTCTGAATGAGATGAAGGAACTAATGGTTCAACTGCAGGAGTTTATGGATAAAGGATTTATCCGACCGAGTATCTCTCCCTAGGGTGCTCCAGTCTTGTTTGTTAAGAAGAAAGACGGTAGTTTGAGGATGTGCATAGACTACCAGGAGTTAAACAAGTTAACGGTGAAGAACTGGTATCCCTTACCGAGAATAGATGACTTGTTTGACCAGCTCCAAGGTGCCAGTTGGTTCTCAAGGATAGATCTCCGATCTAGCTACCATCAATTGAAGGTGAAGGAGCAAGATATTCCCAAGACAGCGTTTCGTAAGCATTATGGACACTACGAGTTCCTCGTTATGTCTTTTCGTCTAACTAACGTACCAGCTGCCTTTATGGATTTGATAAACCGAGTGTCTCGGCCAATGTTAGATAAATCAGTGATTGTGTTTATTGATGATATCCTGATCTATTCAAAGAGCGAAGAAGAACATGCCGGCCATATACGCGAAGTGTTGGAGACACTTAGAAGGGAGAAGCTATGCTTTTTGGTTGCTCGAAGTTCAACTTTTGGTTCACGTGGTGAATTCTGAAGGAATTATGATGGACCCGGCGAAGCTTGATGTGGTGATGCAATGGAAGTCTCCAAAGATGCCATCCGAGATTCGAAGTTTCTTGGGATTGGCAGGCTACTACAGGAGATTCATTCAAGACTTCTCCAAGATAGCCTCACCTTTGACTAAATTGACTCGCAAGAACGTGAAGTTTGTGTGGGGTCGAGAACAGGAGGATGCTTTTGAGGAGTTAAAGGCAAGATTAACTCAAGCTCCTGTTTTGACATTACCCGAAGGGAGTGAAGACTTAGTGGTGTATTGAATGCTTCTTACTTAGGACTGGGTTGCGTGTTGATACAATGTGGAAGGGTAATAGCCTACGCGTCTGACAGTTGAAAAATCACGAAGTCAATTATCCCACCCATGATTTGGAGCTAGCGGTTGTGGTTCTCGCACTAAAGATTTGGAGGCACTACCTGTACGGGACAAAGTGCATAATCTTCATGGACCATAAAAGCTTAAAGTATTTCTTCGAGCAAAAGGATCTCAACATGAGGCAGAGGAGGTGGTTAGAGTTGATCAAGGATTATGATTGTGAGATCCACTACCACCCGGGCAAAGCCAATGTAGTGGCTGATGCCCTCAGTCGAATGGAGAGACCTAAGCTGATCCGGGTGAAAGCTTATCAATTGGTGATGACCTTTGACGTGATGACATAGATCAAGGAATTCCAAAATGAGGTGTTGAAGGAAGATCGCCTTAACTCTAAAAGGATGAGAGGTCTAGTCACGTAGTTGGGAGAAGATACCTATGGAGTTAGAACCCGCTTTGGGCGGATGTGGATCCCTCGCTACGAAGACCTACGGGGGCGGATCATGGATGAAGCTCATAAGACCTGATACTCCATTAATCCCGATGCTACAAAGATGTATCATGATATGAAGAAGGATTACTGGTGGCCGGGTATGAAGTGCGATGTAGTGGAGTATGTGTGTAAGGGCCTTACTTGCTTGCAAGTGAAGGCAGAGCATCAGAAGCCATACGGGAAGATCCAACCATTGGATATACCCGAGTGGAAGTGGGAGCACATCACCATGGACTTCATAATGAAGTTACCCTGCACGGCAAGGGGGTATGATGCCATATGGGTAATAGTTGAACATTTGACAAAGAGTGCTCACTTCCTACCGATCCACGAGACTTATTCATCCGAGAGACTGGCGGATCTGTTCATTAAAGAGATTGTAGCTTGTCATGGTGTGCCTGTGTCTATCGTGTCGGACCGTGACACCCGGTTCATATCGAAGTTTTGGAAGAGACTTCATGATGCGATAGGGACGAGGCTACACATTAGCACGGCTTTCCATCCCCAGACAGATGGTCAGTCTGAGAGGACGATCCAGACGCTCAAGGATATGCTCCGAGCATGCATGATCGACTTTGGAGGAAGTTGGGATGATCACCTACCGTTGGCGGAATTCTCATACAACAACAGTTATCATGCCAGCATTGGAATGACACCATATTAGATGCTTTACGGCAGAAGGTGTAGAACGCCCGTGTGTTGGGGAGACATCGGGCAGAAAGAGATGGGAAGCGTGGAGGTGATCGAGGCTACGACTGAAAAGCTAGAGAAGATCAAAGCCTTTATGAAGGAGGCTAAGGATAGACAGAAGTCGTATGCCGACAGAAGACGTAGACCGATTGAGTTCAACGTGGGTGATAGAGTCATGTTGAAGGTCTCACCTTGGAAGGGTATCATCTGGTTCAGAAAAAGGGGTAAGCTGAGTCCAAGGTACATAGGGCCTTTCCGAGTCATCATACGAGTAGGAAAGGTTGCCTATCGATTAGAACTGCATGATAAATTAAGTGGAATTCACGCGACATTCCATGTATCTCATCTGAGAAAGTGCTTAGCTGATGAAGATAGATTGTACCACTGGAGGACATCGACGTGGATGAACGGTTCAATTATGTAGAGCAACCGGTGGCAATCATCGATCGGAAGGAGAAGAGATTGAGAAATAAAGTGGTTCCACTTGTGCGTGTGCAGTGGAAACACCGAAAGGGTTCGGAGTCTACGTGGGAGACTGAAGATGAAATGAGACAGTATTACCCACAATTGTTCGAAGAGTGACAGGTTTCGAGGACGAAACCTCTTTAAGGGGGGTAGACTTGTAACACCCGAAATTTTGTCAACAAAAGAAAATAAAAGCAATAAGAAAAGAAAATAAAAGTGTCTTGCAAAAAGGGAAAAGGAGCCAAAGTATAGGGGGGCCAAAGTGTAAAGAGTACAAAACTCAAATATTTTAATATATTTGAAAGTATGGCCACCCATATATCTTTTCCCCCACTTCTGTGTTCGACTGAAAAGAGAAGAAAGAAGAAGAAGAAGAAGTTGCTCTCTCGGATATTCAAGGAAGAAAGGATGAAATTCGCACTTTGGTGAGTGTTCTTTGTATTTTTGGTTCGGTTTGTGGGGTTTTCGACCTTAGAACCGATTTTCATGTGTTCATTGTGCTTGGTTGTTTGCTTGGTTGTGTTTTAGGTGTTTAAACTCTTGTGCAGACAAGTTTGGAGGAGTTTTACTTGTTGGTTGCAATTGGTGAGTTCTAGACCCCAGTTTTCTATGTGTTTTTAACATTTTGGGGCTGCAAATGCATGTTAAAATGATGTATTACTATTACATGTATAACCATATGTATTTTGGGAAAATAGAACTATTAGGGTTTGACCCTGGATTGATTTGATGGTTGTATTTGTTTATTCCATGCATGTTTATGGCTTGTTCTTGTTGGGATTTTACAAGATTAACAGATCTATTTTATCCATATAAAATAGAAAACGTAGCGGAATTTGAGTTTAAAACTTGTTACAGTTAGCATATATATAAAACATTTTTATATTTATCTGTTAAAACCCCATAAGGATCGATATATGAAATCATGCTTACAAACAACCATAGAAGGTCCGAAAAACTACCTTCAACAGTTAGGGCGGCAGAAGGTGAACGAAGATGGCAGCTTCCAAATAGGAGGCCTCAAGCAGGTCTACCGACGAGACACCAACAAGAACACCGGTTTGCTAGGATTTTCACTTGTGAAAACTCCGATTTTTCTGTTGACCGTTCGAGAGAAAAAGGGAGTTCTACACTTTTCATTTTTACCAAAAGGTTAAGTTATCATAGAGATCAGAATGTAATCTTATATTGCATGTCTTGGAAACATAAAATTCAGGAGAGAAAAGTGGGTGGGCCCAGCCCATTTAACCCATCCATATTTCTTCACATATCATCCGCATTCGCATTACCAAAAATGCTCATCCGCATTAGTTAATGCGGATGAATGTTTCCATCAGCATTTCCAAAAATGCTTAACCACATTTCTTTCATAAGCAAATGCCTATAGGGTTTCTTCATCTGCATTTGTAAATGCGGATGAGTAAACAACATCTGCATTTGTTCAACCACATCAAATGCGGCTGTTTTAAACAAATGCGGATGAATTAATATTCATCTCTCTTTGAAATAAATTATCCATATAATTCATTTACAACACAAGTGTAAATATTTGGAAACCCAATTTCCAAATATTATAATATTTATTTATATGATCATATCATAAAACAAATATTTTTGGTGTTTGTCTATCTCGTTATTGGGTATGACCCGACTTGGATCATAACGTACTAGCCACACAATTCAATATGTATTTTGGGCAGATCATTTCCAACAATCTCCCACTTACACAAGATACATAGAGGATTGATGCAAGTAGCAAATATCGCCTAACAATGGTTTACTACCCCTAATACGCATGACTAAGTGCCATTCAATAACATCATCCATTTCAAGTCCCTTACTTGAAATGATTTAGGTTAATCAAATCATATATCCTTTTGTTTTAGATGTCATGTTAAATCCAAAGACATAGAATGATCATTCCCTGTTGATTTAACTTTATCAGGCCTTAGACATCTCACTCTCAACGAATAAGAGGAACAAATCCCATCTTGACTACATATGTTTCTCATAATCACCTTGTATCACACCTGAACATAGCCTTGTATGCTGTCCATTATTTCTGAACAACGAAGAACAAGATCAAGGTATTATATTTGGTGAATATTAAAACCTAATATGTATCTCAGGTCGGAGGATATTATGATTTTCGCCTTTACTCAAATTTACTTATGATCTATCACAAGATTCCATGAAGTAAAATTTTAGGGCGGGTCAGTCCTATATTTATATCCTATAAATATCCACGAACCTTGGCAGCGAACCCTCGCTCTATATTCATACCTTATGAATATCCACCAATCCAAGTTCATGATAGTCTTACTTTCATATTTGTTCCCATAAATATGAGCGACTACGGACATTTAGAATAATTAACTTATTCATGGATTTAAACATGCTAAAATGGAACATAACTCAAAGTATCATAATTATACAAAAGAGTTAAAATTTACAATCATTCTGATATTTAAATACTGAAAAGATCAAATCCAATCACTAGAATATCAAAGTCCTAAGGCACAAGTATGACTCTCATGCTTTGGCCTTTCAAGGAGCTTCGTAAGTGGTTCCGCAATGTTTTGATCAGTGTGAACTTTGCGAATACATATCTTTCCTTTTGCAACTTCATCCCTTATGTAGTTGAATCTCCGCTCAATATGCCTCATCTTTTGATGTGCTCGGGGTTCCTTGATTTGAGCAATCGCACCCTCGTTGTCACAAAAGATCTCTAGAGGGTCTTGAATGGTATGGACCACCCCTAGGTCGGCAATGAACTTCCTTATCCATGCAGCTTCATGAGCTGCCAATGAAGCGGCGATGTATTCTGATTCAGTAGTGGACAATGCTACCACATCTTGTTTTGCGCTCTTCCAAGAGACTGCTCCACTATTCATAACTAAAACATATCCCGATTGTGATCGAGAATCATCTCGATCAGTTTGGAAACTCGCATCCGTGTAACCCTTTACAACAAGTTCTCCTTCCCAGAGCCATATATTAGAAACATATCCTTAGTCCTTCTAAGATATTTCAATATACTCTTAACCGCCATCCAATGGCAATTTCCTGGATTTTGCTGGTATCTGCTTGTCATGCTCAAAGCGCATGACACATCCGGTCTAGTGCATATCATAGCATACATGATGGATCCTATAGCAGATGCATATGGGACTTCCTTCATTCTTTCTTGCTCATCCTTTGAGCTTGGACATTGAGATGTACTCAATATTGTCCCTCTTTGAATAGGTACCATACCTTTCTTAGAGTTTTCCATCTTGAACCTTTTCAAGATTTTATCAATGTATGCACATTGGTTTAAACCTATCAACCGCCTTTTCTATCCCTATAGATCCTTATTCCCAAAATGTAGGCGGCTTCACCAAGATCCTTGATGGAAAACAACTTGCAAGCCAGGTTTTTACTCCTTCCATGGTTGGAAAGTCATTTCCAAATAGTAGTATGTCATCAACATACAATACTAAGAATGTAATAATGCTCCCACTAGCCTTTTTATACACACAAGCTTCATCAGCGTTCTTGATGAATCCAAATTTCTTGATCTCTTCATCAAAATGTTGATACCAACTTCTGATGCTTGTTTCAATCCATAGATTGATTTCTTTAACTTGCATACTTTGTTAGGATGTTGTGGGTTAACAAAACCATCAGACATAACCATATAGACAGTCTCTTCGAGATGTCCATTAAGGAAAGCGGTTTTGACATCCATTTGCCAAATCTCATAGTCATAATATGCGACAATGGCAAATAATATCCTAATTGACTTTAGCATTCCCACAGGTGAGAAAGTTTCATCATAATCAACCCCTTGAGTTTGTGTGAAACCTTTGGCTACAAGTCTTGCTTTAAAAGTATCCAAGTTTCCATGCATATCGGTTTTCTTCTTGAAAACCCATTTACTTCCAACCGGTTGGAGTTAAGAGGTGGTGCAACCAAATCCCATACTTGGTTGTCATGCATGGATTGCATCTCAACATTCAAAGCTTCAAGCCATTTGTCACAATCGGATTGTGATATTGCATCATGGTATGTGGTGGGTTCATCCGAATCTACCACATAGCATCCATCCATGAAAAATCCATATCTTTCGGGTGGATTACTAATTCTACCAGATCTTCGAACATTTTGTGTGTCTTGATCAACCATTTGATCATTTTCAACAACCTCTTGTTGAGTGCTAGTATCAACCAAACGTGTATCGGCTTGTGGTTCTCGATCCTCATCAAATTCCACTGTTCTATACGTCGTTCCTTCCATAAGGAACTTAGTTTCCAAGAACTCAGCCTTTCGAGTAATAAATACCTTTTGCTTTATTGGATCAAAGAAGTAATATCCCATACAGTCTTTGGGATATCCAACAAATATACACTTAGTGGATCGAATTTCAAGTTTGTTTTGGGCGTTGTGTTTGACATAAGCCTCACAACCCCATACCCTTAAATATGATAATGATGGAACCCTTCCATGCCATATTTCAAAAGGTGTCTTGTCCACTTTCTTAGTTGGGGCCATATTTAAAATACGGACTACTGAGAGCAATGCATAACCCCAAAATGATAGAGGCAATGTGCTTCTAGCCATCATAGATCGAACCATATCCAATAAAGTTCAATTCCTCCTTTCGGACACACCATTATGTTATGGTGTTCCTGGTGGAGTGAATTGCGAGATGATTCCACAACTCCTAAGATGATCTTGAAAGGCATCATTAAGGTATTCACCTCCTCTATCCGAATGAAGTACTTTGATGGTTTTATTGATTGATTTTCAACTTCATTTTGGAAGACTTTGAACATTTCAAAGGCTTCATCTTTGTGTCTTAACAAGTACACATACCCATAACGACTATAATCATCGGTAAAGGTAATGAAGTATCTTTCACCATTCCTTGTCATTGTCTTAAAAGGACCACATACTTCCGAATGAATGATTCCTAATAAATCTTTTGCCGTTTCAAAGGGCAACTTGGTCATCTTTCCTTGTAAACAAGATTCACACTTATCAAATGAACCATTGTCATTTGTTTCCAAAAGACCATTCTTTTGAAGTGTTTGAATCCGATTCTTGTTTATATGACCAAGACGACAATGCCAAGATATGAATTACTTAACCTACTTTAAGTTTCTTGGTGCTTGATTGGTATAACTAGTTATTAAAGGATGAGTCATCATGAACCAATTCATAGATACCATTAAAAGGCATAGCCTTAAAATAAAATGCATCATCCATAAAAACATAAATACCATCATTTACAAACTTTAATACATAACCATATTGTTTTAAAAGGGAAACATAAATTATGTTCCTAGTCAAACTAGGAGCATACAAAATGTTTTTCAGAACAACTTCCAAACCATTTGAAAGCTTCAAAACATAATCTCCTTGGGCTTCGACTTCAACTTTTGCTCCATTGCCCATGTAGAGACTAGTGTCTCCCTTCTTGAAAAGCTTATTTCTTTTGAATCCTTGCAACAAACTACAAATATGAGTTCCACATCCGGTATCCAATACCCATGTGTTTAAAGAACTAACATTCAATCCAATATGAATCATGAAAGTTGTACCTGAGGTCTGCCCAACATCCCTCTTTGCTTTCAACACCTTAAGATAGGTTGGACAATTCCTCTTCCAATGTCCTATCTCACCACACTCAAAGCATGGATCGTTCTCCGTCACCTTAGGCTTCTTAAGCTTTGGTTTTGGAGGTTCGGCTCTAGCTTTTCCCTTACCTTTCCATTTGATGTGCCCTTTGCCTTTGGCAATATTTGCCTTGGGATCGGGGTATTGCCTTTTCTTGTTGACTCCCTCATTGATCGTGAGGACCGGTAAAACCCTTTTACCCATCCCCGCTTCGGCTGTTTTGAGCATTGCGTGGAGTTCACCAATGCTTTTGTCCCAACCATTCATGTTATAATTCATGATAAATGTCTCAAACCTTTTGGTTAGACCATTGAGGATCAAATCCGTGGCCAACTCTTTCGAGACAGGATAGTTTAGCCTTTCCAGGCGATCAATGTGGCTCTTCATCTTAAGCACATAAGATGATACCGATTGAGTTTCTTACATGCGACATGCATGAAGCACTCGAACCTTTTCGAAGCGCTCTACCCTTGCTTGTTGAAGGAACATTTCCTTCAACTGTGTAATCATGTCGTACGCCCCATGATGCTCCAAATCCTTTTGGAGCTCGGGAATCATAGTTCCCAACATAAGGCAAGAAACTTGCACAGAATCCTCTATGTGTTTAACCCAATCGTTATAGGCATCAACATCATTAACGTCAGGTTCATCGGGAATGGGATCGTCTAATACATAGGATTTCTTCTCCTGCTTGAGAACAATTCTCAAGTTTCAAAACCAATCCATAAAATTGTTGTGATTAAGACGATCCCTTTCTAAGATAGTTCTTAGGGATATGTTATGAACGGTCAGGGTGGTAGCATTGTTGTTTGCGGCCATTTCTACAAATATTAACAAAGTTCAATTTTAGTATTTCCGGAAAAAGAAATTTTAATTATTAATACCCTTTTACGTCTCATAGACAATTAATAATTAAAATCTAGAATCCATCGTTACATTTAAATAATGGTTAGGTGACCTTTATCCCATTATTTAAATTAACAAGGTAGTCAACACTTGACAATTGCAACCCTTTTCAACTTCTAGTTTTATGGGATCGGTTAAACATCTTTATGTTAAGTTGGCATGTTTAATCCCATCAACACCATTGTACGCCATGCTTCGGTGACCCTATTCACATGGTTTCCAACTCAAGTCGTCCTACTTACACACACGTGTGAGTTTACACATACAAGTGGTTAGGTGACCTTTATCCCACAAATACGTTAACCCCACCTCAAACACACAAGTTCCCTAAAAGTGGTTAGGTGACCTTTATCCCACAAATAGTTCCCAAGTGATTTGAGTGTTGTGTAAAAGGATGGTGTTAAACTTGTTTGAAAGGGATTTCAGTTTTCATTAATTCTAGTTTGAAAACCATTTGTACCTAACATTTGCATGCATTCAAATGTGTGGTACTAATATGAAAACAATTTTCAAGGTTCTTTTAATAAAGCCAATTTTATTGTTAACGCATTAACTTTTAATAAACCCTTTTATTACCCATGTTAATGTTTCATAAGAACCAATTTTATGCTTGTTGTTGATATTAAATAGTTTAATCATGCATATCCATATATCACAAAACAATAAGAATCAACCACACAAGCATCACATGAGTTCATAACCATAGCCTACTAAACTTAACATCATTTGTTGACTGAAACAAGTGAGTTAATAAGGTCATTCCTAAGGGTGAAAATGACACAACATTTATGTCGGTGAACTCCCACTTGATCCCGCATCCAAATGCTTCATGTGTCCACCTTGTGTTGTGATTCTTCCAATCCATTTGGGTTTCCAAGTAGGCTTTGACTTCCGCACCAAACTCTTTTGTGTCTTCATCTTCTCCTTTCGGTTAAAACCGAGAAAGGCAGCCTCGTTGCATCTTTTTTACAAAATATATCCTAAATACAGTTTTCTAGTAAAAGTAAAATGCAACTAACCTATTTATTTTACATGCCAAATGAAAATTAAATAAATAACATACCCAATAGAAGAATAAATATATTTAATTATTACAAACCATTTGAATAATTAAATACAAAACACAACACATTCAACCATAGGTCTCGGCTTTGGTTATGAACAAATAAAACACATATCCATATATGTAAGCAAAAATCCAAAAGCATCCCCTTGAACCATAGATTCTCGGCTGAAGCATAAACAGCCGAGAACCATGGTTTTGTTTCCAAAAACATAATCATCCAGATGATATAAATTTTTTAAGATTACTATATGCATGTTTAAAGAGATCTTGAAAAAACAGGGAACACTAAGGCTGAAGCCTCTCGGCTTTTTGGTGAATCATCACCAAGAAATCGAATTTTCAGTCCAAAAGAAGCATGTATCCATATAACCGGCTCTGATTCCATTGTTGGGATTTTACAAGATTAACAGATCTATTTTATCCATATAAAATAGAAAACGCAACGGAATTTCAGTTTAAAACTTGTTACAGTTAGCATATATATAAAACATTTTTATATTTCTCTGTTAAAACCCCATAAGGATCGATATATGAAATCATGCTTACAAACAACCATAGAAGGTCCGAAAAACTACCTTCAACGGTTAGGGCGGTAGAAGGTGAATGAAGATGGCAGCTTCCAAAATAGGAGGCCTCAAGCAGGTCTACCCACGAGCCACCAACAAGAAAAACGGTTTGCTATGATTTTCACTTGTGAAAACTCTTATTTTTCTCTTGACCGATCGAGAGAAAAAGGGAGTTCTACACTTTTCGTTTTTACCAAAAGGTTAAGTTATCAGAGAGATCAGAATGCAATCTTATATTGCATGTCTTGGAAACATAAAATTCTGGAGAGAAAATTGGGTGGGCCCAGCCCCTTTAACCCATCCGGATATCTTCACATATCATCCGCATTTGTAAATGCGAATGTAATTTAGCCGCATTTCCAAAAATGCTCATCTGTTTCCATCAGCATTTCCAAAAATGCTTAACCGCATTTCTTTCATAAGCAAATGCCTATAGGGTTTCTTCATCTGCATTTGTAAATGCGGATGAGTAAACAACATCTGCATTTGTTCAACCACATCAAATGCGGTTGTTTTAAACAAATGCAGATGAATTAATATTCATCTCTCTTTGAAATAAGTTATCCATATAATTCATTTACAACACAAGTGTAAATATTTGGAAACCCAATTTCCAAATATTATAATATTTATTTATATGATCATATCATAAAACAAATATCTTTGGTGTTTGTCTAGCTCGTTATTGGGTATGACCCGACTTGGATCATAACGTACTAGCCACATCAATTCAATATGTATTTTGGGCAGATCATTTCCAATAGTTCTTGTGTTCCGTATTACGTATTGTTATGTGGTTTTATGTGGTGTGATTATGCTCATAAGTACCATTATTAATCAAGTGAAAGATGAATATTAATGAAAAGTGGAACATAAAGAACGAACGAAAAGTCTTGCAAGCAAAATGAAAGGAGGTTCACAACCATGGGTTGTCAGCTCAACTACGTACGGGTTAGCTACTCCATGAGGATGCATGCGGGGTCAATCATTGAGATTGACGGGACCCTTGTGCTTGCCCTAGGTAACTGGGTCAGCTTCATGCACAATGTTCAGGGTCTATTCATAGACCTCAGGCCCGGTACCAGCTTCGTGCATAATGTTCGGGGTATTGCACATTGGTCTGGATGAAAGTGAAAGATAATAAAGAAAGTACGAAGTGAATGATGAAAGGCGATAATGAATATTATCTTCTTGTACGTATGAGGTGTGCTCGCAAACGAAAGTAATGTATTTTATTCTAAAAGGGATATTTTCGTATACAAATCATGCACAGTATTTTTATACTTTTAAAACTAGAACTCACTCAGTGTTGCTGACTTTTATGCATTTTCAGTTGGCAGGTAAATATTGCTGAGGATGGCACTCAGGGAAAGCTACTTGTCGGGGCAAGACTGGCATCCGTTCATGCTTAATGATTTTGTTGTATTGTAATACAACTAATTGATTATTATGTAACCCTAACTTACAACGATGTATTATTTTGCAACATTAATTATATGCCTGAATGGTTTTTGTTAACTTAATTCCGCTGCAATATTTTATGAAATATGTATTGTTTAATATAAAAATTCTATGATTGACCAACTGTGAGGTCTCCGGGAACGGGGCCTTACAATGAATGACCATGTACGAAAGTAAAGAAAATGTTTTAAACGAAAGAAAAGTATCTTATTTATAAAACTAGAACTCACTTAGTAACGCTGACTTTTTATGCATTTTCAGTTGGCAGGTAGCTTGTTGCTGAGGATGGCACGGGGGTGAAGCTACTTGGCAGGCAAAGACTATGAGGTCTTCGGGAACGGGGCCTTACAATGAATGACCATGTACGAAAGTAAAGAAAATGTTTTAAATGAAAGAAAAGTATCTTATTTATAAAACTAGAACTCACTCAGTAACGCTGACTTTTTATGCATTTTCAGGTGGCAGGTAGCTTGATGCTGAGGATGGCACGAGGGTGAAGCTACTTGGCAGGTAAAGACTGGAATCCATTTCATGCACGATAATGTTGTTGTTTTGTAATACAATTGAATATTCTTTTGTAATTCTTTTAAAACAATGATGTACTATTTGTCAACATCAAATATTAATGCATGAATGGTTTTTGATATACTAATCCACTGAAATGTTTTATGAAATTTATTGTGCCTTATTATAATAACGTTGTGATTGACCAACTGTGGAGTTCCCGGGAATGGAGCTTTACACATGGCTTGCAAACCAAAGGATTTCTATGGCACTGAGGGTGCAATTGAGACTTACCGGTGGTTAGACGAGACTGAAGCCGTATTGGACATCATTGAGTGCAAGATCGAGCACATGGTAAGGTTTGCCTCTTAATTTGTTAACGGACCAGCATTGGAGTGGTGGAAGACTATCATTCAACCTGAGGCAGGAATGCTATAGGCCAAATGAAATGGTCTGAATTCAGAGAGCTGATGGCCAGCAAGTACTGTCCAATCAATCAACTGGAGAAACTGACGGCCGAATTTCTGAATTTGGAAATGAAAGGCTCAAATTACACCGAGTACCTCAACCGGTTCTTGGCTTTGTTTCGATTGGTGCCCCACCTGGTGACATGAGAAACTAAAGGTGTAGCCCGTTTTATCTGGGGATTACATCCTAGAGTTAGAGGCATGGTCCGGTCTTCCAGACTTACAACACTGCAGGCAGCAGTCGATCTCACTAGTAGCTTGACTGATGACCTAGTTTGAGCTGGGTGGACAAACATGTGAAAACTGAGGACAAGAAGAAGGCGATGGGTGAGAAAAGGAAGTAGTTTGATGCTAAGAAGATGATCGGTAACAGTGGTAGTTCAAGCAAGAGAGCTGGCAAAGGTGTAAGGCGTGACGATCATGGTGGAAGGGCTCAGAAGCTTTACTAAGGTACAAGCCCCTTCTGCAACAGGTGTAAACTTCATCACCAAGGCGAGTGCAACCCGATGCCTTGTTTTAGGTGTAAACAAACTGGTCATTTGATTAAGGACTGTACGTATGAGCCGGGTAAGCAATGTTACGAGTGTGGAGGTCCAGGACAGATGAGGAACAAATGTCCTAAGCTGGCAAGGGATAAGGACGCCAGATCTAACAACCAAGGGAAGAGCGTTCGTGATGGATCCAATTGGCGCTCGTAAGGAACCTGATGTGGTTAAACGTACGTTTCTCATAAACAACCATCCTGCTACCGTTCTATTTGATACTGGAGTGACAGGGTGTTTTGTTTCCACTACCTTTAGATCTTTGATTGATTTAGAAGCTCGTACCCTAAACGATGCATATACCGTAGAATTAGCCGACTATAACATAATAGAAACTAATGAAATCATCAAGGACAATACCCTAGAATTAAACGGTAATCCATTTAAGATAGACTTGATGCCTATAACTTTAGGAGGATTTCGTAGTCTATTGTGACGCCTCGCGTCAGGGGCTGGGATGTGTGTTTATGCAGCGAGACAAGGTGATTGCTTACGCGTCTAGATTGTTAAATGAGCATGAGAGAAACTACACTACTCACGATCTAGAATTGGGTGCCATGGTGTTTGCACTCAAGATGTGGAGACACTATCTCTATGGTACCAAGTGTGTTATCTATACCGATCACAAAAGTTTGCAACATATTCTGGATCAGGAAATGTTAAATGTGCGCCAAAGAAGATTGGTAGAATTGTTGAGCGATTACGAATGTGAGATCCGGTACCATCCCGGTAAGGAAAATGTGGTGGCGGATGCCTTGAGTAGGAAGGAAAGGGAAAACCCCTTTCGCGTTCGTACCTTGAAAATGAGCGTGTATATTAGCCTTACCGCTAGATTAAAAGAAGCATAAAAGGAAGCACTGAAGGAGGACAAACTAACTGAGGAGATGTTAACGGGAATGGAAAAACGTTTAGAAGTGAGTATTGATGGGTTGTTTAAGTATGAAGGAAGGACTTGGGTAATGAAATATGGAGGAATTAGAGAGATAGTCCTAGATGAATCCCACAAATCTAGATATTGGTTCACCCGGGAAGTGACAAGATGTATCAAGATTTAAAGATTCTCTTCTGGCTGCCCGGATTAAAGAAATCCATCACCACCTATGTGAGGAAATGTCTAACATGTTCGATGATAAAAGCCAAAAACCAAAAACCATCAGGAACTTTAGACCAGCCCAAAATCCTAGAGTGGAAATGGGATAACATTACGATGGATTTTTTTACAAAGCTACAAAGAACCATTCGAGGGCATGATGCTATTTGGGTAATCGTGGATAGGCTTACCAAATCAGCTCACTTCCTACCTATTTGAGAAGACTACAACTTATCGAAGCTAGCACAACTATATATCGATGAAGTAGTGACCAGGCATGGAGTGCCACTATCGATTATCTCAGACCGTGATAGCTTCACTTCACGATTTAGGAGATCTCTCCAATAGGCTTTGGGGACCCGTCTTAACTTAAGCACTGTATACCACCCTCAAACCGACGGGCAAAGTGAAAGAACTATTCAGACTCTAGAGGACATGTTAAGAGCTTGCGTGATCAACTTTCTTGGAAGTTGGGATAACCACCTTCCCCTAGTGGAGATCTCTAACAATAATAGTTATCATGCAAGTATAAAAGCAGCTTCGAATGAAGCCCTATATGGTAGAAAGTGTCGATCATTAAACTGGAATAAGATTGGTGATAGCCAAGTTATAGGACCCGATATCGTAATGGAAACCACAGACAAGGTATTTAAGATTAAAGAATGATTGAGAGCAACCAGAGATCGTCAGAAGAAATACGCAGACAAAAGACGAAAGCCCCTAGAATATCAAGTGGGTGATAGAGTGATGTTAAAAGTCGTACCATGGAAGGGCGCAGTCAGATTTGGCAAGAAAGACAAGCTAAGCCCAAGATACATTAGACCATTTGAAATTTTGTCAAGGGTTGGCCCGGTAGCATACCAATTAAGGCTACCTCAAGAATTAAGCTACATACATGACACTTTTCATGTGTCTAACTTGAAGAAGTGTCTTGCAGAAAAAGCCTTGGAATTACCATTGAAGGAGGCCAAATAAATAACAAGTTGAACTTTGTGGAAGAGCCTATAGAGATTACTGACCGAATGGTTAAGAAACCTAGGCGAAGTCGCATACCCAGGGTTAAAGTAAGATGTAACTCTAGGCGAGGACCCGAGTTCACATGGGAACAGAAGATGAGATGAGAAAAGAGTATCCGCACTCTTTAAACCTACCAGTTTGGAATTTAATCAAAACTAAAATTTCAGGACGAAATTTCCCAAACAGTGGGAGAATGTAACAACCGAATTTTAGGTCCTACTTTAACCCTTAATATATCTAGCAGTATTCATTTTATTATTAAAATTATTTTCATCTTCCATGTTAATTGACTTCATGCTTGATTTCCTTAGAAGATTCTTTTATGACATGCCTTAGTCTAAAAATTATTAAGCGATGTTAGAAAGTACAAAATAATAACCAGCATTTAAAATGTTCACCCGCATTGGTTAATATGGATGTGTGGTCTTCATCCGCATTTCTTCAGTGGTCATCCGCATTTGTTCTTGCTCATCTGCATTTGTTGTCTTGTTCATCTGCATTTGTTCTTGCTCATCTGCATTTGTTGTCTTGCTCATCCGCATTTGTTCTTGCTCATCTTCATTTGTTGTCTTGCTCATCCACATTTGTTCTTGCTCATCCGCATTTGCTGTCTTGCTCATCCACATTTGTTCTTGGACTTGTGATTTCTTCCAACCAGAGCAACCGTCAACCACCCCTTGAATTGACATGTATGATCCATCCAGGGTCCGACATCAAGAATTTTAAATAAAAGAGATCATATGTGCGTACACACACATTTACGACCATGAGTTTACAAGAATACATAATACTTGCAAAGTTTTATAAAATACATCACTTGCACCTTTTGTTTTAAACATAAATAAAAAAATAAAAAAAAACCCCTCCCCCACTCAAATTAGCCGCCCCCTCCCCACTCACCATCCACCTCTTGAAATCCTCAAAACTACACCAATACTCCACACTCTCTTCCCCATACATGCAACCCAACTCCCAACTTCATTTCTCCCTCTCCCTTTCACAAACTCAGCCTCAAATCCTTCAATTTTTCTGCATTCCTTCTCCATTCTAGCCAAAAACTTCGAATATAGCATCATTCCTACATCAACCAAGAGCAAACCAAGCTAGAAGATGAACTAAAGTGTGTTTTACGAAAGGTTCTTGCAAGAACTTGCAAAATCCAAGAAGTTTCAGCTCCAAGTCGAGATTCAACAGCCCATCAACTCTTGGAGTCAACCTAAAAACGCCACATCCTTGAAGTGTAAGACTCAACTCACTCGAATAAAGTCATTTCTTGTGTTTTTCCCCTCCTTTCTACTATAAATCTCACTCTTCTTGTTCGAAACAGAAACCTACGGCCACACAACTATTTTTTTAGGGAAACCATTACTTCACACAAGGTAAATTTTAAAGATTTTACGTGGACCAAGGGTTGGTGCACCCGATTTCACCTCGAAAACTCTCTTTTTCATGTGTTTTAACACCAAAAACCCACCTGTTTTGAAAAGCCCCTCAACCCATGTTATCATCTGCTAAAAAACAGTTTATTAAGATCATAATAATCTGGTTTAAAAGTTACAAAAGGGTTTGATGATGTTTAAGCTCAAACTATGATGATTACACATGTGTAAATGGTGTATTTCACCCTTAGATGCAACAACGATGCTATGAATGCAAAACTCCATGAGCTAATTTTTTTATTCCAGTATTTTGGTGATATTAATCTTATAAAATTCGTGGTAGTTGTTGAATAGGTAAAAAGGTGTGGTATTATGGACTAAATGGATGAAATTAAAAACCCGAAAGTTAGTAAAATTCTCAAAAATGGTCAAAACGTAAGAAGTTGCAAGTTTAAAAAATTATAGGCCCTAAAATAATAATTTTAGTGTTAAAATTGAATTTGGTGAATTATTGGGTCAAGTAATGGAAAGAAAGCAAACTTTAGGGTAAAATTGTAAATTTTGAAACTTGAGGGACCAAAGTGTAAATTCTGTAAATATAACTATATTTCAGTAATCATATGACTAGAAAATCTTATTAAACTTATTGTCATAAAAACAAATTTATAGAGTCATATAACTTGTCATTCATATGCTAAAACTCTAACTTTCCTAAAAAGGAAACTTTTGACGCAAACTCCTAAGAAACGAAGCCTCATGAACTTATGACCATAAAATGCACTTAGTTGTATTTTCAATAAGTCTAAAAACATGTAACTTACTACCTGTAATACTGAAAATAGGGTGCTAGGACTCGGGCTTATCCGTACTTGAAAGACTTTTAACTGATTCTAAGGTGACTTTTAGTGTTCCCTTTTTATTAACATTTTGGGATGAAGCATGCTATGTTTGAACTAAAATCACTCATGTGCTATTATGTGATACTTATATGTTGTGGTTAATGTTAGAACCTGCACTTACTTGCATCACAATCATTAATTCTTGGTGAACCTCTTGTTTTATATGGGTAGATCTACTTGGGGTATCCCCCACACATAGTGCCTTCTGTCATAACCTAATAACATAATAGGAAGGGTACCACACTATGATCCTGCGGGGTCGTTTCTGGCATGTGACTGGTTTTATAAGATCCTACGGGGTCGTTTGAGGTCCTTCTGCTCAAAGAAATACTTTAGGCTTTTGTGGTCTGTGAAGATTGTGCACTTCGTCCCGTACAAGTAATGTCTCCAAATCTTCAACGCAAAGATCATAGCTGCTAGCTCCAAATCATGAGTTGGATAATTGACCTCGTGGATTTTCAGTTGTCGGGACGCGTAGGCTATTACCCTTCCACGTTGCATCAACACGCAGCCCAGTCCTGAATAAGAGGCATCCGAATATACCACTAAATCTTCACTCCCTTAGGGTAATGTCAAGACAGGAGCTTGAGTAAATCTTGCCTTTAACTCCTTAAAAGCATCCTCCTGTTCTCGACCCCACACAAACTTCATCTCCTTGCGAGTCAATTTAGTCAAAGGTGAGGCTATCTTGGAAAATTCTTGAATAAATCTTCTGTAGTAGCCCGCCAAACCCAAGAAACTACGAATCTCGGATGACGTCTTTGGAGACTTCCATTGCATCACTGCCTCAACCTTCGCCGGGTCTACCATCATTCCTTCAGAATTCACCACGTGACCCAAAAATTGAACTTCGCGCAACCATAAAGCGCACTTAGAGAATTTGGCGTACAGCTTCTCTCTCCTAAGCGTCTCCAATACTTTGCGTATATAGCCGGCATGTTCTTCCTTATTTTTTGAATAAATCAGGAAATCATCAATAAACACAATCACTGATTTATCTAACATTAGCCGACACATTCGGTTCATCAAATCCATAAAGGCAGCTGGCGCATTAGTTAGACCGAAAGACATAACGAGAAACTCGTAGTGTCCATAACGCGTGCGAAAAGCTTTCTTAGGAATATCTTGCTCCTTCACCTTCAATTGATGGTAGCCAGATCGGAGATCTATCCTTAAGAACCAACTGGCACCTTGGAGCTGATCGAACAAGTCATCAGTTCTCAGTAGGGGATATCGGTTCTTCACCGTTAGCCTGTTTAACTCCGGGTAGTCTATACACATCCTCATACTACCGTCTTTCTTCTTAACAAACAAGACCGGTGCACCCCAAGGAGAGATGCTCGGTCGGATGAACCCTTTGTCCATCAATTCCTGCAATTGAACCATCAGTTCCTTCATCTCTGTCGGAGCTAATCGATACGGTGCCTTGGCAACGGGTTGAGCACCGGGTATCAAATCAATCTGAAACTCGATCTCACGGTCCGGTGGCACACCTGGTAAATCTTCTGGGAACATGTCCGGAAAGTCACACACCACTGGTACATCAGACAATTGTGGTACTGACGTGTCCACATCCTTCACATAAGCCAGGTAGACACTACATCCACGTTTCATGCACTTCTCTACCACCGCCATCGAGATAACCTTAGGGACCGTTGTCACTCGATCACCATAGACCGTCAGCGAACTTCCATCGGGCGCAATTAATCGAATCATCTTCTTGCGACACACAATGTTTGCCTTATAGGTTGCTAACCAATCCATCTCTAGATCTACATCAAATCCCCCTAGGGGCATCACAAATAGTTTAGCAGAGAACCTATGGCCTTCTAGTTCTATGTCATAATCTTCTATCCTCACAAAAATTATGGTGGACTTACCAATAGCAGTTTCTACTTCAAAGGGCTCATCAATACTCGTACTACTAACAGGCAACTTAGCACAGAAAGCAGCAGAAATAAAACTCCTACTAGCACCAGAATCAAATAATACAGAGGCACAAATTTGGTTTACTAGAAACATACCTGACACGACATTGGGGTCCACTCTGGCCTCCTCCCGGGTCATCGTGAATGCTCTAGTGCTTACCCTCTGCCCTTCACTCTCCGTCCTCTTCTTCACCCCAGAATTCTCCGCCCTCGGCTTCTTGCAATCCCAGCTCACATGCCCCTCCTCACCACAGTTATAGCACCTCAACACCCTACAATCCTTCGCAATGTGACCAGGCTTCCCACACTTGAAGCATACATTTTCCCCACTTGCACTCACCAGTGTGCTCCTTCCCACATTTGCCATACTTTTTCATCCTCGAGCTTGATGACCCCACTCTTTGGTCATCCATCCTCATCCTTTTGTTGTTTGGAGTGAAACCACCACATCCAAACCACTTCCCATTCCAGTTCTTACCACCACCACCCTTCTTGTTTGCTTCCACCATGGTCTCCTCCCTCTCTTCATACAACCTACCCACCAGGTCTACCACCGATCGAAAGGTACCCGACCGAGAAGCAATCTAATGCCTGCGGATATCAGTCGGCAATCCCTGAATATATCTCTTAATCTTTCTTGATACCAGCGTCACCTGATCAGGTACCAGCCTCGCCATCTCGTTGAACTTGGTGGTGTATTGCTGGTGGGTCATGGTCCCTGCCTCAAGCTGTAGAAACTCTCTTTCTATCTTGTCGAGCTCTCGGTGAGGACAGAATTCCTCAATCACCATTTTCTTCAACTCTCCCCACCTCATCCTCCCGATGGCCCTGCTGCCCTTGGCTTGGACAATATTGTCCCACCAACACAGAGCCGAGTCAATGAACGAGTAAGTGATGAACTTCACCTTCTGGTCCTCCTTGCACTCACTAATCTCTAACACCGCCTCCATCTCTCTTACCCAGCGATGAGCAGCGGCAGCATTACCGTTGCCATCAAAAGTTAGGGGTTTGCATCATTGGAATGCCCCATAACTACACCCATTCGCGGTTTCCCGCACTTCCACCTCCTCTTATCACTGGAAGCTGCCATCCCAGCGTTTAATTCCTCCTCTTCATCATCACCCCTCTCATTCCCCCTTCTCCCAGTTGTAGTCCTTCTCTCCTCCTCCTTCTCCTTTCTCTCATCCTCTGGCACAGCACGGATGACTTCAGTCACTACAGACGGTAGAATCGTCTGCATGACCTGATGCACTTCCTCCACAACTGCCTCCTTTACTGAGGCTCTTAAGTTAGCACTCTCATGCACACACTCCGGATGATTAAGCCCAGGCTCAGTAGGAGCCTTCTCGGCAGTCCTTGTCTTGTTCCTTGTGGCACGTGGCCCAGCACCATGACCATCTCGTACTCCTCCTCTAGAAGCCTTTGATGATCTACCACCAGCCATACTCTAAAACTATAAGATTCAAGCACTAACACAGTCATTCAAGGTAATAACTCAGTTTCTGTCAAGTATAGTAATTCCCTAAATACAGTGGCCAGTTGTGATTATCACTTACTTTACTCTTCATCCCCCGAGCATTTCCTATCCTGACTATATCAGTATTCATAACTACTAAAAGCATATAAATCAAATAGCACACGCACATAATACCAGTTAACATTTAAGAAAAGATATACCTGATGGCACGTAGCTACTCGGGCTGGCATCCCTCCATTCGGTCCCATTCTCAGTTTAAGTTTAGGTTTTTGAAAATATTTACTCATTTCTCTTAAACTTTGACTCTGATACCAACTTGTAAGGCCCCGTTCCCGGAGATCTCACAGTTGGTCAATCATAACATTATACATATAAAACATTATACATTTCATAAGATTAAGCAGCGGATAAAGTTAACAAAAACCATTCATGCTTATAATTATTGTTGCCAAATAATACATCGTTATAAGTTAGGGTTACAAAACAATCAATTAGTTGCATTACAACACAACAAAATCATTGGCACGAATAGATGCTAGTCTTGCCCTGACGAGTAGCTTCCCCCGCGTGTCACCCTCAGCAACATTTACCTGCCAACTGAAAAATGCCTAAAACTCAGCGTTGCTGAGTGAGTTCTAGTTTTTAAAACATTTAAAACACCTTTATTTATATATGAAAATATCATTTTTCTTAAAATACTTTCTTTTCATAAAATTCATTACTTTCGTATGTGTTCACACGTTATACGTACAACAAAATAATATTCATTATTAACTTTCATCATTCATCTCTTTCATTTCGTACTTTTAACATTATCTTTCACTTTCTACCAGACCAATATGCAATACCCCGAACATTGTGCACGAAGCGGGTACTGGGCCGAGGTCTATAAATAGACCCCTAACATTGCGCACGAAGCCTGACCCAGTACCTAGGGAATGCTACAAGGGTCCCGTCAATCTCAAAGATTGACCCAGTATGCATCCTTCAAGTTAGCTAAACCACACACAGTTGAGCTAACGACAACATGGTCGTGCACTTGCAAGACTTTTATTCATTCGTTATGTTCCTCTTTTCATTATCATTAATCTTTCACTTTCATTATGATAATACTTTACATATACGAACATAAACACACCACGTAAAGTCACATAATAATACATAATATGGAACACAAGAACAGGCCATAAACAGCATGGAATAAACAAATACAACCATTAAAACATCCCAGGGCAATTCCTTAAATTTCCTTTTTCCCAAAATTTCAAAAAAATTTCTAAGTGTTCTATGCGCATGAGCACTATGTAGGCGCATCAGCACTATGCAGGCGCACCAACACTGAGGCGCATGAGAAACTTCGGCGCATGAAGACTATTTGGGCGCATGAACTACACTTAGTCATTTGGTCAGTAGGCGCATGAGGTACTGTTTAGGCGCATGAACACACTGGGCGCATGAACCAACACTTAGGCGCCTGAGAACCAATCCTGGGCGCATGGGGTACTGTTCAGGCGCAAGACTAGTACTTAGGTTATTTGACAAAAATTCCAGGCGCATGGGAACTATTGGGGCGCATGAGCTTCACTTAAGTTTTCTAAGTCAAAATTTCAAGCGCATGAGCCCTATTTGGGCGCATGTCCAACAGTTCTATATATTTCTAAAATATTTTCAAACCCAATCTGCATTCTAACCTGTTCAAAGCTTGTTCCTATCATTCTAAGCATCAACAACACATAATCAACCATAAACACAAACATAAACATACATATATATATGGGTAAACACAAAACAGTTATAAAACCTTTTTAAACATGCATTTTCAGCCCCAAGAAGTTTAAAACACATAAAACCAGGGTCTAGAACTCACCTATGCAGCTAGCAAGTAAAACTCCACCAAACTTGAGTGCGCAAGAGTTCAAACACCTAAAAACACACCAAAAACAACCAACCAAACACATAGAACACATAAAAATCGGTTTTAAGGATAAAAACCAACAAAACCAAACCAAGAACACATAAAACACTCACCAATTTGCGAATTTCATCCTTTTCTTCTTCAAAAACCGAGAGAGACAAGCTTCTTCTTCTTTTATTTTTAACAAAATTTCGGGTGTTACACTTGAGAATAGACATCGAATAGTATGAAAGGTTGTTACATATAGATAAAACTATCCATGCGAGAACTATTGTTGTTTGATGTCTTTGTATAACTAGATCCTTTTTCATGTATTTTACTATGCTTTCATGAATACTTTGATGTACAAATTAATAATCGACCAATTTCGATTGAAATAAAATGAAATGTTATCTTCTTGGCCATGTTTCCTTAATTTGGCCTCTTTTTCCTCAATCACACATTGAGTTTCATGTTTGACGTGTGATTACATTCATTCCATGATTATTATTAGATTCTCGATTATTATTGAGTTAATACGAGTGGTTTTTGATCCTTTACAACTCGTATCCATGGTCCAGTGTTCAATAAAGGATTCTGTGGATCGATAGTCATCGTTTGGATTGAATTTAGTGGATTTGTGAGCAAGAGTGTTTGAAGATGGCTGTCGAGTATTGTGGATGCAATTTTTTTGTAGGAGTGGATCGATGTTCAAGGCGATTTGTTTATTTTCATCTTTGGTTTTGGATTATATTTGGAAATAGATACTAGGTTCCGTTGGTGGTTGTTTAGTTTGATATTAGTGATCATTTTAATCGGATTTGATTCGATAAGTTTAGGAGGGTGCTCAGAAGGCTTGTGGATAGACATGGCATAGTATTAAAGGTTGTTACAGATTGCAAAAACTATCCATGAAAGAACTGTTGTTTTATGTTTTTGTATAACTAGTTCCTTTTCATGTATTTTACTAAGCTTTCATGAATACTTTGATGCACAAATCTATAATCGCCCAATTTCGATTGAAATAAAAAGAAATTTTGTCTTCTTGGTCATGTTACCTAAATTTGACTTGTTTTTCATCAATCACACGTTGAGTTTCATGTTTGACATATGATTACATTCATTATGTAATTATTATTAGATTCTCGATTCCCATTGAGTTAATACGAGTGGTTTTTGATCCTTTACAACTCGTATCCATGGTCTAGTGTTCAATAAAGGATTCTGTGGATCGAGAGTCGTTGTTTGGATTGAATTTAGTGGATTTATGAGCAAGAGTGTTTGAAGATGGCTATTGAGTGTTGTGGATGCATTTTGTGTAGGAGTGGATTGATTTTAATGGTGATTTGTTTATTTTCATCTTCGGATTTGGTTTCTATTTGGAAATAGATATTAGCTTCCGTTGGTGGTTGTTTGGTTTGATTTCGGTGATCATTTTAACTGGATTTGATTAGATTAGTTTAGGAGAGTGTTCAGAAGGCTTGAGAATAGACATGGCATAGTATGAAAGGTTGTTACAAATAGCAAAAACTATCCATGCGTGAACTATTGTTGTTTGGTATAACTTGTTCCTTTTCATGTATTTTACTAAGCTTTCGCGAATACTTTGATGCACAAATCTATAATCGCCCAATTTCGATTGAAATAAAAAGAAATGTTATCTTTGGTCATGTTACCTTAATTTGACATCTTTTTCATCAATCCCACATAGAGTTTCATGTTTGACGTGTGATTACATTCATTCTGTAATTATTTTTAGATTCTCGTTCCTTATTGAGTTAATACGAATGGTTTTTGATCCTTTACAACTCGTATCCATTGTCCAGTGTTTGATACAGGATTCTGTGGATCGAGAGTCGTCGTTTGGATTGAATTTAGTGGATTTGTGAGCAAGAGTGTTTGAAGATGGTTGTCGAGTGTTGTGGATGCATTTTGTGTAGGAGTGGATCGATTTTAAAGGTGATTTGTTTATTTTTATCTTGGGTTTTGGTTTCTATTTGGAAATAGACACTAGGTTCTGTTGGTGGTTGTTTAGTTTGATTTCAGTTATCATTATAATCGGATTTGATTAGATTAGTTTAGGAGGGTGTTCATGGCTTGAGAATAGATATGGCATAGTATGAAAGGTTGTTACATATAGCTAAAACTATCCATGCGAGAACTATTGTTGTTTGATGTCTTTGAATAACTAGTTCCTTTTTCATGTATTTTACTATGCTTTCACGAATACTTTGATGCACAAATCTATAATCGCCCAATTTCGATTGAAATAAACAGAAATGTTATCTTTCTGGTCATGTTACCCTAATTTGACTTCTTTTTCATCAATCCCACATCGAGTTTTGTGTTTGACGTGTGATTACATTCATTCTGTAATTATTTTTAGATTCTCGTTTCTTATTGAGTGAATACTAATGGTTTTTGATCCTTTACAACTCGTATCCATGGTGCAGTGTTCGATAAAGGATTCTGTGGATCGAGAGTCATCGTTTGGATTGAATTTAATGGATTTGTCAGCTTGAAGATGGTTGTCGAGTGTTGTGGATGCATCTTGTGTATGAGTGGATCGGTTTTAAAGGTGATTTGTTTATTTTTATCTAGGGTTTTGGTTTCTAATTGGAAACAAATACTACGTTCTGTTGGTGGTTGTTTAGTTTGATTTCAGTTATCATTCTAATCGGATTTGATTAGATTAGTTTAGGAGGGTGTTCAGAAGGCTTGAGAATAGACTTCGAATAGTATGAAAGGTTGTTACATATAGCTTAAACTATCCATGTGAGAACTATTGTTGTTTGATGTCTTTGTATAACTAGATCCTTTTTCATGTATTTTACTATGCTTTCACGAATACTTTCATGTACAAATTTATAATCGACCAATTTCGATTGAAATAAAACGAAATGTTATCTTCTTGGTCATGTTATTTTAATTTGACTTGTTTTTCATCAATCACACATTGAGTTTCATGTTTGACATGTGATTAAATTCATTTTGTAATTATTATTAGATTCTCGATTCCTGTTGAGTTAATACGAGAGCTTTTTGATCATTTACAACTTGTATCTAGGGTCTAGTGTTCAATAAAGGATTCTGCGGATCGAGAGTCGTTGTTTGGATTGAATTTAGTGGATTTGTGAGCAAGAATGTTTGAAGATGGCTGTTGAGTGTTGTGGATGCATTTTGTGCAGGAGTGGATTGATTTTAAAGGTGATTTATTTATTTTCATCTTCAGTTTTGGTTTCTGTTTGGAAATAGATACTAGGTTCTGTTGGTGGTTGTTTAGTTTGATTTCAGTGATCAATATAATCGGATTTGATTAGATTAGTTTAGGAGAGTGTTAAGAAGGCTTGAGAATAGACATGGCATAGTATGAAAGGTTGTTACAGATAGCAAAAACTATCCATGCAAGAACTATTGTTGTTTGACGTCTTTGTATAACTTGTTCCTTTTTCATGTATTTTACTAAGCTTTCACGAATACTTTGATGCACAAATCTATAATCGCCCAATTTTGGTTGAAATAAAAAGAAATGTTATTGTTTTGGTCATGTTACCTTAATTTGACTTCTTTTTCATCAATCACACCTTGAGTTTTATGTTTGACGTGTGATTACATTCATTCTGTAATTAGTTATAGATTCTCGATTCTTATTGAGTGAATACTAATGGTTTTTGATCCTTTACAACTCGTATCCATGGTCCAGTGTTCGATAAAGGATTCTGTGGATCGAGAGTCATCGTTTGGATTGAATTTAGATGATTTGTGAGCAAGTGTGTTTGAAGATGGTTGTCGAGTGTTGTGGATGCATTTTGTGTAGGAGAGGATCGCTTTTAAAGGTGATTTGTTTATTTTTATCTTGGGTTTTGGTTTCTATTTGGAAATAGATACTAGGTTCCGTTGGTGGTTGTTTAGTTTGATTTCAGTTATCATTATAATCGGATTTGATTAGATTAGTTTAGGAGGGTGTTCAGAAGGCTTGAGAATAGACATGGCATAGTATGAAAGGTTGTTACATATAACTAAAACTATCCATGCGAGAACTATTGTTATTTGATGTCTTTGTATAACTAGTCCCTTTTTCATGTATTTTACTATGCTTTCACGAATACTTTGATGCACAAATCTATAATCACCCAATTTCGATTGAAATAAAAGAAATGTTATCTTCTTGGCCATGTTACCTTAATTTGACCTCTTTTTCATCAATCACACATTGAGTTTCATGTTTGTCATGTGATTACATTCATTCCGTAATTATTATTAGATTCTCGATTCTTATTGAGTTAATACGAGTGGTTGTTGATCCTTTACAACTCGTATCCATGGTCCTGTGTTCAATAAAGGATTCTATTGATCGAGATTCATCGTTTGGATTGAATTTAGTGGATTTGTGAGCAAGAGTGTTCGAAGATGGCTGTCAAGTGTTGTGGATGCGTTTTTTTTATAGTAGTGGATTGATTTTGTCACCTTGGGCCCAAGGAGGGTAGGGCGTCGCAGACTAGCAAAATACATGGCAACGAAAACTAACCACTCAAGAGCACACAAGGAGAGAAATCTCATGGCATTGCATTTAAATAACATACCCAGGCTAAGAAAGTCTTGCCCAAACGTAAAATCAACACCCATTACAGATTATCCAAATTTATTACACAACAATTCCGAATGTCTAATAATGTTTTCAAAATCAAGTAATGTCATTCGTAGTTACGGTACTAAGTCATCCAATAAGTGTCCATTCAGCCATCAAGGGTTACCTGAAACATGCTCAAAAAGATTTTGTGTCAACTAAAAAGTTGGTGAGTCCAAGTACTTAAAGTTCAAAAACAAAAGGACTCTTTAGAATCCATAAATTAATTTAAAAAAAACATAAGTATCACTGTTGTGGGGTCACAATCAACCCTGCACTCAGCCCCGGCTAGCCTCTTCTAAACTTGTGTTATGCCGGTTATGCCATAGGAGAAACAGAGCCTCAAAGAGTGTACCATACCTGCTGAGTGGTACACCATAGTATCTTATAAAACTTGTCATATGACACAAACGACCCTGCTGGATCTCAGTGTGGTACCCTTCCGGTTATGACGGAAGGCACTATGCGTGGGGATTCCCCAAGTAGATCTACCCATATAAAACAAGCGGTTCACACAAGAATTAATGACTATGATACAAGTAGGTACAGGTTCTAACATTAGCCACAACATATAATAGCATCACATAATAGTACACAAATAACTTTTAGTTCAAACATAGCATGTTTCATCCCAAAATAGTATTAAAAAAAGGGGAACACTAAACTCACCTTAGATAACTCAATAGTTCTTCAGTCACAGAAATGATTCAAGTCCTAGCACCCTATGATCAAGATAAAAGTAATAAGCTAATGTTCTTAGACTATTGGAAGTGTAACTAAGTGTAATTTATGGTCATAAGTTCACATGGCTTCGTTTCTTAGAAGTTTGTGTCAAAAAGTTTCCTTTTAGGAAAGTTAGGGTTCTTGATGTATGGATGACAAGTTATATGACTCTTCAAGTTTGTTTATATTGTAATAAGTTTAATAAGAGTTTTCTGGTCATAAGATTACTGAAATTTAGTTATATTTACGAAATTTACACTTTGGTCCCTTGAGTTTCAAAATTTAAAATTTTGACCCAAAAGTTTGCTTTCTTTCATTTCTTGGCCCACTATGGCCCTTATTAGTTTCTAGGGGTTTTTATATTACTTTTAGGCATGTTTAAAACTTAATATTTCCAGATCTTAACTTGAGAGGTTTAAAACACAAAATTCAAGTTACCTGTTACGATAAAACCGTTAATTTAAGCATCTAGTTTAAATCTGTTAATTTCAACTCATGGAACTCAAGTATAACTTTTCAGGGACTTCTAACAAGGGTTATACTCTGATTTAAAAGAAGTTTTTGGGTTATTTTAGTAAAAAGCTTCGTTTCTAAATCAAACAGTTAAAACTCGTTTTTACCCGAAACCGAACACTCTAATCCACTTTCTTTCAACTTTCCACAAAAATATCACTTTGAGATCTTCAAAATTACTGAAATAACATGGATTTATTGGTCTTAGGCTTGTTACACTGTTTTTAATATTTTACCCAAAAATCTCCCGGTTTATGCTTATTTTTGTTGAATAAATTCATAAAAATCACATATTAACCCAAAAATTCACCAAACTCGGTTTTTAACACTAAAATGCTTATTTTAGGGCCTGGAATTTTAAAACTTGCAACCTTTAGGTTTTGACAATTTTTGAGAATTTTACCACCTTTTCGGGTCACTAAATAGGGTCTTTGAGTCCATTTTACCATGCCTTTTTACCTTTTCAACAAATACCACGAATTTAACAAGATTAATATCATAAAAATATTGGATCAAGGCAACATATCAAGGATTTTACATACATAGCACCATTGTTGCTTTCTAGAGGGTGTTTTACATCAATTGCACATGTGTAATCATCATGGTTTGTGCTCAAACATCATTAAACCTTTTTGTAATGTTAAACAAAGATTATTGTGATGTTAATAAACTGTTTTTAAGCAGGTATTAACATAGGTTGAAGGTTCTTTCAAGACAAGTGGGTTATTGGGGTTCAAACACTTGAAAAAGAGGGTTTTCGGGTTGAAATCATGTGCACCAACCCATGGTTCATGAACACTCATTAGAATATACCTTTTGGAAGTTGTGAGTCTCACTAAAACAGTGGTATGGCCGAAAGTTTCTGTTTTGAACAAGAAAAGTGAGATTCATGGTAGAAAAGTGTAGAAAACTCAAGAAATAGCTTTGTTCGGGTATAACGATGCTTACACTTGAGGTGTTTTGTGATTTTGGAATGATTTGAAGAGTATGAGGGCTATTGAATCACGAGCTTAAGCTGAAACTTCTTGTTCTTGCAAGAACCTTGTGTAGAAACTCACCAAAACTCACTTTCTAGCTCGTTTTACACTTGGTTGATGTTGGGGTAGTGCTAAACCTTCGATTTCCTTGGCTAGAATGGAGGAAGAAATGCAGAATTGTGAGTGTTCTTGGCTGCAGGTTTCATGAGAGAGAGAGAGAGAGTGTGTGTGTGTGTGTGTGTGTGTGTGTGTGAGGGAGAAGAGGTTGGGAGTTGGGTTGCATGTATGGGGTGAAGAGAGGGGTGGAGTGTGGGTGTGGTGTTTGAAATGGAATGGAGGATGGTGAGTGGGGGAAGGGGTGGCCGAATTCTCATTGGGAAGGGGTTTTCTCTTTTTTTTTAAAGTTTATAAATTGTAGTGTAAATTTGTTGTGTAGTTAGATAGTAGTTTTAGTTGTATAAGTTTTTAGGTGTAATGTTGCATATATATGTATGTGTGTTGAAAATATGTATGTATTCACACATATTATTTGTTTTAATTACAACTTTAACTTCAAGCATAGATTTAATATTTTCTAGAATCACTTAATAATTTCTACACTAAGGCTGGACATAATAGAATCTTCTAAGACAATTAAACATAAAATCAATTAACACGGTAGAAGAAGATAATATTAATATCAAAATGAAATAATGATGGATTAAATTAAAGTTTAAAGTTGGACCTAGGAGTCGGTTGTTACATTCTCCCACCGTTTGGGAAATTTTGTCCTGAAATTTTAGTTTCGATTAAATTCTGAATGGTTAGGCTTAAAGAGATGCGGATACTCCTTTCTCATCTCATCTTCTCTTTCCCATGTGAACTTGGGTCCTCGCCTAGAGTTCCATCTTACTTTAACCCTGGGTATGCGACTTCGCCTAAGTTTCTTGACCATTCCATTAGTAACCTCTATAGGCTCCTCCACAAACTTCAACTCGTTATTAATTCTGGCTTCCTTTAATGGTAATTCCAAGGCTTTGTCTACGAGACACCTTTTCAAGTTAGACAAATGAAAAGTGTCGTGTATGTAGCTCAACTCTTGAGGTAGCCTTAATTGATATGCTATCGGGCCAACTCTTGACAAAATTTCAAAGGGTCCAATGTATCTTGGGCTTAGCTTGCCTTTCTTGCCAAATCTGACTGTGCCCTTCCATGGTGCCACTTTTAGCATCACTCTATCACCCACTTGAAATTCCAGGGGCTTTCGTGTTCTATCTGCATATTTCTTCTGACGATCTCTGGCTGCTCTCAGTCATTCCTTAATCTTAAATATCTTGTCTGTGGTTTCCATTATGATTTCGAGTCCCATTAATTGGCTATCACCAATCTCATTCCAGCTTAATGGTGATCGACTTTCTCTACCATATAGGGCTTCATACGGAGCTGCTTTTATGCTTGCATGATAACCATTATTGTAAGAGAACTCCACTAGGGGAAGGTGGTTATCCCAACTTCCACCAAAGTTGATCGCGTAAGCTCTTAACATGTCCTCTAGAGTCTGAATGGTTCTTTCACTTTGTCCGTCAGTTTGAGGGTGGTATGAAGTGCTTAAGTCAAGACGGGTCCCCAAAGCATGTTAGAGAGACCTCCAAAATCATGAAGTGAAGCGACTGTCACAGTCTGAGATAATTGATAGTGGCACTCCATGCCTGGTCACTATTTCATGGATATATAGTCGTGCTAGCTTCGGTAAACCGAAATCTTCTCGAATACGTAGGAAGTGAGCTGATTTGGTAAGCCTATCCACTATTACCCAAATAGCATCATGACCGCGAATGGTTCTTGGTAACTTTGTAACAAAATCCATCGTAATGCTATCCCATTTCCTTTTAGGGATTTCGGGCTGTTGTAAAGTTCCTGACGGTTTTTGGTTTTCAGCTTTTACCATCGCACACGTCAGACATTTCTCCACGTAGGTGGCGATGGATTTATTTAATCCGGGCCACTAGAAGAGAATCTTTAAGTCTTGATACATCTTGTCGCTTCCTGGATGAACCGAATATCTAGATTTGTGGGCTTCATCTAGGACTATCTCTCTAATTCCTCCGTGTTTCGGTACCCAAGTCCTTCCTTCATAAGCATACAATCCGGCATTACTCACTTCTAAACGTTTTTCCATTCCCGTTAGCATCTCCACAGCCAGCTTGTCCTCATTCAGGGCTTCCTTTTGTGCTTCTTTTAATCTAGCGGTAAGACTAGTATACACGTTCATTCTTAAGGCACGAATGCGAAGGGGTTTTTCCCTTTCCTTTCTACTCAATGCATCTGCCACAACATTTGCCTTGCCTGGATGGTAACGAATCTCACATTCATAATCGCTCAACAATTCTACCCACCTTCTTTGGTGCATATTTAACATCTTCTGGTCCAGAATGTGTTGCAAACTTTTGTGATCAATGTAAATGACGCATTTGGTACCGTAGAGATAGTGTCTCCATATTTTGAGCGCAAACACCACGGCACCCAGTTCTAGATCGTGAGTAGTGTAGTTTCTCTCATGCTCATTTAACAATCTAGACGCATAAGCAATCACCTTGTCTCGCTACATTAACACACATCCCAGCCCCTTACGCGAGGCGTCGTAATAAACTACAAAATCTTCAACGCCTTCCGGTAGGGCAAGGATAGGTGCACTGCACAGCTTCTCCTTGAGTATCTCAAATGCTTTATTCTGTTCCTTTTCCCATATGAAGGCTGTATTCTTTTTGGTTAGAGCGGTTAATGGCTGCACAATTCGAGAGAAGTCTTTGATAAATCTCTGATAGTATCCAGCCAAACCAAGGAATTGCCTTATCTCGGTAGGAGTTTCAGGAATATTCCAGTCTTTAATGGCTTCTATTTTTGATGGATCCACTTGGATACCTTATTTGTTCACCACATGTCCTAGAAACTAGATTTCGCGCATCCAAAACTCACATTTGGAGAACTTTGCATATAATTGCTCATTCTTGAGCAACTCAAGAATCAGTCTAAGATGCTTCTCATGCTCTTCCTTGCTACGGGAGTAGATCAAAATATCATCAATAAACACAATCACGAACTTGTCTAGATACGGGCGACATACTTAGTTCATGAGGTCCATAAATGCCGTAGGTGCATTAGTCAGTTCGAAGGGCATGACTAAGTACTCATAGTGTCCATACCTAGTTCTAAAGGTTGTCTTGGGTATGTCTTCTTCCCTTATCTTAGTTGATGGTATCCCGATAAATCTATCTTGGAGAAATAGCTTGCTCCTTGTAGTTGATCGAATAAGTCATCGATTCTCGGAAGAGGATAATAGTTCTTTATTGTAAGCTTGTTCAAATCTTAGTAATCAATGCATATTCGTAGGGTTCCATCCTTCTTTTTAACAAACAGTACTGGTGCACCCCATGGAGAAACACTTGGTCGTATAAATCCTTTGTCCAACAACTCTTGGATTTGTAGCATTAGTTCCTTCATCTCAGGTGGAGCGAGTTGGTAAGGTGCCTTGGCCACTGGTGCGGCACCAGGCACTAGGTCTATTTGACATTCGACCTTTCTAGTTGGAGGGAGTCCCGGTAGGTCCTCGGGAAATACTTCCGGGTACTCAGCCACCACCGGTATATCTTCGATTCTCTTTTCTTCTCTTGGTTTCATCACGTAGAGTATGAAAGCGGAGCATCCCTTGTGGAGACTCTTGGTTGCCTTTAGGTGGGTTATCATGGGGTACAGCGTGTTGCTTCTATCACCGTGGACCATTAGTGTACTTCCATCAATTAGAGGTATTCTAAGTAAACGCTAACTACATACAATTTCAGCCTTATATTTAGCTAACCAATCCATTCCCACAACCACATCAAATCCTCCCAACGTTATAGTCATCAAGTCTATTTTAAATGAATTACCCTCTAATTCTATCATGCAGTCTTTGATGATTTTATTGGTTTCTATTATCTTGCCATCAGCTAATTCTACCGTGTATGCATCAGTTAGCGTACAAGCTTCCAAATCAATCAAAGGCCTAAAGGTAGTAGAAACAAAACTACTTGTTGCTCCAGTATCAAATAAAACAATAGTAGGGTGGTCATTTATGAGAAACGTACCGTTAACCACGTCAGGATCCTTACGGGCACCATTGGGATCCATTACGAATGCTCTTCCTTTAGGCTTGTTAGGCCTGGCATCCTTATCCCTCGCTAGCTTGGGATGCTTGTTTTGCATGTGTCCTGGATCTCCGCACTCGTAACATTGCTTCCCGAGTTCATACGTACAATCTTTAATCAGGTGACCGGCTAGCTTGCACCTGAAGCAAGGCATCGGGTTGCATTCTCCTTGGTGGTGTAGTTTGCACTTGTTACAGAAAGGGCTTGTACCTAAGTACAGTTTTCGAACTCTTTCCCCCTAATCATCACGTCTTGTCCCTTCGCCAGCCCTCCTGCTTGAGCTACCGCTATTGCCAACGGCCCTTTTAGCATCAAACCACTTTCTCTTCTCGCCCGTCACCTTCTTCTTGTCCTCAGTCTTCCCCTGTTCCGTCCAACCAGCCCTAATCAAGTCGTCCGTCAAGCTACCGGTAAGATCAACTGCTGCTTAGAGGGTTGTAGGCCTAGCAGATCGGACCATGCTCCTAACTCTAGGATCTAGTCCCAGATGAAACGGCTACACCTTTAGTTTCTGGTGTCACCAAGTGGGGCACCAATCGGGACAGAGCCGAGAACCGGTTGATGTACTCGGAGTAATTCGAGCCTTTCATTTCCAAGGTCAGAAATTTAGCCTCCAGTTTCTCCAGTTGATTGATTGGACAATACTTGCTGGTCATCAGCTCTCTGAATTCAGACCATTTCATTCGGCCTGCGGCATTCCTGCCTCGAGGCTGAATGATGGTCTTCCACCACTCCAAAGCTGGTCTTTTAAGAGATTGGGAGGCAAACCTGACCATGTGCTCGGTGTTGCACTCGCTGATGTCCAATATGGCTTCAATCTCGTCTAACCACCGATAAGTCTCAATCGCACCCTTCGTGCCGTAGAAATCTTTTGGTTTACAAGCCATGAAAGTTTTGTAAGAACACCCGGTTCTTATTTCCTCAGCATCGTCGGCGTTACCCTCATTATTTCCAGGTCCTCCATTTTCGGTTGTATTTCCCCAGTCTGCATTGATCTGAGCTATAATGGTAGGAATAGCATTGGCGATTTGCTGGGCCACTAGATTGGCGATCCTCTCATCATTCTCGTGGTTGACATTTTCTCCACGTGTGGTACCTGGTGGAGTAGACGGTCGATTTCCACCCTGGTTCCCAATGCGTCCAGCATCCTCATTTCTTCCCCTGGTTGCTCCTCTCCTTCCACCACGAATCCCTCGTCTACGCGGCATTCTGGTGTCATCATAGATAAATTAACTTAGTGTGTCATAAATTGGTTTCAAGTATCTCGTGACGTTGATTTTGACTCATATAAACCACTTCACCCAACACAATGAGAGTTCCCAATATACACTATAAGACGTACATAGATGTTTCATTCAAGTTATATGGAGCAAATTATTATTTTCATGGGGCAACCAAATTAGGTTCTTTGAAATATACTATTGTATATTGCCATTTTAGACACCCTGAAATAGTTAGTATCATAAGAGAAAATTCATGCATAGATAAATGTAGCGATAACCAAACAAAATTGTAGTGTCATAGTATCACAAATTAGAAGGTGCCATCACCCCCCATAAAATAATTATAGTTTCTCAAATAGATAAAGGGTTTCTTAAAATAATGGACTCCTGCCAAACAATTAGATCTCACCCCATCATCACTGCCATTTCTTCTTCAGCCATCCGAACCAGCCCTAACTCTTCTTCTTCTGCTCCTGCTCCAAACGTTGGACACCGTGAGACGCCATCAAAGCCTGGAACTGGGCGGATTGTTAGGTCCGCGTAGCGTGCTGCAGGGTCACCTCGTGACGCTAAATGGTCCGAAGTATATCACTCAATGTGGGATCAGAAGGACCGAAATCACTAGCTCTACGGCTGGACTGGGAGTAGGGGTCTCCAGCTAAGACACTTGGGCTGTCATACATGCTGCGCCTGGGCGGTATCCAATACTCGTCACGCAGTTGGCGCCTGAGCGGGTCAATCACCGGAGGTGTAGGTGCGGGTGCCATCGCAGGAGGAGGTGGAGAAGGCGGCATCCTGAATGAAATAGAAGCTCCAGGTCGAGTACTCTTGCGCGGCCGGGTGATGACTCGGGCTCCCCTGTTTTCGATAGGCGGGATAGGCGAATGTGCAGGTGTAGTAACGTGCGGTGAATGAGAGCGGGTCCGACTCCTCTCCTGGGATGTCGAGGAAGATTCCTCCGATGGTTTCGTGTCGTCGGATGTCACCAATATCCATCCTGGATGGCTGCATCTCCTCATGTACTCCTCATACTGCGATGGGGATGTTGCCCTCCTGAGTCTTCCCACTGGGGCAGTCTCGTCGGCAGGGAATGCAGGCGCTTTACTGTTGTTAGCCATGAATCTCAAGTTCATGTAAAATCATCATGAGTAATTTGGTTTCTCATAGCTCATGACAATAGTAATGATAGTATCTCATAATAGTAGTTACAATAGTAATGATGGTAGTAGTATCTATAATCAGTAACAATACCGGTTACAACAGGAATGAAAATTAGTTTACAAGGTTTAGACCACACAAAAATATTATCCGAAATTTCTACTTGAAAGAAAGGTTTTAACACCACATAGGGGATCGTGCTGGAATTCATGCGTCTGGTAAATTCATGATTACGTTGATCAAGTGTAATCATCAATTTACCCAACCCACTTATTTCAACACATTCCAAAACAAGGACAGTCCTAAGGCATCAGGGTTATAGCCTAGGGTCTACTAAGGTATTCTCAACTTCTCTACAACCTGTGGCTCTGATACCAATCTGTCACACCCCGGGCCCAAGGAGGGTGGGACGTCGCAGACTAGCAAAATACATGCAGCGGAAACTAACCACTAAAGAGCACACAAGGAGAGAAATTGCATGGCATTACATTTAAATAGCATACCTCGGCTATGAAAGTCTTGCCCAAACGTAAAATCAACACCCATTA
The DNA here is from genome assembly GCA_025506505.1 of Flaveria sonorensis. Lineage (NCBI taxonomy): Eukaryota > Viridiplantae > Streptophyta > Magnoliopsida > Asterales > Asteraceae > Flaveria > Flaveria sonorensis. Next base: position 29,961,497 of record CM046434.1, read on the forward strand.
CAAATTATCCAACAAGTTAGCGTTGAAAATGCATAAAAGTCAACACCCATTACAAGCAACACCCATTACAAACAACAAGTTACCTGCCAACTGAAAATGCATAAAAGTCAGCGTTGCTGAGTGAGTTCTAGTTTTTAGAATTAAAATCCTTTGTTTAAATATATAAAATATCATTTTCTTAAAATACTTCCTTTTCATAAATCCGTTACTTTCGTACGTGATCACACATCATACGTACAACAAGATAATATTCATTATTATCCTTCATCATACTTCTCATTTATTCCATACTTTTATCTTTATCTTTCACTTTCTACCAGACCAATGTGCAATACCCCTAACATTGTGCACGAAGCTGGTACTGGGCCTGAGGTCTATAAATAGACCCCAAGCATTGTGCACAAAGCTGACTCCAGTACCTAGAGCAAGCAACAAGGGTCCCGTCAATCTCAAAGATTGACCCTGCATGCATCCTCATGGGGTAGCTAACCCGCACACAGTTGAGATGACAACCCGTGGCTGTGAACCTCTTTTCATTTTGCTTGCATGACTTTCATTCATTCATTAAGTTCCACTTTTCATTAACATTAATCTTTCACTTCAGTTATGATAATACTTTACGTATACGAGCATAAACACACCACGTAAAGTCACGTAATAATACGAAATATGGAACATAAGAACAGGCCATAAACAAGCATAAAACCAACAAACATAACCACCAAAATATCCCAGGGTTAAACCCTAAAATTTCTACTTCCCAAAATTTCAGAAATTTTTCGAAGTCTTTTAGGCGCATGAGCACTATGCAGGCGCATAGAAAGTTAGGCGCCTTAACTAACACTTAGGTATATGAGCAATTTTCCTAGGCGCATGGACACTATTTGGGTGCATGAGGTACACTTAGGCATTTGGGCAGTGGTCGCATGGGCACTATTGGGGCCCATGGGGTGGAACTTAGTCTTTTTGGCTAAGTATCAGGCGCATGAGCCTACCACTTAGGAGCATCGGCAAAAATCCAGGCGCATGAGCAAGGGACTTAGGCGTCTGAACTACTGGACAAAATTTCTAGGCGCATGAGGTACTCTTTGGGCGCATGAGAAAGGGACTTAGGCGTCTGAACTAAATTTCAGGCGCATGAGCCCTATTTGGGCACATGGGCAGCAGACTTACGTGTTTCTAAATTATTTTCAGTCTCAAACATCATTCTAACATGCTCATAACTTAAATCTATCATTCTAAGAACCTAAAACAAACATAAACCCAAGAAATACAACCAACCTAACACAACATACATACGGTTATCATGCATTCAAGTTGTAAAACATATTACATGTATTTTCAGCCCCAAAGAAGTTTAAAAACACAAAACCGGGGATCTAGAAGTTTAAAAACACAAAACTTGAGGGCACAAAGAGTTCAAACACGTAAAAACACAACCAAACACACAACCAAGCAAAAAGAACACATAAAAATCAGTTTTGGTTGGAAACCCAACAAAACCGAACCAAGTACACAAGAAATACCTACCTTAGCAAAATCAGCTTCTTCTTCTTGAAAAACCTGAGAGAACCGCTCTTCCTTCTGCTTTCTTGTTTCCAGCCAAAAGTGGGTGTAGAAAAAGCAGATGCATGGGCGACGATACCCTTTTAAACATAAAATAATAGTGTTTTGCACCTTGTACACTTTACCACCTCCACTTGTGCCCATTATCTTTTCTTTCAAGATACTTTTCTTTTACTTTCTTTTTATTAAAATTTTAAGGTGTTACTAGTCCACCCCCCTTATAGAGGTTTCATCCCCGAAACCTGTCATTCTTCAAACAGTTGTGGGTAATTCTGTCTTATCTCTTCCTCAGTCTCCCACGTAGACTCAGATCCCTTCCTGTGCTTCCACTGCACTCGCACCAGTGGAACCACCTTATTTTGTAACATCTTCTCTTTTCGGTCAATGATTGCCACTGGTTTCTCTACATAGTTGAGCCGTTCATCCACTTCAATGTCTTCCAGTGGTACAATCATGTCTTCGTCAACTAGGCATTTTCTCAGATGAGATACATGGAATGTTGGATGAATTCCACTTAACTCATCAGGTAGCTCCAATCGATAGGCCACCTCTCCTACTCATGCAACAATTCGGAAAGGTCCTATGTACCTCGGACTGAGCTTACCCCGCCTCCTAAACTGGATGATTCCTTTCCAAGGCAAGACCTTCAACATGACCCTATCGCCCACATTGAATTCAATCGGTCTACGCCTCTTGTTGGCATACAACTTTTGCCTATCTTTCACCACCTTCATGAAGGCCATGATCTTCTCCAATTTCTCAATCGTAGCCTCAATCACCTCAATACTACCCAGCTTTTTCTGCCCGATGTCTCCCCAACACACGGGTGTTCTACACCTTCTACCGTATAGCATCTCATATGGTGGCATGCCAATGCTGGCATGACAACTGTTGTTATATGAGAATTCAGCTAACGGTAAGTGTTCATTCCAACTTCCTCCAAAGTCGATCACGCATGCACGGAGCATATCCTTAAGTGTTTGGATCTTCCTCTCGGACCGACCATCTGTCTGGGGATGGTAAGCTGTACAGATATGCAACCTCGTGCCCATTGCATCATGAAACCTCTTCCAAACCTTTGATATAAACCGAGTGTCATGGTCCGACACAATAGACAACGGTACACCATGACAAGCTACAATCTCCTTAATGAATAGATCTGCTAACCTCTTGGATGAATACGTCTCACGGATCGACAAAAAGTGAGCACTCTTCGTCAGACGGTCAACTATCACCCATATGGCATCGTATCCCCTTGCTGTACATGGTTGCTTCATGATGAAGTTCATGGTGATGTACTCCCACTTCCATTGGGGTATATCCAATGTTTGGATCTTCCAGTATGGCTTCTGATGCTCTGCCTTCACCTACAAACAAGTAAGGCACTTACTCACATACTCTGCCACATCACGCTTCATACCCGGCCACCAATAATGTTTCTTCATATCATGATACATCTTGGTAGCACAGGGATGAATGGAGTATCGTGTCTTATGAGCTTAATCCATGATCCGCTCCCGTACGCCTCCATAACAAGGGATCCATATCCGCCCGAAGCGGGTTCTAACTTCGTGAGTATTTTCACCCAACTCCATGACTAGACCTCTCATCCTTTCAGAGTTAAGGTGATCTTTTTCAATGCCTCATCTTGGAACTCTTTGACCTGTGTCATCACATCGGAGGTCATAATCAACTGGTAAGCTTTCACCCGGATTGGCTCGGCCCTTTCCTTCCGGCTAAGGGCATCTGCCACTACGTTGGCTTTGCCTGGATGATAGTGGATCTCACAATCATAATCCTTGATCAATTCTAGCCACCTTTTTTGCCTCATGTTGAGGTCCTTCTACTCAAAGAAGTATTTCAAACTCTTATGGTCCGTGAAGATAGTGCACTTCGTCCCATACAAATAGTGTCTCCAAATCTTTAGTGCAAAGAACACAGCTGCTAACTCCAAGTCATGAGTGGGGTATTTAGCCTCGTGGATTTTCAACTATGGGGACGCGTAGGCTACTAGTCTTCCCCTCTGCATTAGTGTGCAACCCAATCCCGAATATGATGCATCTGAATAGACCACTAAATCTTCGTTCCCTTTGGGCAATGTCTAGACAGGGGCTTGAGTCAACCTTGTCTTTAACTCCTCAAAAGCATTCTCCTGCTCCAGACCCCATACAAACTTCACTTCCTTGCGGGTCAACTTGGTCAACGGTGAGGCTATCTTGGAAAAGTCTTGGATGAACCTCCTGTAGTAGCCCGCCAAACCCAAGAAACTACGAATCTCAGATGGCGTCCTTGGAAACTTCCATTGCATCGCCGCCTCAACCTCTGCCGGGTCTACCATGATCCCTTCAGAATTTACCACATGACCTAAAAATTGAACTTCACGCAACCAGAAAGTGCACTTAGTGAATTTAGCATACAGCTTCTCTCTTCTAAGCGTCTCCAGTACTTTGCGTATGTGGCCGGCATGTTCGTCTTTGCTCTTCGAATAAATCAGGATATCATCAATAAACACAATCACTGATTTATCCAACATTGGCTGACACACTCGGTTCATCAAATCCATAAAAGTAGCTGGCGCGTTAGTTAGACCAAAAGACATAACGAGAAACTCGTAGTGTCCATAACGCGTGTGAAAAGCTGTCTTAGGAATATCCTGCTCCTTCACCTTCAATTGATGGTAGCCAGATCAGAGATCTATTCTCGAGAACCAACTGGCACCTTGGAGCTGGCCAAACAAGTCATCTATTCTGGGTAGCGGGTATCGGTTCCTCACCGTTAACTTGTTTAACTCACGATAGTCAATGCACATCCTCATACTACCGTCTTTCTTCTTTACAAACAAGACCGAAGCACCCCAGGGAGAGATGCTTGGTCGGATGAAACCCTTTTCCATCAACTCTTATAACTGAACCATCAGTTCCTTCATCTCAGACGGAGCCAATCGGTACGGTGCTTTGGCAACGGGCGGAGCACCAGGTATCAAATCGATCCGAAACTCGATTTCGCGATCTGGTGGCACACCTGGTAAATCTTCTGGGAACACGTCTGGAAAGTCATGCACAACTGGTACATCGGACAATTGGGGTATTGACACATCCACGTCCTTCACGTAAGCCAGGTAGGCACTACATCCCCGTTTCATGCACTTTTCGACCACTACCATCGAAATCACCTTCGGGACTGTAGTAAACTCGGTCACCATAGACTGTTACCGAACTTCCATCGGACGCAGTTAATCGAATCATCTTCTTGCAACACACAATATTTGCCTCATAGGATGCTAACCAATCCATCCCTAGAACTACATCAAATCCGCCTTCAGGCATCACAAATAGTTTAGCAGAGAACCTATGGCCTTCTAGTTCTATGTCACAATCCTCTATCATTTCAAAATTTCTGGTAGACTTACCAATAGCAGTTTCTACACCGAAGGGCTCATCAATACTTCTACTACTAATAGGCAACTTAGCACAGAAAGTAGCAGAAATGAAACTCCTACTAGCACCAGAATCAAATAATACAGAGGCACAAGTTTGGTTTACTAGAAACATACCTGACACGACATCGGGGTCCACCCTGGCCTCCTCCCGGGTCATCGTGAATGCTCTAACGCTTGCCCTCTGTCCTTCATTCTCCGTCCTCTTCATCGCCCCAGAACTCTCCGCCCTCGGCTTCTTGCAATCCCTACTCACATGACCTTTTTCACCACAGTTATAGCACCTCAATACCCTAAAATCCCTTGCAATATGACCAAGCTTCACACACTTGAAGCATACATTCGATCCCCACTTTCACCCTCCAGTATGCTCCTTCGCACATTTTCCACACTTCTTCATCCTCGTGCTTGATGACACCACCCTTCGGTCATCCACCCTCGTCCTCTTGTTGTTTAGAGTGAAACCACCACGTCCAAACCGCTTTCCAATCCAGTTCCTATCACCACCACCCTTCTTGCTCACCTCCACCACTGCCACTTCTTCTCTCTCATCATAAAGCCTTCCTGCCAGATCCACCACCGACCTAAACGTACTCGGTCGGGCAACAATCAGGTGCCTACCGATATCCACTTGCAATCCTTGAATATACCTCTTGATCTTTCTCGACACCGGCATCACTTGATCCGGCACCAGCCTCGCAATCTCGTTGAACTTGGTGGTGTATTACTGATGAGTCATGGTCCCTGCCTCTAGCTATAAGAACTCCCTCTCTATCTTGTCGAGCTCTCGGTGAAGACCGAATTCCTCAATCACCATCTTCTTCAAATCTTCCCACCTCATCTTTCCGATGGCCCTGCTGCCCTCGGCTTGGACAATATTGTCCCACCAACATAAAGATGAGTCTACAAACGAGTGAGTGGCGAACTTTACCTTTTGGTCCTCCCTACACTCACTAATCTCTAGCACCGCCTCTATTTCTCTCACCCAGCGGTGAGCAGCAGCAACATTACCATTGCCATCAAAAGTTGGAGGTTTGCATCGCTGGAATGCCCTGTAGCTGTACCCCTTCGCGGTCTCCTGCACTACCACCTCCTCCTCATCACTGGAGGCCTCCATCTCAATGTTTAGTTGCTCCCTGTCACCATGATCTCTATCATCCCCTCTTCGCCCAGTAGTTTTCCTTCGCTCCTCCTCCCTCACCGCACGGATGACCTCGGTCACCACAGACGGTAGGGTCGTCTGCATGACCTGATGTGCTTCCTCCACAACTGCCTCCTTTACTGAGGCTCTCAAGTTAGCACTCTCATCACCACCCTCCTGGTGATAAAGCTCAGGCTCAGCAGGAGCCGTCTCAAAATCTTCGTCTTGTTCCTCGTGACACGTGGTCCAGCACCACGGCCACCCCGTGCTCCACCCTGGGAAGCTTTCGACGATCTACCACCAGCCATCCTATAAACACTATAAGATTCAAACACCAACACGGTCATTCAAGGTAATAGCTCAGTTTATGTCAAGTATAGTAAGTCCCTAATTATAATGGCCAGTTATGATTAGCCACTTACTTTACTCTTCATCCCCCAAGCATTTTCTATCCTGAATACATTAGTATCCAAATCTACTAAGAGCACATAAATCAGATAGCACACACACATAATACCGGTTAATATTTAAGAAAAGAAATACTTGATGGCATGTAGCTACTTAGGCTGGCATCCCTCCATTCGGTCCCATTCTCAGTTTAAGTTTAGTTTTGAAAATATTTTACTCATTTCCCTTAAAGTTTGGCTCTGATACCAACTTGTAAGGCCCCGTTCTTGGAAAACTCACAGTTGGTCAATCACAGCATTAATTATATAAAAATACATATATATCATAGAACATAGTAGCGGATTAAATTTAACAAAAGCCATTCATGCATTAATATTTAATGATGCCAAATAATTCATCATTGTATTTTAGGAGTTACAAAAGAATCGTTCAGTTGCATTATAAAACAACAATATCATTATGCACAAATGGATGCCAGTCTTACCCGCCAAGTATCTTCACCACGTGCCATCCCCAGCAACAAGTTACCTGCCAACTGAAAATGCATAAAAGTCAGCGTTGCTGAGTGAGTTCTAGTTTTTAGAATTAAAATCCTTTGTTTAAATATATAAAATATCATTTTCTTAAAATACTTCCTTTTCATAAATCCGTTACTTCCGTACGTGAGCACACATCATACGTTCAACAAGATAATATTCAGTAGTATCCTTCATCATACTTCTCATTCATTCCATACTTTTATCATTATCTTTCACTTTCTACCAGACCAATGTGCAATACCCCAAACATTGTGCACGAAGTTGACTCCAGTACCTGGGGCAAGCAATAAGGGTCCCGTCAATCTCAAAGATTGACCCTGCATGCATCCTCGTGGGGTAGCTAACCCGCACACAGTTGAGCTGACAACCCGTGGCTGTGACCCTCCTTTCATTTTGTTTGCAAAACTTTCATTCATTCATTAAGTTCCACTTTTCATTAACATTAATCTTTCACTTCAGTTATGATAATACTTTACATATACGAGCATAAACACACCACGTAAAGTCACGTAATAATATGTAATATGCAACATAAGAACAGGCCATGAACAAGCATAAAACCAACAAACATAACCACCAAAACATCCCAGGGTTAAACCCTAAAATTTCTATTTCCCAAAATTTCAGAAATTTTTCTAAGTCTTTTAGGCGCATGAGCACTATGCAGGCGCATGAGTACTATGCAGGCGTACCAATACTTAGGCGTGTGGAAAGTTACGCACCTAAACTAACATTTAGGCGTATGAGAAATTTTCCTGGGCACATGGACACTATTTGGGTGCATGAGGTACACTTAGGCATTTGGGCAGTGGGAGCATGGGCACTATTGGGGCGCATGGGGTGGAACTTAGTCTTTTTGGCTAAGTATCAGGCGCATGAGCCTACCACTTAGGCGCATGGGCAAAAATCCAGACGTATTAGCAACACTTAAACTACTGGGCAAAATTTCTAGGCGCATGAGGTACTGTTTGGGCGCATGAGAAAGGGACTTAGGCGTCTGGGCTAAATTTTAGGCGCATGAGCCTTATTTGGGCGCATGGGCAGCGGACTTACGTGTTTCTAAATTATTTTCAGTCTCAAACATCATTCTAACATGCTCATAACTTAAATCTATCATTCTAAGCACCTAAAACAAACATAAACCCAAGAAATAAAACCAACCAAACACAACATACATACAGTTATCATGCATACAAGTTGTAAAATATTTTTACTTGCATTTTTAGCCCCAAAGAAGTTTAAAAACACAAAACCAGGGATCTAGAACTCACCAATTGCAGCCTTCAAGCAAAACTCCACCGAACTTGAGGGCACAAAGAGTTCAAACACCTAAAAACACAACAAAACACACAACCAAGCACAAAGAACACATAAAAATCGGTTTTAAGGTTGAAAACCCAACAAAATCGAACCAAATACACAAGAAAATACCTACCTTAGCGAAATTAGCTTCTTTTTCTTGAAAAACCCCTGAGAACTGCTCTTCCTTCTGCTTTCTTGTTTCCAGCCGAAAGTGGGAGTAAAAAAAGCAGATGCATGGGCGACCATACCCTTTTAAACATAAAATAATAGTGTTTTGCACCTTGTACACTTTACTCCCTCCACTTGTGCCCATTATCTTTTCTTTCAAGATACTTTTCTTTTACTTTCTTTTTATTAAAATTATCGGGTGTTACAGCATAGTATGAAAGGTTGTTACAAATAGCAAAAACTATCCATGCGAGAACTATTGTTGTTTGACGTCTTTGTATAACTTGTTCCTTTTTCATGTATTTTACTAAGCTTTCACGAATACTTTGATACGTGAATCTATAATCACCCAATTTCAACTGAAATAAAAAAGAAATGTTATCTTTTTGGTCATGTTACATTAATTTGACTTCTTTTTCATCAATAACACATTGAATTTCATGTTTGACGTGTGATTACATTCATTCTGTAATTATTTTTTGTAACACCCGAAACCTCGGTCAAAATAAAAAGAAAACGAAAGTATTTTGAAGAAAATAAAAAGAAGGCTAAGATGAGGGGTGTAAAGTGTAAAAGTACACCAAAAAGTCAAAAAGATGTGCATAAGGGGCATGGACGCCCATGCTCTTTCTGCTGCTGCTGCTACCGAAAGAAAAGAAGAAGAAAGAGGCTGAAAATCTTGTTTCTCTTGGTTGTGAAGAAGAATAGGGTAGAAACTTTGAAGGTTAGTGTGTTTTGGTGTTAATTGGTTCGGTTTTTATGGGGTTTTCAACCTTAAAATAGATTATTAAGTGTTCTATGTGGTTTGGTGTTTCTTTTGCTTGTTTTAGGTGTTTGAACTCGTGTGCAAGCAGGTTCGATGGAGTTTTACTTGTTTGCTGCACTAGGTGAGTTCTAGACCTCGGTTTCTTTGTGTTTTAAACTGTTTTGGGGCTGAAAATGCATGATTTAAAATGTTTTTACAACTGGGTTATGCATACCCGTATGTTGTATATGTTTATGCTTATTTTTGTGTTAGGTATGCTTCGAAATGTATGTTTAAGCTTAGAACAGGTGATGGAACAAGTCTAGGTTGATTCTGAAATGTAGAAATTCATAACTGGTAGTCATGCGCCCAAACAGGGCCCATGCGCCTAAGATTATAGCAAGAAACTGCCTAAGTTCAGGCCATGCGCCCAAACAGGGCCCATGCGCCTGGGAATTGCCTTAGAAAATCCTAAGTGGGGGTTCATGTGCCCAATAGTTTCATTTGCTCAACCCTTTGTTCAGGCGCCTAAGTGCTAGTTCATGCGCCTGAACAGTTCATGCGCCCCGAATGTAAGCTAAAATGCCTAAGTGTAGGATTCATGCGCCTGAATAGTGTTAATGCGCCAAAGCAGGGCTCGTGCGCCTGCATAGTGCCCATGCGCCTAAACTCTTAGAAAATTTTCTGGAATTTTGGGAAATCAGAATTTTAGGGTTTGACCCTGGTTTGACTTGGTGATATTACTTGATTATTTTATTTATGTTTTGGGTTGTTCTTGTGTTCCTATTTATTATATTATTATATGACTTTACATGGTGTGATTTATCCGTATAACGTAAAGTATTATCATTAAAGAAAGTGGAAAGATTAATGATAATGAGAAGTGGAACATAAAGAATGGAAGAAAGACTTGCAAGCAAATTCATATGAGGTTCACAACCACTAGGTTGTTAGCTCAACTGAGTGCGGTTTAGCTAACACTTTGGATGCACACAGGGTCAATCTTGGAGATTGAGGGGACCCTTGTTGCTGCCCCGGTACTGGAGTCGGCTTCGTGCATCAGTATGAGGTCTGTGCGTCGACCTCGGCCCAGTACCAGTTTTGTGCGCAATATCTGGGGCATAGCACATTGGTCCAGATTAAGTGAAAGATTAAAATAAAAGTTCGGATGAACGATGATGTAAATGGTAAAAAGAAGATAATGGAAGTTATCTTAACTGTACGTATGATGTGTGTTCACGCACGAATGAAAAGTATATTATTTTAAAGGGTATTTTCGTATACAAACCTTTTAAGGTATTTTAATGTTTCAAAACTATAACTCACTCAGCAACGCTGACTTTTATGCATTTTTAGTTGGCAGGTAATTTTTGTCGAGGATGGCACTCGGGGAGGCTACTCGTCGGGGCTAGACTGGCATCCTTTCACGCATACTAATATTGTTGTTTATAATGCAATTAATATGATCTTTTGTAACTATTAACAATTAACAATGTATTGCTTAGCAACAGTATTTATTAATGAAGTGAATGGCTTTTGATATTAATTCTGCTACATTGGTTTATTAACTATGAAATGTTTTATGCTATGATTGAACAACTGTGAGGTCTCCGGGAACAGTGTCACACCCTCAAAATCCGCGTGCGGGGTTTTACCGCGAGGCGCGTGACATACCAGGATCTCAGTCATTAGTTACCAAGAACGACTCTATATGATTACTAAACAAAACCAGAGTTAACGTTTAAAATACTGCGGAAGCGTTTTTAAAACCAGAGAACCCAAAACAAGTAGTATGTAAAGAGAATGCGCAAAACATACGCGCCCCAAACACAAATGTTTAATATGAAAATAATCCCAAATTTGTAAACAAACAAATGTAGACAACTCAACGATGCTGGTGTGCGTGCTCCTAGGCAACTGGCAACCTTAACCTGAGAATAGCATACTAAACAAGTCAACACATGGTTGGTGAGTTCAAGAGTTTGCGTTAAAATATAAACCAATCAACAGTTTCTAGAGCGTAAGTAGTGTATTGCAATAGATAGCTAGTCTATTAACATAAAAATATTAATCATAGTGATTTCGCGATCGAAGCTGACTGTGTTACGTTTGTAGCCTCCCGTCACGACTTACCGGGTCGTGACGAATGTGTTAGGACAAAATTGCACCCGTTTGACCACGAGTCGCACAGGTGGGGCTCGTCAGACCCAGTAGTACTACCCAAAATTTCCCCGCTAGTCAATATTAACAATCCGAAAGTGTGAGGACTTTTCCATGGTAAACAGCACTATATCAATATTATACACACTCATATATAAAAGCGTTAATGATCAACAGTATGCTATCTCCCCCAAAAGAGATTATGTAAAATGAGTGGGGCAAGAACTCACCTGATGCGCGCAAGAATTAACCTAGAGCTTAACTTGAAAGAAAAGAGGGAAAGACAACCTTCAAAGGTCACCTAGAACACAAGGGTACATAAGTACGTGTACACAGAATCAACATGAAACCCTAAGTGTTCTACAAACCAAGAGACTCAAGGTTTTAGAAAGACAAGGCACATTTGACCCAGTTGACCCGTTTGACCCGTTGGTGACATTATAGGTGATAACTCGTTAATACTAACACAATAGCATATCATACATGATCAACATACAACCCAACAATAGTCCTAACATACCCATATGACCCATTACCATGAATTCCCACAAACAGGCCAAATCAGATAACTATCCAACTAAACATTCATTCGACACAAACAACACATTTAGTTACCTTAGAAATCATCCATGAATACACTAGCATGATCCTAATATCCCAAACATGCTCAAATCATCCAATTCAAGATTTGCACAATTAAAGTTTCCCTTTTGGGAAAGTTCATCCCAAATTCATCAAACTCCCACTACATTCATGAATTCATCAATTATATACCAATTCAAGCCCATGACAACATTTATACATGATCAACAACACCTAATCATCATGATTCATCAACTTTCATACCCAAAAGTTACTATCTTTAGTAAGGTATGAACTACAACATGCATTCTTGAATTCCTAACATTCATATCAACCATCTAGCATCTAAACATCATTACAAACACATCCATAACATTCATACATCAACCAATCATCAATTCATGCAAAATAAAGTTACTATTATTAGTAACCTATGAACAATGTATCAAAATCATAGCTTTCTTGCATAATCGACGTTAACTAGCATATATACAATCCAACTAACATCATTACAACATCAAACAACCAACATTCAACATCCAATTTGATCCAAACTCGCCTCAAACTCACGGCCAAGATGATCATATGAACAAACAACCAAAATCCAAACTTTCTTGCATAATCAACGTTAATTAACATGTAATCTATCTAACAAACACATTAACATCAACAAACAAGCAACATTCGGCCTCCCATTCATCCAAATCGCAAATAACTTTCGGCTAGAACAAAATACATGAAAGAAACACGAATTTACCTTCTAAATCGCGAAAAGGAACGAGATTGGATGCTTCTAGTGCGATGTATGCCTTGCAATCGGTCCAAATCGCAGGTTTGTGCTTGATCTCAATCGATTTTCACAAGGGAGAGGGAGAAGAGAGTTGGTCGCGGCCGAGGGGGGGGTTTTAGGGTTGGGAATTTCATTTTGTAACTTAATTTTTCACAATTACACTTTACACCTTGTAATTTGTATTTTTTATCAAATTAATCTTTTAAATACTTTTTAAAATAGTTTTTAACTTAATAATGTAAACATTATTAGTCAACAATACTAATTTTATAAATTATCTCACTAATCACAAGATTCACGAAATGATGCACACGTTTCCTCTTTACGCGATAACGTTACAGTTAACATTTAAATCACATAAGCATAACTTAATAATCAGCTTGTTAACTTTATTATCATCAATTTAACATTACTGATTATTGTTAAGTCACCAACGTTCAACGACAACTAGTGTGTGCTCCCGACACGTGTATGCAAGACTTAACGGAACAAACGGAGTTTGGTAACGAAAAATTACCGGATGTCACATTATCCCCATGTTGAAAGAATTTTCGTCCCGAAAATTGCGTTACATGGTGAGTGTTCCATTACTGGTCTACTGCATTGGCACAAGGAAATCGAAATCGTGTGAGTTTTGGATGAGTTGTCACATCATCCCATGTTGAAAGAAATTTCGTCCCGAAATTTAATCAATACCTTCGCCGGCTGGCATCGTCCTTTCGAATAGCTGAGGATACTTAAGCTTCATTTGGTCTTCACGTTCCCACGTGAATTCTGGTCCACGTCTCGAGTTCCAACGAACTTTGACGATGGGTATCTTGCTTTGCTTAAGCGTTTTCACCTCACGATCCATCACTTCGACAGGTTCCTCAATGAAACGTAATTGTTCATCTACTTGAACTTATTCCAGTGGTACGACCATCGTTTCATCCGTTAAACATTTCTTTAGATTTGAAACATGGAATACATCATGGATTCCACCCAATGAATCAGGTAAGGCTAGTCGATAAGCCACTGGACCAATTCTTTCCACTATCTCAAATGGTCCAACGTATCTCGGATTTAGCTTTCCTCTTTTACCAAACCGAACTACGCCTTTCCACGGTGAGACTTTTAATAAAACCTTGTCACCTGTCTGAAATTCCAAAGGTTTTCGTCGTTTGTCAGCATAGCTTTTCTGTCTGTCTCGCGCTGCGGCCATGCGGTTTCTTATCTGAACAATCTTCTCAGTTGTCTCGTGTACTAACTCAGGACCCGTTAATTGACTATCACCAATTTCAGCCCAACAAACTGGTGATCTACACTTTCTCCCATACAAAGCTTCAAATGGTGCTGCCTTTATACTAGTGTGATAACTGTTGTTGTAAGAAAATTCCACCAATGGTAGGTGAACTTCCCAGTTATTCCCGAAGTCAATCACACAAGCACGTAACATGTCCTCCAAAGTCTGTATAGTACGCTCGCTTTGACCATCAGTCTGTGGATGATAAGCAGTACTCATATCCAATCGCGTACCTAAAGCTTTTTGCAACGACTGCCAAAAGTGTGATGTGAAACGAGAATCGCGATCAGAAATGATTGAGATCGGTACTCCATGCCTCGAAACGATCTCCTTCAGATAAAGTCGGGTTAACTTCTCCATCTTATTCGTTTCCTTTATCGCTAGGAAATGAGCAGATTTTGTCAATCGGTCCACGATAACCCATATTGTATCACAACCCGTAGAAGTACGAGGTAACTTAGTAATAAAATCCATTGATATTTGATCCCACTTCCACATAGGGATCTCGGGTTGTTGTAGTAGACCAGATGGTTTCTGATACACCACTTTAACCTTCGAGCAGGTCAGACACTTACTCACATAAGTAGCTACATCTGCTTTCATGTTAGGCCACCAATAGTGCGCCTTCAAATCGTGGTACATCTTGTCAGATCCAGGATGTATAGAATACTTGGACTTGTGAGCCTCAATCATGACAAGTCTCTCAGATTTCCGTGTAGAGGTACCCATAGCCTATCCATGAAGTAACGAATCCCATCCGCTTTTACTTCCAATTGTTTTTCCATACCCCTTAACGATTCAGACCCAATGTTTTCTGCTTTCAAAGCTTCTGTTTGAGCCTCTTGGATTTGTTCAGGTAATTGCGTACTAATCGTTAGTTGCAGAGCTCGCACACGTCGAGGTTTAGCAGTCTCTTTTCTACTCAGCGCATCAGCAACTACATTTGCTTTCCCCGGGTGGTACTTAATAGCACAATCATAGTCGTTTAACAATTCCACCCAGCGTCTTTGTCTCATGTTCAACTCTTTTTGCTCAAAGATGTGCTGAAGACTCTTGTGATCGGTGTAGATGGTGCATTTGGTACCGTACAAGTAATGTCTCCAGATCTTTAAGGCAAAAACTACCGCACCCAGTTCCAAGTCATGGGTGGTATAGTTCTTCTCATGAATCTTCAATTATCTAGAGGCGTATGCTATCACTTTATCCCGCTGCATCAGGACACATCCAAGTCCTTGAATAGAAGCGTCGCAGTAGACTACAAAATCATCACTACCATCCGGTAACGCTAATATTGGTGCGCTACACAATTTATGTTTCAGCAACTGAAAAGCAGATTCCTGACTCTCACCCCATTTGTATGTGGTTCCTTTGTGAGTCAAGGCTGTGAGAGGTTGTGCAATCTTAGAGAATCCTTCAATGAATCGTCGATAATATCCCGCTAATCCAAGGAATTGTCGTATCTCACTTGGTGTCTTAGGAACAGACCAATTCTTTATCGCTTCAATCTTAGCAGGATCAACATGTATTCCCTTCTCGTTGACAATATGACCCAAGAATTGTACCTCAAGTATCCAGAAATCACACTTAGAAAACTTTGCATACAGTTGTTCCTCTCTAAGTAATTCCAAGATCAAACGTAAGTGCTCTCCATGTTCTTCCTCAGTCCTTGAGTATATCAGTATGTCATCAATAAAGACGATAACAAACTGATCAAGATAGGGTTTGCACACGCGATTCATGAGGTCCATGAATACTGCTGGTGCATTCGTCAACCCAAATGGCATGACCAAATATTCATAATGACCATATCGTGTACGAAAAGCAGTTTTCGAGATGTCCTCTTCTCGAACTCTCAGCTGATGATACCCAGACCTCAGATCAATCTTGGAGTAATAGCTTGATCCTTGCAGTTGATCAAATAAATCATCGATACGAGGTAAGGGATATCTATTCTTGATAGTAACCTTGTTCAGTTCCCTATAGTCAATGCACATTCGAAATGTACCATCCTTCTTCTTCACAAAAAGAACTGGCGCTCCCCAGGGCGACGAACTCGGTCGGATGAACCCTTTATCCAACAACTCTTGTAGTTGGGCAGATAATTCCTGCAGTTCGTTCGGAGCTAACCGGTACGGTGCTCTCACAATTGGAGCGGCTCCTGGAGTCAACTCAATCTGGAATTCAACTTGACGATGAGGTGGTAATCCAGGAAGGTCTTCCGGAAACACCTCAGGAAACTCACGAACTACGGGGATATCCTCTATCTTCTTTTCCTCAGTCTGTTTATCTGTGACGAGTGCCAATATGGCTAGTCGACCCTTTCGTAACAACTTCTGTGCTTTCATAAATGAGATGATGCCTATCACCGCACCACTCCTATCACCTCTGACCGTAAGGACTTCTTCACCAATGGGAATCCGTATGATCTTCTCGTGGCATATGACTTCTGCTTGTTTATCGGAAAGCCAATCCATGCCTACTACCACATAGAAACTTCCTAGTGTAACAGGCATGAGATCTATGGTGAATGTATGACCAGCAAGCTCTATCTTGCAGTCTCTAAGAATATGCGTTACGTGAATCTGTGTACCGTCAGCTAACTCTACGGTGTATTTAGATTCTAAGGCTGAGGGCATATCACTTAAAAGACTACAGAACCTAGTGGACACGAAACTTCTATCTGCTCCGGTATCGAATAATACAGTAGCAAAACGACCATTAACCGAAAATTTACCAGTTACTGTTGTAGGATCGTTTAGAGCCTCACCTGAGCCAATGACGAAGGCTCTTCCTTTGGCTCCATTATTGTTTCCACCATTGTTGTTTCCATTACCATTGTTGTTATTGTTGTTGCCATTGTTATTGTTGCTGTTGTTCCCATTGTTGTTGTTACCATTACCATTCCTCTTAAGCTGGGGACAGTTGCGTTTGTAATGGCCTTCTTTTCCGCACTCAAAACAACCTTTCGGAGTTTCTTGTGATTGTTGTGGCTTCTTCATCAGTTCACCCCGACAGTCTTTGGCTGCATGACCAATCTTCCCACAACGTTGGCACTTGTAGTTATCACATCGACCCACATGGTGGTAGTTACACCGGTTGCACTTTGGCAGTCTTCCACCATACCCGCCGGGTCCTTGATTTGAGGGAGTCGTCTGGTTGAAGCTTCGGTTGTTATCAAACTTCCGTTGCTGTTGCTGACTTTGCTGCTGTTGTTGGGGTTGAGATTGGCTACTGGATGACGATCCCTTGTTGCTTGAACCATCCCACTTGCGTTTCTGGTCGGGCACGCTTGCCACCGCACCCCGTTTGGGTAACCGACCTTGCTCAACTGCCTGGTCAGTCAGCCTGTGGGCTGTTCGGATTGCTTGTTGTATGGTAGTGGGGTTAGAGGCAGTTACCATACTTTGAATTTTAGGCACCAATCCCCGTATATAATGCTCCACCCTCTTGTGCATTTCATTCACCATCCCTGGGCATAAAGTGGCTAACTCATGAGTACGAGTCGTGTAGGATTCAATTTCTGAGCCTTGCATTTTGAGTTGCCAGAACTCAATCTCCAGTTTCTGCACTTCATTCCGGGGGCAGTATTCTTCGGTCATGATTTCTTTAAACTCATCCCAAGGTAGTTCATTGGCCACGGCTTGACCCAGCATTTGTACCTGGGCATTCCACCAGGAAAGTGCTGCGCCTTCCAATGTCCCGGTGGCATACTTCACCTGATCAGCAGGCGGGCAGTTGCATTTCGCGAAGACAGACTCTGTCTTCTCAAACCACCTTACAAGCCCTACAGCTCCTTTCGTCCCGCTGTAGGTATGGGGTTTACAGTCCATGAAGGACTTGTAGGTACATGGTGGTGGTCCTGTTTTGACAACCCAAACATTAGTCAGATATCCTAGACAAATAACTAGGATAATCAGTTTAACCTCTTGTTATCATTTACCTGCTGGTTGTCCCGGTTGGGCAGCAGCCACTGCCGCCTGAACATGTTCATTAATTAATGCCGCCAATTCCGCAGGCGTCATGTTTATGGCTCCGGCTCCACGGCCTCCGGCGCCACGTCCACGACCACGCCCACGTCCTCTTCCACGTGCGTCCATATTTCACTTTAAAATTCACAATTACAATAATGAGTAACATCCAACACATTAATCTCATCAAGGTACAGTAAACAATAAGAAATAATGCATTCACCACAACCACAACATTTATAACAGAAATAATAATCAAAGATAAATAATTTGCAATTGGGTCACAAAATATTCCATCAATGTCAAAATTTAAGTTTGTCAGTTGGGTGGGAAACAACCCTTCCCACATAGGTTTCAAAGAAAAGAAACACTACATAGTCTAAGTCATTTAAAAGTGGATTCAGTCCAGTACATCAGATCCATCACTGTCCTCATCCATCTCTACTGGTTCTTCTTCGGGGGCTTCCTCGGGTTCTTCTTCTGGGTCTTCCTCATCAGGGTCCACCAAAGGTGCAGGAGCTTCAGCAATCTGAAGTGCTGCTAGCTGTGCCTCTAAATCAGCAAACCTATCATTGATCACTATGTTATGGTGATCTTGTGCGTCCATGCGCTCACTAAGTGTTACCACGTTGCCTGCCAGCGTATGATGTCCACCAATGGCCATCGAAAGTCGCTCCTGAAGCGTATCTACCTGGTAACGCAGCTGACGCATCTCAGATCGTAATGCAGAGTTCTCATCAGTGAGTCCTCTAATTCGCTGTCGCTCTGTGTCCAGTGTGGCTACTAGGGCTGCAAATGCCTGTTCCAGAGGAATGCTCAAAGTAGGGAGTGTAGGCAAAGTAGAGGCGGTTGATGACCTAGTCCTGGGTCGTGTAGGTGCTACTGGTGGTACGCGCTCTCTATATGCCATACGGTTTATGTAAGTGGGGTAGAAATCCCAGTTACGTGGAGGATCGAGCTCAGGAGGTATGAAAGGCTGATCCCAGTCTATCTCGCTAGGAGGATAAGGATGTCGGGGCCAGTTAAATCCCCTATCAGGTACAGGAGACGTAGGAGGAGACTCAGATAGTGCAGGTCTCTTGCCTAAATTCCTGGACGATGATGCCATGCTGCGAAGTACATATTGCGTATGCCAATGAGTATACAGTAAGGAGAGTAAACGATGAGTAACTAACAACTGTGCGGTTATAGTCTAGTGTGTGTATGCAACCTAGTTCCCTATAACCAATGTCTCTGATACCAATCTGTCACACCCTCAAAATCCGCGTGCGGGGTTTTACCGCGAGGCGCGTGACATACCAGGATCTCAGTCATTAGTTACCAAGAACGACTCTATATGATTACTAAACAAAACCAGAGTTAACGTTTAAAATACTGCGGAAGCTTTTTTAAAACCAGAGAACCCAAAACAAGTAGTATGTAAAGAGAATGCGCAAAACATACGCGTCCCAAACACAAATGTTTAATATGAAAATAATCCCAAATTTGTAAACAAACAAATGTAGACAACTCAACGATGCTGGTTTGCGTGCTCCTAGGCAACTGGCAACCTTAACCTGAGAATAGCATACTAAACAAGTCAACACATGGTTGGTGAGTTCAAGAGTTTGCGTTAAAATATAAACCAATCAACAGTTTCTAGAGCGTAAGTAGTGTATTGCAATAGATAGCTAGTCTATTAACATAAAAATATTAATCATAGTGATTTCGCGATCGAAGCTAACTGTGTTACGTTTGTTGCCTCCCGTCACGACTTACCAGGTCGTGACGAATGTGTTAGGACAAAATTGCACCGGTTTGACCTCGAGTCGCACAGGTGGGGCTCGTCAGACCCAGTAGTACTACCCAAAATTTCCCCGCTAGTCAATATTAACAATCCGAAAGTGTGAGGACTTTTCCATGGTAAACAGCACTATATCAATATTATACACACTCATATATAAAAGCGTTTATGATCAACAGTATGCTATCTCCCCCAAAAGAGATTATGTAAAATGAGTGGGGCAAGAACTCACCTGATGCGCGCAAGAATTAACCTAGAGCTTAACTTGAAAGAAAAGAGGGAAAGACAACCTTCAAAGGTCACCTAGAACACAAGAGTACATAAGTACGTGTACACAGAATCAACATGAAACCCTAAGTGTTCTACAAACCAAGAGACTCAAGGTTTTAGAAAGACAAGACACATTTGACCCAGTTGACCCGTTTGACCCGTTGGTGACATTATAGGTGATAACTCGTTAATACTAACACAACAGCATATCATACATGATCAACATACAACCCAACAATAGTCCTAACATACCCATATGACCCATTACCATGAATTCCCGCAAACAGGCCAAATCAGATAACTATCCAACTAAACATTCATTCGACACAAACAACACATTTAGTTACCTTAGAAATCATCCATGAATACACTAGCATGATCCTAATATCCCAAACATGCTCAAATCATCCAATTCAAGTATTTGCACAATTAAAGTTTCCCTTTTGGGAAAGTTCATCCCAAATTCATCAAACTCCCACTACATTCATGAATTCATCAATTATATACCAATTCAAGCCCATGACAACATTTAAACATGATCAACAACACCTAATCATCATGATTCATCAACTTTCATACCCAAAAGTTACTATCTTTAGTAAGGTATGAACTACAACATGCATTCTTGAATTCCTAACATTCATATCAACCATCTAGCATCTAAACATCATTACAAACACATCCATAACATTCATACATCAACCAATCATCAATTCATGCAAAATAAAGTTACTATTATTAGTAACCTATGAACAATGTATCAAAATCATAGCTTTCTTGCATAATCGACGTTAACTAGCATATATACAATCCAACTAACATCATTACAACATCAAACAACCAACATTCAACATCCAATTTGATCCAAACTCGCCTCAAACTCACGGCCAAGATGATCATATGAACAAACAACCAAAATCCAAACTTTCTTGCATAATCAACGTTAATTAACATGTAATCTATCTAACAAACACATTAACATCAACAAACAAGCAACATTCGGCCTCCCATTCATCCAAATCGCAAATAACTTTCGGCTAGAACAAAATACATGAAAGAAACACGAATTTACCTTCTAAATCGCGAAAAGGAACGAGATTGGATGCTTCTAGTGCGATGTATGCCTTGCAATCGGTCCAAAATCGCAGGTTTGTGCTTGATCTCAATCGATTTTCGCAAGGAGAGGGAGAAGAGAGTTGGTCGCGGCCGAGGGGGGGGTTTTAGGGTTGGGAATTTCATTTTGTAACTTAATTTTTCACAATTACACTTTACACCTTGTAATTTGTATTTTTTTATCAAATTAATCTTTTAAATACTTTTTAAAATAGTTTTTAACTTAATAATGTAAACATTATTAGTCAACAATACTAATTTTATAAATTATCTCACTAATCACAAGATTCACGAAATGATGCACACGTTTCCTCTTTACGCGATAACGTTACAGTTAACATTTAAATCACATAAGCATAACTTAATAATCACCTTGTTAACTTTATTATCATCAATTTAACATTACTGATTATTGTTAAGTCACCAACGTTCAACGACAACTAGTGTGTGCTCCCGACACGTGTATGCAAGACTTAACGGAACAAACGGAGTTTGGTAACGGAAAATTACCGGAGTCACAAACGGGGCCTTACATTTTTAGATTCTCGATTCTTATTGAGTTAATATGAATGGTTTTTGATCCTTTACAACTCGTATCCATGGTCCAGTGTACGATAAAGGATTCATGGATCAAGAGTCGTCGTTTGGATTGAATTTAGTGGACTTGTGAGCAAGAGTGTTTGAAGATGGTTGTCAAGTGTTATGGATACCTTTTGTATAGGAGTGGATCGATTTTAAAGGTGATTTGTTTATTTTTATCTTGGGTTTTGCTTTCTATTTGGAAATAGATACTAGGTTCTGTTGGTGGTTGTTTAGTTTCAGTTATAATTATCATCGGATTTGATTAGATTAGTTTAGGAGGGTGTTCAGAAGGCTTGAGAATAGACATGGCATAGTATGAAAGGTTGTTACATATAGCTAAAACTATCCATGCGAGAACTATTGTTGTTTGATGTCTTTGTATAACTAGTTCCTTTTTCATGTATTTTACTATGCTTTCACGACTACTTTGATGCACAAATTTATAATCGCCCAATTTCGATTGAAATAAAAAGAAATATTATCTTCTTGGCCATGTTACCTTAATTTGACCTCTTTTTCATCATTCACACATTGAGTTTCTTGTTTGACGTGTGATTACATTCATTCTATAATTATTATTAGATTATCGATTCTTAATGAGTTAATACGAGTGGTTTTTAATGCTTTACAACTCGTATCCATGGTCCAGTGTTCAATAAAGGATTCTGTGGATAGAGAGTCGTCGTTTGTATTGAATTTAGTGGATTTATGAGCAAGAGTGTTTGAAGATGGCTGTTGAGTGTTATGGATGCATTTTGTGTAGGAGTGGATTGATATTAAAAGTGATATGTTTATTTTCATCTTCTGTTTTGGTTTCTCATTGGAAATAGATACTAGGTTCCGTTTGTGGTTGTTTAGTTTAATTTCAGTGATCATTATAATTGGATTTTATTTGATTAGTTTAGGAGAGTGTTTAGAAGGCTTGAGAATAGACATGGCATAGTATGAAAGGTTGTTACAAATAGCAAAAACTATCCATGTAAGAACTATTGTTGTTTGATGTCTTTGTATAACTTGTTCCTTTTTTATGTATTTTACTAAGCTTTCGCGAATACTTTGATGCACAAATCTATAATCGCCCAATTTCGAATGAAATAAAAGAAATGTTATCTTTTTGGTCATGTTACCTTAATTTGACTACTTTTTCATCAATCACACATTGAGTTTTATGTTTGATGTGTGATTACACTCATTTCGTAATTATTTTTAGATTCTCGATTCTTATTGAGTTAATACAAATGGTTTTTGATCCTTTACAACTTATATCCATGGTCCAGTGTTCAATAAAGGATTCTGTGGATCGAGGGTCGTCGTTTGGATTGAATTTAGTGGATTTGTCAGCAAGAGTGTTTGAAGATGGTTGTCAAGTGTTATGGATGCCTTTTGTATAGGAGTGGATCGATTTTAAATGTGATTTGTTTATTTTCATCTACGGTTTTGGTTTCTATTTGGAAATAGATACTAGGTTCCGTTGGTAGTTGTTTAGTTTGATTTCAGTGATCATTATAATCGGATTTGATTAGATTAGTTTAGGAGAGTGTTCAGAAGGCTTGAGAATAGACATGGCATAGTATGAAAGGTTGTTACATATAGCTAAAACTATCCATGCGAGAACTATTATTGTTTGATGTCTTTGTATAACTAGTTCCTTTTTCATGTATTTTACTATGCTTTCGCGAATACTTTGATGCACATATCTATAATCATCCAATTTCGATTCAAATAAAAAGAAATTTTATCTTTTTGGTCATGTTACCTTATTTTGACATCTTTTTCATCAATCACACTTTGAGTTTCATGTTTCACGTGTGATTACATACATTTTGTAATTATTTGTAGATTCTCGATACTTATTGAGTTAATACGAATGGTTTTTGATCCTCTACAACTCGTATCCATGGTCCAGTGTTTGATAAAGATTCTGTGGATCGAGGTCGTCGTTTGGATTGAATTTAGTGGATTTGTGAGCAGAAGTGTTTGAAGATGGTTGTCGAGTGTTGTGATTGCATTTTGTGTAGGAGTAGATCGATTTTAAAGGTGATATGTTTATTTTTATCTTGGGTTTTGGTTTCTATTTGGAAAAAGATACTAGGTTCCGTTGGTGGTTATTTAGTTTGATTTCAGTTATCATTATAATCGGATTTGATTAGATTAGTTTAGGAGGGTGTTCATAAGGCTTGAGAATAGACATCGAATAGTATGAAAGGTTGTTACATATAGCTAAATCTATCCATGCGAGAACTATTGTTGTTTGATGTCTTTGTATAACTAGTTCCCTTTTTATGTATTTTACTATGCTTTCGCGAATACTTTGATGCACATATCTATAATCATCCAATTTCGATTGAAATAAAAAGAAATGCTATCTTTTTGGTCATGTTACCTTAATTTGACATCTTTTTCATCAATCACACATTGAGTTTCATGTTTGACGTGAATTACATTCTTTCCATAATTATTATTGGATTCTCGATTCTTATTGAATTAATACGAGTGGTTTTCGATCATTTACAACTCGTATCCATGGTCTAGTGTTCAATAAAGGATTCTGTGGATCGAGAGTCATCGTTTGGATTGAATTTAGTGGATTTGTGAGCAAGAGGTTTCGAAGATGGTTGTCGAGTGTTGTGGATACATTTTGTGTAGGAGTACATTGATTTAAAAAGTGATTTGTTTATTTTCATCTTTGGTTTTGGTTTCTCTTTGGAAATAGATACTAGGTTCCGTTTGTGGTTGTTTAGTTTGATTTCAGTGATTATTATAATTAAATTTGATTAGATTAGTTTAAGAGAGTGTTTAGAAGGCTTGAGAATAGACACGGATTAGTATGAAAGGTTGTAACAAATAGCAAAAACTATCCATGCGAGAATTATATTTGTGTGATGTCTTTGTATAACTTGTTCCTTTTTCATGTATTTTACTAAGCTTTCACGAATATTTTGATGCATAAATCTATAATCACCCAATTTCGATTGAAATAAAAAGAAATGTTATCTTCTTGGTCATGTTACCTTAGTTTGACTTGTTATTCATCAATTACACATTGAGTTTCATGTTTGGCAAGTGATTACATTCATTTTGTAATTATTATTAGATTCTCGATTGCTATTGAGTTAATACGAGTGGTTTTTGATCCTTTACAACTCGTATCCATGGTATAGTGTTCAATAAAGAATTCTGTGGATCGAGAATCGTCGTTTGAATTGAATTTAGTGGATTTATGAGTAGAAGTGTTTGAAGATGGCTGTTGAGTGTTGTGGATGCATTTTGTGTAGGAGTGGATTGATTTTAAAAGTGATTTGTTTAATTTCATCTTCGGTTTTTGTTTCTATTTAGAAATAGATACTAGGTTCCATTTGTGGTTGTTTAGTTTGATTTCAGTGATCATTATAATTAAATTTGATTAGATTAGTTTAAGAGAGTGTTCAGAAGGCTAGAGAATAGACACGGCTTAGTATGAAAGCTTGTTACAAATAGCAAAAACTATCCATGCGAGAATTATTTTTGTGTGATGTCTTTGTATAACTTGTTTCTTTTTCATGTATTGGGCATATGAAATGTTGTCAAAAGTTGAAAAATCAAAATAGTAGATTCTCGAATAACATGTATTTCGCGAATACTTTGATGCATAAATCTATTATCACCCAATTTCGATTGAGTTAAAAAGAAATGTTATCTTTTTGGTCATGTTACCTTAATTTGACTTGTTTTTCATCAATCACACATTGAGTTTCATGTTTGACATGTGATTACATTCATTTTGTAATTATTATTTGATTATCAATTCCTATTGAGTTAATACGAGTGGTTTTTGATCCTTTACAACTCGTATCCATGGTCTAGTGTTCAATAAAGGATTCTGTGGATCGAGAGTCGTCGTTTGAATTGAATTTAGTGGATTTATGAGCAGAAGTGTTTGAAGATGGCTGTTGAGTGTTTTGGATGCATTTTATGTAGGAGTGGATTGATTTTAAAAGTGATTTGTTTATTTTTATCTTGGGTTTTGGTTTGTATTTGGAAATAGTTACTAGGTTCCGTTGGTGGTTGTTTAGTTTGATTTCAGTTATCATTATAATCGGATTTGATTAGATTAATTTAGGAGGGTGTTCATAAGGCCTGAGAATAGACATCGAATAGTATGAAAGGTTGTTACATATAGCTAAAACTATCCATGCGAGAACTATTGTTGTTTGATTTCTTTGTATAACTAGTTCCATTTTCATGTATTTTACTTTGCTTTCGCGAATACTTTGATGCAGAAATCTATAATCGCACAATTTCAATTGAAATAAAAAGAAATGTTATCTTGTTGGCCATGTTACCTTAATTTGACCTCTTTTTCATCATTCACACATTGAGTTTCATGTTTGATGTGTGATTACATTCATTAAGTAATTATTATTGGATTCTCGATTCTTATTGAGTTAATACGAGTGGTTTTTGATTATTTACAACTCGTATCCATGGTCTAGTGTTCAATAAAGGATTCTGTGGATCGAGAGTCGTCGTTTGGATTGAATTTAGTGGATTGGTGAGCAAGAGTGTTCGAAGATGGCTGTCGAGTGTTGTGGATGCATTTTGTGTAGGAGTATATTGATTTAAAAAGTGATTTGTTTATTTTCATCTTCGGTTTTGGTTTCTATTTTGAAATAGATACTAGGTTCCGTTGGTAGTTGTTTAGTTTGATTTCAGTGATCATTATAATCGGATTTGATTAGATTAGTTTAGGAGAGTGTTCAGAAGGCTTGAGAATAGACATGGCATAGTATGAAAGGTTGTTACATATAGCTAAAACTATCCATGCGAGAACTATTATTGTTTGATGTATTTGTATAACTAGTTCCTTTTTCATGTATTTTACTATGCTTTCGCGAATACTTTGATGCACATATCTATAATCATCCAATTTCGATTGAAATAAAAAGAAAAGTTATCTTTTTGGTCATGTTACCTTAATTTGACATCTTTTTCATCAATCACACATTGAGTTTCATGTTTCACGTGTGATTACATACATTTTTTAATTATTTGTAGATTCTTGATTCTTATTGAGTTAATACGAATGGTTTTTGATCCTCTACAACTCGTATCCATGGTCCTGTGTTCGATAAAGGATTATGTGGATCGAGAGTCGTCGTTTGGATTGAATTTAGTGGATTTGTGAGCAGAAGTGTTTGAAGATGGTTGTCGAGTGTTGTGATTGCATTTTGTGTAGGAGTAGATCGAATTTAAAGGTGATATGTTTATTTTTATCTTGGGTTTTGGTTTCTATTTGGAAATAGATACTAGGTTCCGTTGGTGGTTATTTAGTTTGATTTCAGTTATCATTATAATCGGATTTGATTAGATTAGTTTAGGAGGGTGTTCATAAGGCTTGAGAGTAGACATCGAATAGTATGAAAGGTTGTTACATATAGCTAAATCTATCCATGCGAGAACTATTTTTTTTGATGTCTTTGTATAACTAGTTCCTTTTTCATGTATTTTACTTTGCTTTCGCGAATACTTTGATGCACAAATCTATAATCGTCCAATTTCGATTGAAATAAAAAGAAAAGTTTTCTTCTTGGCCACGTTACGTTAATTTGACCTCATTTTCATCATTCACACATTGAGTTTCTTGTTTGATGTGTGATTACATTCATTCCATAATTATTATTGGATTCTCGATTCTTATTGAGTTAATAAGAGTGGTTTTCGATCATTTACAACACGTATCCACGATCATTTACAACTCGTATCCATGCTCTAGTGTTCAATAAAGGATTCTGTGGATCGAGAGTCGTCGTTTGGATTGAATTTAGTGGATTTGTGAGCAAGAGGTTTCGAAGATGGTTGCCGAGTGTTGTGATTGCATTTTGTGTAGGAGTAGATTGATTTTAAAGGTGATTTGTTAATTTTTATCTTGGGTTTTGGTTTCTATTTTGAAATATTTTCTAGGTTCCGTTGGTAGTTGTTTAGTTTGATTTCAGTGATCATTATAATCGGATTTGATTATATTAGTTTAGGAGAGTGTTCAGAAGGCTTGAGAATAGACATGGCATAGTATGAAAGGTTGTTACATATAGCTAAAACTATCCATGCGAGAACTATTATTGTTTGATGTATTTGTATAACTAGTTCCTTTTTCATGTATTTTACTATGCTTTCGCGAATACTTTGATGCACATATCTATAATCTTCCAATTTCGATTGAAATAAAAAGAAATGTTATCTTTTTGGTCATGTTACTTTAATTTGACCTCTTTTTCATCATTCACACATTGAGTTTCATGTTTGACGTGTGATTACATTCATTCCGTAATTATTATTGGATTCTCGATTCTTATTGAGTTAATACGAGTGGTTTTTGATTATTTACAACTCGTATCCATGGTCCAGTGTTCAATAAAGGATTCTGTGGATCGAGAGTCTTCGTTTGGATTGAATTTAGTGGATTGGTGAGCAAGAGTGTTTGAAGATGGCTGTCGAGTGTTGTGGATGCATTTTGTGTAGGAGTAGATTGATTTAAAAAGTGATTTGTTTATTTTCATCTTCGGTTTTGGTTTCTATTTTGAAATAGATACTAGGTTCCGTTGGTAGTTGTTTAGTTTGATTTCAGTGATCATTATAATCGGATTTGATTAGATTAGTTTAGGAGAGTGTTCAGAAGGCTTGAGAATAGACATGGCATAGTATGAAAGGTTGTTACATATAGCTAAAACTATCCATGCGAGAACTATTATTGTTTGATGTATTTGTATAACTAGTTCCTTTTTCATGTATTTTACTATGCTTTCGCGAATACTTTGATGCACGTATCTATAATCATCCAATTTCGATTGAAATAAAAAGAAATGTTATCTTTTTGGTCATGTTACCTTAATTTGACCTCTTTTTCATCATTCACACATTGAGTTTCATGTTTGACGTGTGATTACATTCATTCCGTAATTATTATTGGATTCTGGATTCTTATTGAGTTAATACGAGTGGTTTTTGATTATTTACAACTCGTATCCATGGTCCAGTGTTCAATAAAGGATTCTGTGGATCGAGAGTCGTCGTTTGGATTGAATTTAGTGGATTGGTGAGCAAGAGTGTTCGAAGATGGCTGTCGAGTGTTGTGGATGCATTTTGTGTAGGAGTAGATCGATTTTAAAGGTGATTTGTTAATTTTTATCTTGGGTTTTGGTTTCTATTTTGAAATAGATACTAGGTTCCATTGGTAGTTGTTTAGTTTGATTTCAGTGATCATTATAATCAGATTTGATTAGATTAGTTTAGGAGAGTGTTCAGAAGGCTTGAGAATAGACATGGCATAGTATGAAAGGTTGTTACATATAGCTAAAACTATCCATGCGAGAACTATTATTGTTTGATGTATTTGTATAACTAGTTCCTTTTTCATGTATTTTACTATGCTTTCGCGAATACTTTGATGCACATATCTATAATCATCCAATTTCGATTGAAATAAAAAGAAATGTTATCTTTTTGGTCATGTTACCTTAATTTGACCTCTTTTTCATCATTCACACATTGAGTTTCATGTTTGACGTGTGATTACATTCATTCCGTAATTATTATTGGATTCTCGATTCTTATTGAGTTAATACGAGTGGTTTTTGATTATTTACAACTTGTATCCATGGTCCAGTGTTCAATAAAGGATTCTGTGGATCGAGAGTCGTCGTTTGGATTGAATTTAGTGGATTGGTGAGCAAGAGTGTTCGAAGATGGCTGTCGAGTGTTGTGGATGCATTTTGTGTAGGAGTAGATTGATTTAAAAAGTGATTTGTTTATTTTCATCTTCGGTTTTGGTTTCTATTTTGAAATAGATACTAGGTTCCGTTGGAAGTTGTTTAGTTTGATTTCAGTGATCATTATAATCGGATTTGATTAGATTAGTTTAGGAGAGTGTTCAGAAGGCTTGAGAATAGACATGGCATAGTATGAAAGGTTGTTACATATAGCTAAAACTATCCATGCGAGAACTATTATTGTTTGATGTATTTGTATAACTAGTTCCTTTTTCATGTATTTTACTATGCTTTCGCGAATACTTTGATGCACATATCTATAATCATCCAATTTCGATTGAAATAAAAAGAAATGTTATCTTTTTGGTCATGTTACCTTAATTTGACCTCTTTTTCATCATTCACACATTGAGTTTCATGTTTGACGTGTGATTACATTCATTCCGTAATTATTATTGGATTCTCGATTCTTATTGAGTTAATACGAGTGGTTTTTGATTATTTACAACTCGTATCCATGGTCCAGTGTTCAATAAAGGATTCTGTGGATCGAGAGTCGTCGTTTGGATTGAATTTAGTGGATTGGTGAGCAAGAGTGTTCGAAGATGGCTGTCGAGTGTTGTGGATGCATTTTGTGTAGGAGTAGATTGATTTAAAAAGTGATTTGTTTATTTTCATCTTCGGTTTTGGTTTCTATTTTGAAATAGATACTAGGTTCCGTTGGAAGTTGTTTAGTTTGATTTCAGTGATCATTATAATCGGATTTGATTAGATTAGTTTAGGAGAGTGTTCAGAAGGCTTGAGAATAGACATGGCATAGTATGAAAGGTTGTTACATATAGCTAAAACTATCCATGCGAGAACTATTATTGTTTGATGTATTTGTATAACTAGTTCCTTTTTCATGTATTTTACTATGCTTTCGCGAATACTTTGATGCACATATCTATAATCATCCAATTTCGATTGAAATAAAAAGAAATGTTATCTTTTTGGTCATGTTACCTTAATTTGACCTCTTTTTCATCATTCACACATTGAGTTTCATGTTTGACGTGTGATTACATTCATTCCGTAATTATTATTGGATTCTCGATTCTTATTGAGTTAATACGAGTGGTTTTTGATTATTTACAACTCGTATCCATGGTCCAGTGTTCAATAAAGGATTCTATGGATCGAGAGTCGTCGTTTGGATTGAATTTAGTGGATTGGTGAGCAAGAGTGTTCGAAGATGGCTGTCGAGTGTTGTGGATGCATTTTGTGTAGGAGTAGATTGATTTAAAAAGTGATTTGTTTATTTTCATCTTCGGTTTTGGTTTCTATTTTGAAATAGATACTAGGTTCCGTTGGAAGTTGTTTAGTTTGATTTCAGTGATCATTATAATCGGATTTGATTAGATTAGTTTAGGAGAGTGTTCAGAAGGCTTGAGAATAGACATGGCATAGTATGAAAGGTTGTTACATATAGCTAAAACTATCCATGCGAGAACTATTATTGTTTGATGTATTTGTATAACTAGTTCCTTTTTCATGTATTTTACTATGCTTTCGCGAATACTTTGATGCACATATCTATAATCATCCAATTTCGATTGAAATAAAAAGAAATGTTATCTTTTTGGTCATGTTACCTTAATTTGACCTCTTTTTCATCATTCACACATTGAGTTTCATGTTTGACGTGTGATTACATTCATTCCGTAATTATTATTGGATTCTCAATTCTTATTGAGTTAATACGAGTGGTTTTTGATTATTTACAACTCGTATCCATGGTCCAGTGTTCAATAAAGGATTCTGTGGATCGAGAGTCGTCGTTTGGATTGAATTTAGTGGATTGGTGAGCAAGAGTGTTCGAAGATGGCTGTCGAGTGTTGTGGATGCATTTTGTGTAGGAGTAGATCGATTTTAAAGGTGATTTGTTAATTTTTATCTTGGGTTTTGGTTAGTATTTTGAAATAGATACTAGGTTCCATTGGTAGTTGTTTAGTTTGATTTCAGTGATCATTATAATCAGATTTGATTAGATTAGTTTAGGAGAGTGTTCAGAAGGCTTGAGAATAGACATGGCATAGTATGAAAGGTTGTTACATATAGCTAAAACTATCCATGCGAGAACTATTATTGTTTGATGTATTTGTATAACTAGTTCCTTTTTCATGTATTTTACTATGCTTTCGCGAATACTTTGATGCACATATCTATAATCATCCAATTTCGATTGAAATAAAAAGAAATGTTATCTTTTTGGTCATGTTACCTTAATTTGACCTCTTTTTCATCATTCACACATTGAGTTTCATGTTTGACATGTGATTACATTCATTTTGTAATTATTATTAGATTATCAATTCCTATTGAGTTAATACGAGTGGTTTTTGATCCTTTACAACTCGTATCCATGGTCTAGTGTTCAATAAAGGATTCTGTGGATCGAGAGTCGTCGTTTGAATTGAATTTAGTGGATTTATGAGCAGAAGTGTTTGAAGATGGCTGTTGAGTGTTTTGGATGCATTTTATGTAGGAGTGGATTGATTTTAAAAGTAATTTGTTTATTTTTATCTTGGGTTTTGGTTTGTATTTGGAAATAGTTACTAGGTTCCGTTGGTAGTTGTTTAGTTTGATTTCAGTTATCATTATAATCGGATTTGATTAGATTAATTTAGGAGGGTGTTCATAAGGCCTGAGAATAGACATCGAATAGTATGAA
The DNA here is from genome assembly GCA_025506505.1 of Flaveria sonorensis. Lineage (NCBI taxonomy): Eukaryota > Viridiplantae > Streptophyta > Magnoliopsida > Asterales > Asteraceae > Flaveria > Flaveria sonorensis. Next base: position 29,993,787 of record CM046434.1, read on the forward strand.
AGGTTGTTATATATAGCTAAAACTATCCATGCGAGAACTATTGTTGTTTGATTTCTTTGTATAACTAGTTCCATTTTCATGTATTTTACTATGCTTTCGCGAATACTTTGATGCAGAAATCTATAATCGCACAATTTCAATTGAAATAAAAAGAAATGTTATCTTGTTGGCCATGTTACCTTAATTTGACCTCTTTTTCATCATTCACACATTGAGTTTCATGTTTGATGTGTGATTACATTCATTCAGTAATTATTATTGGATTCTCGATTCTTATTGAGTTAATACGAGTGGTTTTTGATTATTTACAACTCGTATCCATGGTCTAGTGTTCAATAAAGGATTCTGTGGATCGAGAGTCGTCGTTTGGATTGAATTTAGTGGATTGGTGAGCAAGAGTGTTCGAAGATGGCTGTCGAGTGTTGTGGATGCATTTTGTGTAGGAGTATATTCATTTAAAAAGTGATTTGTTTATTTTCATCTTCGGTTTTGGTTTCTATTTTGAAATAGATACTAGGTTCCGTTGGTAGTTGTTTAGTTTGATTTCAGTGATCATTATAATCGGATTTGATTAGATTAGTTTAGGAGAGTGTTCAGAAGGCTTGAGAATAGACATGGCATAGTATGAAAGGTTGTTACATATAGCTAAAACTATCCATGCGAGAACTATTATTGTTTGATGTATTTGTTTAACTAGTTCCTTTTTCATGTATTTTACTATGCTTTCGCGAATACTTTGATGCACATATCTATAATCATCCAATTTCGATTGAAATAAAAAGAAAAGTTATCTTTTTGGTCATGTTACCTTAATTTGACATCTTTTTCATCAATCACACATTGAGTTTCATGTTTCACGTGTGATTACATACATTTTTTAATTATTTGTAGATTCTTGATTCTTATTGAGTTAATACGAATGGTTTTTGATCCTCTACAACTCGTATCCATGGTCCTGTGTTCGATAAAGGATTATGTGGATCGAGAGTCGTCGTTTGGATTGAATTTAGTGGATTTGTGAGCAGAAGTGTTTGAAGATGGTTGTCGAGTGTTGTGATTGCATTTTGTGTAGGAGTAGATCGAATTTAAAGGTGATATGTTTATTTTTATCTTGGGTTTTGGTTTCTATTTGGAAATAGATACTAGGTTCCGTTGGTGGTTATTTAGTTTGATTTCAGTTATCATTATAATCGGATTTGATTAGATTAGTTTAGGAGGGTGTTCATAAGGCTTGAAAATAGACATCGAATAGTATGAAAGGTTGTTACATATAGCTAAATCTATCCATGCGAGAACTATTGTTTTTTGATGTCTTTGTATAACTAGTTCCTTTTTCATGTATTTTACTTTGCTTTCGTGAATACTTTGATGCCCAAATCTATAATCGTCCAATTTCGATTGAAATAAAAAGAAAAGTTTTCTTCTTGGCCACGTTACGTTAATTTGACCTCATTTTCATCATTCACACATTGAGTTTCTTGTTTGATGTGTGATTACATTCATTCCATAATTATTATTGGATTCTCGATTCTTATTGAGTTAATAAGAGTGGTTTTCGATCATTTACAACACGTATCCACGATCATTTACAACTCGTATCCATGCTCTAGTGTTCAATAAAGGATTCTGTGGATCGAGAGTCGTCGTTTGGATTGAATTTAGTGGATTTGTGAGCAAGAGGTTTCGAAGATGGTTGCCGAGTGTTGTGATTGCATTTTTTGTAGGAGTAGATCGATTTTAAAGGTGATTTGTTAATTTTTATCTGGGGTTTTGGTTTCTATTTTGAAATATTTTCGAGGTTCCGTTGGTAGTTGTTTAGTTTGATTTCAGTGATCATTATAATCGGATTTGATTATATTAGTTTAGGAGAGTGTTCAGAAGGCTTGAGAATAGACATGGCATAGTATGAAAGGTTGTTACATATAGCTAAAACTATCCATGCGAGAACTATTATTGTTTGATGTATTTGTATAACTAGTTCCTTTTTCATGTATTTTACTATGCTTTCGCGAATACTTTGATGCACATATCTATAATCTTCCAATTTTGATTGAAATAAAAAGAAATGTTATCTTTTTGGTCATGTTACCTTAATTTGACCTCTTTTTCATCATTCACACATTGAGTTTCATGTTTGACGTGTGATTACATTCATTCCGTAATTATTATTGGATTCTCGATTCTTATTGAGTTAATACGAGTGGTTTTTGATTATTTACAACTCGTATCCATGGTCCAGTATTCAATAAAGGATTCTGTGGATCGAGAGTCTTCGTTTGGATTGAATTTAGTGGATTGGTGAGCAAGAGTGTTTGAAGATGGCTGTCGAGTGTTGTGGATGCATTTTGTGTAGGAGTAGATTGATTTAAAAAGTGATTTGTTTATTTTCATCTTCGGTTTTGGTTTCTATTTTGAAATAGATACTAGGTTCCGTTGGTAGTTGTTTAGTTTGATTTCAGTGATCATTATAATCGGATTTGATTAGATTAGTTTAGGAGAGTGTTCAGAAGGCTTGAGAATAGACATGGCATAGTATGAAAGGTTGTTACATATAGCTAAAACTATCCATGCGAGAACTATTATTGTTTGATGTATTTGTATAACTAGTTCCTTTTTCATGTATTTTACTATGCTTTCGCGAATACTTTGATGCACATATCTATAATCATCCAATTTCGATTGAAATAAAAGAAATGTTATCTTTTTGGTCATGTTACCTTAATTTGACCTCTTTTTCATCATTCACACATTGAGTTTCATGTTTGACGTGTGATTACATTCATTCCGTAATTATTATTGGATTCTCGATTCTTATTGAGTTAATACGAGTGGTTTTTGATTATTTACAACTCGTATCCATGGTCCAGTGTTCAATAAAGGATTCTGTGGATCGAGAGTCGTCGTTTGGATTGAATTTAGTGGATTGGTGAGCAAGAGTGTTCGAAGATGGCTGTCGAGTGTTGTGGATGCATTTTGTGTAGGAGTAGATTGATTTAAAAAGTGATTTGTTTATTTTCATCTTCGGTTTTGGTTTCTATTTTGAAATAGATACTAGGTTCCGTTGGTAGTTGTTTAGTTTGATTTCAGTGATCATTATAATCGGATTTGATTAGATTAGTTTAGGAGAGTGTTCAGAAGGCTTGAGAATAGACATGGTATTGTATGAAAGGTTGTTACATATAGCTAAAACTATCCATGCGAGAACTATTATTGTTTGATGTATTTGTATAACTAGTTCCTTTTTCATGTATTTTACTATGCTTTCGCGAATACTTTGATGCACGTATCTATAATCATCCAATTTCGATTGAAATAAAAAGAAATGTTATCTTTTTGGTCATGTTACCTTAATTTGACCTCTTTTTCATCATTCACACATTGAGTTTCATGTTTGACGTGTGATTACATTCATTCCGTAATTATTATTGGATTCTCGATTCTTATTGAGTTAATACGAGTGGTTTTTGATTATTTACAACTCGTATCCATGGTCCAGTGTTCAATAAAGGATTCTGTGGATCGAGAGTCGTCGTTTGGATTGAATTTAGTGGATTGGTGAGCAAGAGTGTTCGAAGATGGCTGTCGAGTGTTGTGGATGCATTTTGTGTAGGAGTAGATTGATTTAAAAAGTGATTTGTTTATTTTCATCTTCGGTTTTGGTTTCTATTTTGAAATAGGTACTAGGTTCCGTTGGTAGTTGTTTAGTTTGATTTCAGTGATCATTATAATCGGATTTGATTAGATTAGTTTAGGAGAGTGTTCAGAAGGCTTGAGAATAGACATGGCATAGTATGAAAGGTTGTTACAAGAGTGTTCGAAGATGGTTGTCTAGTGTTGTGAATGCATTTTGTGTAGGAGTGGATCTATTTTAAAGGTGATTTGTTTAATTTATCATTGGTTTTGGTTTCTATTTGGAAATAGATTATAGGTTCCATTGGTGGTTGTCTAGTTTGATATTAGTGATCAATACAATCGGATTTGATTCTATAAGTTTTGGAGGGTGTTCAGAAGGCTTGAGAATAGACATGGCATATTATTAAAGTTTGTTACAGATAGCAAAAACTATCCATGAAAGAACTGTTGTTGTTTGATGTTTTTGTATAACTAGTTCCTTTTTCATGTATTTTACTAAGCTTTCGTGAATACTTTAATGCATAAATTTATAATCGCCTAATTTTGATTGACATAAAAAGAAATGTTTGACATGTGATTACACATTGAGTCTTATGATTGACATGTGATTACATTCATTTTGTAATTATTATTAGATTCTCGATTCCTGTTGAGATAATACGAGCGGTTTTTGATCCTTTACAACTCATATCCATGGTCCAGTGTTTAATAAAGGATTCTGTGGATCGAGAGTCGTCGTTTGAATTGAATATAGTGGATTTGTGAGCAAGAATGTTTGAAGATGGCTGTTGAGTATTGTGGATGCATGTAACACCCGGATATTTTTAAAGACAAGAAAGAAAGAAAACACAATTTAACCCAAGTTGAGGGCTAAATGTGTCAAAAGGGCAAAAAAGTATAAAAAGTTGGTGCATAAAGTGGGCATGGCCACCCATACTTCCCTGCACACTTCTTTTCACCAGATTTTCTAGAGAGAGAAAGGAGAAGAGCTGAATTTTCGGACTTCGAAGAAAGAAGAAGGAGAATTCGAATTCAAGGTAAGAATTCAACATTTTAAGTTGTTCTTGGTCGGCCTATGCCTCGGTTGTATGCTTATGTGTGTTTATGTGTTCGGGTGTGTGTGTGTTTTTGGTGGGTTTCTAGGCGGTTGAACTCAAGTTTGCATTCGGGTGTGAAGAGTCTACACGAAAGTTGCATAAGGTGAGTTCTAGAACCCCCTTTTTACATGTTTTAACTAATTTTGGGGCTGGAAATACATGTATATATGTTTTTATGAATGTGGGTTTTATACTCGTATAAATGTATATGTGTGAATGTGGGTGGGTTATGATTTTGGGTGTTCTTGATGTTATGATGATGCCATGTTCTTATTATGATGCTTAAATGCTAGAACTAAGTTAGAACATATTGAATTGGTGATGTTGGGACTGATTATGATGTTATGAGTATGAGTTGGTTGCCCTTGCGCCTGGATTTGGCCCATGCGCCCAAATAGTAACCATGCCCTAGAATAGGCTGAATTTGGCTAAGTGTCCATGTGCCCAAAACTGCCCATGCGCCTAGGCATTCATGCGCCTGCGTAGTGCCCATGCGCCTAGAAATGCCTAGAATGACTAAGTGTTGGGTCATGCGCCCCAATAATGCCCATACGCCCAGAACCTTTCCCATGCGCCTAAGTGTTCCCATGCGCCCAGAAGGCCATGCGCCTGCATAGTGCCCATGCGTCTAAGACTTAGATTATTTTTCCGAAATTTTGGGGAAATGGTAAAGTGTAGGCTTTGACTTGGAAGGTTCCCAGGGGTGATGTAAGTTAACTTTATGATGTCATATGTGATGTGATGATGCTATGTATGGTACGCTTATGTTTTTGTTATGTTCCTTGTTATGTATGTTATCTTCTATGGCTTTGCGTGGTATGATTAATATGAATAAACGTAAAGTAGTATGTAATGAAAAGCGGAAAGATAATGAAAAGAGGAACGTAAAGTATGAAAGAATGCATGCATTAAAGAAAGTGAATGAATGGATGAGTTTTGCCCCGGTACTGGTGCCAGGCATTATGCGCAATGAATGGGGGTCTATTTATAGACTTCGGCCCAGTACCCGCTTTTTGCCTACGTTTGGGGTAAACTTATGTATGGGATCCTTGTCGCTTGCACCGGTACTGGTGCCAGGCTTTGTGCGCAATGAATGGGGGTCTATTTATAAACTTCGGCCCAGTACCCGCTTTGTGCCTACGTTTGGGGTATAGCTGATGACATTGATCCGGAAGGAATGAACGAAGGAAGGTTAATGAAGGAAATGTACGGTATGAAGTAATGAATGGTAATGGAAGATAATAATGATATTATCTATGTGTATGTATGTTGTATGATCGCGTATGAAAGTAAGGAATGGTTTTAAAACGAATGAAAAGTATTTTATTTTATAAAACTAGAACTCACTCAGCAACGCTGACTTTTATGTGTTTCCAGTTGGCAGGTAATGTTGCTGAGGATGGCACGGGGCAGCTACTTGGATTATTTTGGATGGCATCCATTTCATGCTATGATAATGTTTTTGTGATGTAATGCAAATTATGATATTTTGTAACAGTTAACTACAATGTATTATTTTGCAAAAGTAATTATAATGAAATGGTTTAAAATTATTCCGCTGCAAGATTTTAGAAATTGTAAATGTAAATTATATGTTTTATGTGCGATGATTGTCCAACTGTGAGCGTCTCGGGATCGGGGCCTTACAAGTTGGTATCAGAGCCAAAGTTTAAGTGAATTGGGTAAATATTTTCAAAAGAAACCTAAACATAAACTGAGAATGGGACAAGGGGAAGGGTACCAGTCCGAGTAGCTGCGTGCCATTAGGTATTTTCTTAATGTTAACAGGTATCATGTGCGCATGTTATGTGATTTATGTGCTTTTTAGTAGATTTAATACTGATGAAGTCAGGATAAGGAAATGCTTGGGGTATGAAGAGTAAAGTAAGTGACTAATCACAACTGGCCACTGTAATTAGGAACTTACTATACTTGACATAAACTAAGCTATTACCTTGAATGACCGTGTTAGTGTTTGAATTTTATAGCGTGTTAGAGGATGGCCGGTGGTAGATCTTCGAAGGCTTCTCGAGGTGGAGGTCGTGGTGGTCGTGGTGGACGTGGTGTTGGACCACGGGTCACGAGAGGAAGGCCTAGGGCTGAAAAGGTGGCTCATAAAGAGCCCGAGACCCCTCATCCAGAGGGTGGTGATGAAAGTGCTAACTTAAGGGCCTCAGTGAAGGAGGCGGTGGTGGAAGAGGTTCACCAGGTCATGCAGACGATCTTACCGTCTGTGGTGACTGAAGTGATCAAAGTTGTGCAAGAAGGAGAAAGGAAGAGAGATGAACAGGTCCTCGGGAGGGAGAGAGCAACCAGATACTAAGACGGTTGTCTCAACTAACGAGGAGGAGGAAGAAGAGCCTATGCCTGAGGCAGCATGAGGCTGTAACTACGGGGCATTTCAAAGATGCAAGCCCCCGACTTTTGACGGAAATGGCACTGCTGTTGCTGCTCACCGGTGGGTGAGAGAGATGGAAGCTGTTCTAGATATCAGCGAGTGCCGGGAAGATCAGAAGGTGAAGTTTGCCACCCACTCATTTGTGGACTCGGCCCTGTGTTGGTGGGACAATATTGTCCAGGCCGAGGGTAGTAGGGCGATTAGCAGGATGAGGTGGAGTGAGTTGAAGAAACTGGTGATCGATGAGTTATGTCCTCACCGAGAGCTCAACAAGTTTGAGAGGGAGTTCCTGCAGCTGGAGGCGGGAACCATGACGCATCAACAATACACCACCAAATTCAATGAGATGGCACGGTTGGTGCAGGATCAGGTGACACCTCTGTCGCGAAAGATCAAGAGGTATATTCAGGGCTTGCCGGTGGATATCCGCAGGCATATGATCGCCGCCCGGCCGAGCATGTTCAGTTCGGTGGTTGATTTGGTGGGTAGGATGTATGATGAAAGGGAAGTGGTGGTGGCTGAGGTGAGTAAGAAGGGTGGTGGTGATCGGAACTGGAATGGGAAGGGGTTTGGACGTGGCGGGGCCGCTCGAAACAACAAAGTTGCGTGGGTGGATGACTGACATGTGGTCACACCCGGTGCGAGGCTGAAGAGGTGTGGCAAATGTGGGAAAGAGCACACCGGAGAGTGTAGGTTGGGATCCAATGTCTGTTTCCAGTGTGGAAGGACAGGACATGTGGCGAAGGACTGCAGGGTAAGGAGGTGTTATAACTGTGGTGAGGAGGGCCACATGATTATGGAATGCAAGAAGCCGAGGGCTGAGAGTTTCGGGGTGAAGAAAACATCCGGGACTGAAGGGCAGAAAGCTAGCGCCAGGGCTTTCACGATGACCAGGGAGGTGGCTAGGACGGACCCCGATGTTGTGTCGGGTACGTTTCTAGTAAACCAAACTCTTGCTTCTGTGTTATTTGATTCAGGTGCTAGTAGGAGTTTTATTTCTGCTGCTTTCTGTGCTAAGTTGCCTATTAGTAGTAGAAGTATTAATGAGCCCTTCGATGTAGAAATTGCCATAGGTAAGTCTACCAGGATTGTTGATCTGATAGAAGGTTGTGATATAGAACTAGAAGGTCATAAGTTTTCTGCTAGACTGTTTGTGACGACCTTAGGCGGGTTTGATGTAGTCCTAGGAATGGATTGGTTGGCGGACTACGAGGTGAGCATTGTGTGTCACAAGAAGATGATTAATCTGACAGCGCCTGACGGGAGTTCGGTGACTATCACGGCGATCGAGTTACGACGATTTCGAAAGTGATTTCGATGGCGGTGGCAGGAAAGTGCATGAGGCGTGGATGTAGTGCCTACTTGGCCCACGTGAAGGATGTAGATACGCTAACACCACAACTGTCAGATGTACCGGTTGTGTGTGTGTTCCCAGATGTGTTTCCCGAAGACTTACCAGGTGTGCCACCGGACCGCGAGATCGAGTTCCAGATTGACTTGATACCGGGTGCCCAACCTGTTGCTAAGGCACAGTATCGGTTGGCTCCGACCGAGATGAAGGAATTGATGGAGCAACTACAAGAGTTGATTGATAAGGGGTTCATTAGACCGAGTATCTCTCCTTGGGGTGCTCCGGTCTTATTCGTGAAGAAGAAGGACGGTAGTATGAGGATGTGTATTGACTACCGTGAGTTGAATAAGTTGACGGTGAAGAATCGATACCCGCTACCGAGGATTGATGATTTGTTTGATCAGCTCGAAGGTGCCAGTTGGTTCTCAAGGATAGACCTTCGATCTGGTTACCATCAGTTGAAGGTGAAGGAGCAAGATATTCCTAAAACAGCTTTTTGCACGTGTTATGGACACTACGAGTTTCTCGTTATGTCTTTTGGTTTGACCAACACGCCAGCTGCTTTTATTGACCTGATGAATCGAGTGTGTCAGCCGATGTTGAATAAATCAGTGATTGTGTTTATCGATGATATCTTGATTTATTCGAAGAGTGAGAAGGAGCATGCCGGTCACATTCGGGAGGTGATGGAGACGTTGAGAAGGGAGAAGTTATATGCCAAGTTCGTCAAGTGCGTGTTCTGGTTGCGTGAAGTTCAGTTTTTGGGTCACGTGGTGAATCCCGAGGGGATTATGGTAGACCCGGCAAAGGTGGAAGCGGTGATGCAATGGAAGTCTCCAAAGATGCCATCCGAGATCCGTAGTTTCTTGGGGTTGGCAGGATATTATAGGAGATTCATTCAAGACTTCTCTAAGATAGCTTCTCCGTTGACTAAGTTGACCCGCAAGGATGTGAAGTTTGTATGGGGTCAAGATCAAGAGAAGGCATTTGAGGAGTTAAAAGCAAGGTTGACTCAGGCTCCTGTTTTATCATTACCCGAAGGAAGCGAGGACTTGGTGGTCTATTCGGATGCTTCTTACTCGGGGTTGGGTTGCGTGTTGATACAGCGAGGAAAGGTTATAGCTTATGCATCCTGACAGTTGAAAGTTCATGAGGTTAATTACCTTACTCATAACTTGGAGCTTGCAGCTATGGTCTTTGCACTAAAGATTTGGAGGCACTACTTATACTGGATGAAGTTCTCCATATTCACTGACCACAAAAGCTTGAAGTACTTCCTCGAGCAAAAGGATTTGAACATGAGGCAAAGGAGATGGTTGGAGCTCATAAAGGATTATGATTGAGAGATCCATTACCATACGGGCAAGGCCAACATAGTGGTGGATGCCCTCAGCCGAAAAGAGAGACCCGAGCCGATTCAGGTGAAGGCTTATCAGTTGATTATAACCTCTGATGTGATGAAGCAGGTCAAGGAGTTTCAAGACGAGGCATTGAAAGAAGATCTTCTTAACTCTGAAAGGATGAGAGGTATGGTTGTGGAATTGGGTGAAAACACTCTGGTGTTAGAACCTGATTTGGAAGGACGTGGATTCCTCGTTATGGGGATCTACGTGGGAAGATAATGGATGAAGCACAAAAGACTCGATACTCCATTCATCCCGGTGCTACAAAGATGTATCAAGATATGAAGAAAGATTATTGGTGGTCGGGTATGAAGCACGTTGTAGCAGAGTATGTGAGTAAGTGCCTTACTTGCTTGCAAGTGAAGGCCGAGCATCAGAAGCTGTACGGGAAGATCCAACCGTTGGATATACCGGAGTAGAAGTGGGAGCATATCACCATGGACTTTATCACGAAGCTACCACGTACCGCGAAAGGGTATGATGCCATATGGGTGATAGTTGATCGTTTAACGAAGAATGCTCACTTCCTACCGATCCGCGAGACATATCCATCCAAAAGGTTGGTGGATTTGTTCATTAAAGAGATTGTGACTCGTCATGGTGTGCCGGTGTCTATTGTTTCCGATCGTGACACCCGGTTTACATCTAAATTTTGGAAGAAATTCCATGATGCTATGGGGACGAGGTTACACATTAGCACGGCTTATCATCCACAGATGGATGGTCAGTTAGAGAGAACCATTCAGACGCTAGAAGATATGCTTTGGGCATGCGTCATTGACTTTGGAGGAAGTTGGGATGACCACTTACCGTTAGCTGACTTCTCGTATAATAATAGTTATCATGCCAGTATTGGTATGCCCCTTATGAGATGCTATATGGTAGGAGGTGTAGAACACCCGTTTGTTGGGGTGATATTGGACAGAAGGAGTTGGGAAGTATTGAGGTGATCGAGGCTACGACTGAGAAGCTTGAGAAGATTAAAGCCTTTATAAAGGCAACTAAAGATAGGCAGAAGTCGTATGCCGACAAGGACGTAGGCCGATTGAGTTCCAGGTGGGTGATAGAGTTATGCTGAAGGTCTCACCTTGGAAAGGTATCATTCGGTTCAGAAAGAGGGGCAAGTTAAGTCCGAGGTACATAGGGCCTTTTCGAATCATTGCTTGAGTAGGAGAGGTGGCCTATAGGTTGGAGTTACCCGATGAGTTAAGTAGAATTCACCCTACATTCCATGTATCTCATCTGTGGAAGTGTTTAGCTGACGAAGATATGGTTGTACTACTGGAAGATATTGAAGTTGATGAAAGGTTCAATTATGTGGAGCAACCAGTGGCAGTCATTGATCATAAGGAGAAACGATTAAGGAATAAAGTGGTTCCTCTTATGCGTGTACAGTGGAAGCACAGGAAGGGATCCGAGTCGACGTGGGAGACCGAAGAAGAAATGAGACAGCATTACCCACATCTGTTTAAGGAATAACAGGTTTCGAGGACGAAACCTATATAAGGGGGGTGGACTTGTAACACCCAAATATTTTTAAAGACAAGAAAGAAGGAAAACACAATTTAACCCAAGTTGAGGGTTAAATGTGTCAAAAGGGAAAAAAAGTATAAAAAGTTGGTGCATAAAGTGGGCATGGCCGCCCACACTTCCCTGCACACATCTTTTCACCGGATTTTCTAGGGAGAGAAAGGAGAAGAGCTGAATTTTCGGATTTTGAAGAAAGAAGAAGGAGAATTCGAATTCAAGGTAAGAATTCATCATTTTAAGTTGTTCTTGGCCGGCCTATGCCTCGGTTGTATGCTTATATGTGTTTATGTGTTCGGGTGTGTGTGTGTGTGTTTTTGGTGGTTTTAAGCGGTTGAACTAAAATTTACATTCGGGTGTGAAGAGTCTACATGAAAGTTGCATAAGGTGAGTTCTAGAACCCCCTTTTTACATGTTTTAACTGATTTTTGGGCTGGAAATGCATGTATATATGTTTTTATGAATGTGGGTTTATACCCGTATAAATGTGTACGTGTGAATGTGGGTGGGTTATGATTTTGGATGTTCTTGATGTTATGATGATGCCATGTTCATATTATGATGCTTAAATGCTAGAACTAAGTTAGAACATGTTGAATTTGTGATGTTGGGACTGATTATGATGTTATGAGTATGAGTTGGTTGCCCGTGCGCCTGGATTTGGCCCGTGCGCCCAAATAGTAACCATGCGCCTAGAATAGGCTGAATTTGGCTAAGTGTCCATGTGCCCAAACTGCCCATGCGCCTAGGCATTCATGCGCCTGCATAATGCCCATGCTCCTAGAAATGCCTAGAATGACTAAGTGTTGGGTCATGCGCCCCAATAGTGCCCATGCGCCCAGAACCTTTCCCATGCGCCTAAGTGTTCCCATGCGCCGAGATAGGGTGGGACGTCACAGACTAGTAACAATATATGGCAGCGGAAACGAACCATCATAAGAGCACACAAGAAGAGAAATCACATGGCATTACATTAAAACATCATATCCGAGCTATGAAAGTCTTGCCCAAACATCAAATCCACACACATTGTAAATTATCCAAATTTGTTACACAACAATTGCAAATGTCTAATAAAGTTTTTAAAAATCAAGTAATGCCATTGGTAGTCATGGTACTAAGCCATCCATAAGATTTCCATTAAAATCCATGCTTCATCAAGAGTTACCTGAAACATGCTCAAAAAGAATTTGTGTTAACTAAAAAGTTGGTGAGTTCAAGTGGTTAAAGTTCAAAAACAAAAGGACTCTTTAGAGTCCATAAGTTAATTTTAAAAACATAGGTATCACTGTTGTGGGGTCACAATCAACCCTGCACTCAGCCCCGGCTAGCCTCTTCTAAAGTTGCGTTGTACCGGTTATCCCATAGGGGAAACTTAGCCTCAAAGCACCATACCTGCTAAGTGGTACACCATAGTATCTTATAAGACCTGTCACATGACACAAACGACCCCGCAGGATCTTAGTGGGGTACCCTTCCGGTTATGACGGAAGGCACTGTGCGTGGGGGATTCCTCAAGTAGATCTACCCATATAAACAAGCGGTTCACACAAGAATTAATGATTGTGATACAAGTAGATGCAGGTTCTAATGCTAGCCACAACATATAAATACATTTAAAATAGCACACAATAGTTTTTAGTTCAATCATAGCATGTCTCATCCCAAAATAGTGGTAAAAAGGGAACATTAGAAACTCACCTTAGAATCAAACAAAGGTCCTTCAAGTAACAACAAGTCCAAGTCCTAGCACCCTATGTTCAAGATACAAGTGATAAGCTAATGTTCTTAGACTATTGGAAGTGTATCTAAGTGTATTTTATGGTCACACATTCACGTGTCTTCGTTCCTTAGAAGTTTATGTTAAAAAGTTTCCTTTTTAGGAAAGTTAGGGTTTTGATATATGGATGATAAGTTATTTGACTTTTATAAGTTTGTTTATATTATAACAAGTTTAATATGGGTTTTCTAGACATATGATTTCTGAAATTTAGTTATATTTACGGAATTTACACATTGGTCCCTCAAGTTTCAAAAATTACAATTTTGACCCCAAAAGTTGCTTTCTACAATACTTGACCCAAAGTGACCCTTATTAGTTCCTAGGGGTTTTTAAACTACTTTTAGGCTTGTTTTAACTTAACATTTCCAGATTTTAACTTGAGAGGTTTAAAATACAAAAATTTAAGTTACCGGTTACGGTAAAACCTTTAATTTAAGCATCTTGTTTTACATTTCTTAGTTTCAACCTATGCCCTCAAGTATAACGTTTTAAAGGCTTCTAACCATGATTATAATCTGTTTTAAAAGTATTCTTGGGGTTATTTGAGCAATAAAAAGTCCACTTTTAGAGTAACCCGTTAAAACCCGTTTAGACTCGTTTTTTACCCGAAAACGAGCATTATAATCCATTTTCTCCAAACTTTTACCAAATTACCACATTTGGGTCACCTAGTTACTGAAATTATCTAAATTCTATGGTTTTAGACTTGTTACACAATTTTTAAAACTTTTTCTCCAAAATCTCCCGTTTAGGCCTATTTTGCTAATTAAATTCATAAAAATTACAATTTAACTCAATAAATCACCAAATACTGTTTTTAACAATAAGATATATTATTAGGGCCTGGAACTTATAAAATTTGATATTGGTTAAGTTTTACTAATATCTACCAATTTTACCACTTTTCGGGTCCTAGTTTTACCTCATTTAAACCATTTTACCACACTTTTCATAATGTATACCCCAACTCACAAATTTTACATGATTAATAACACCAAACCATTGGAACAAAACTTCAACTCACAGATTTATACATACAAGTCACCATTGATGCTTTTAGAGGGTGTTAATCACCATTGCACATGTGTAATCGATATGTTTCAAGCATAAACATCACCAAACCATTATTTAACTTTTAAAACAGCTTCATAAAGAGTTCATAAACTGTTTTAGAGCAGATTTTTAACATGTATTGAAAGGCTTTTCAAAACGGGTGGGTGTTTGTGCTAAAATGCTAGAAAAAGAGGGTTTTCGGGTTGGAATCATGTGCACCAACCCTTGGTTCACGAACACACTTTAAATATACCTTCTTGAAGTCGTGAATCTCACCAAAATATGTGATATGGCCGCACGTTGCTGCTGTGAACAAGGAAAGTGAGATTTCATGGTAGAAAGTAAAGAAAACTCAAGGAATAACCTTGTTTCGGGTATATAGGTGCTTACCCTTGAGGTGTTTTGTGATTTTTGGGATGATTAGAAGAGTAAAGGAGCTGTTGGTTCATGGGCTTGAGCTACAACTCCTTGTTTTGAATGTTCTTGCACGAATCTTGCATAAATGCTCACCAAATGCCACTTTCTTGCATGTTTTGCTCTTGGTCGACATTGGAATGGAGCTTATCTTTGAGTTTCTTGGCTGGAAGAAAGAAGAAATGCAGAGGATTTTGGGTTCTTCGCTGGGAATTTTCGAGAGAGAGAGAAGGAGAGATGAGTTTGGGAGTTTGAATGCATGTATGGGGAAACGGGGAGAGTGTGGAGGTGGTTTTGTGAGAATTGAGGGAGGATGGTGAGTGGAGGAGGGGGGGGGGCAAATATGGTGGTTGGGGGGTGTTTTTCTTTTATTTTTTATTTTTGTAATTTATTACGTGGTGTAAATTTGTTGTGTAGTGTAGTTTTTAAATTGTATAAGTTTTTAAGTGTAGTATTATTTAGGTATATGTGTGTGCCGTGAATATGTATGTATTTTTACATATTATTTATTTTAATTAAAGTTTTAATTTCTAACGTAGATTCAATATTTTCTAGAACCGCTTAATAATTCTAGACTAAGGCAAGGCATAAAGGTATCATCTAAGGCAATCAAGCATGTAATTAATCATGTAATCATGCAAAAATGATAATCATAATAATACCATGAATGAAATAATGTTACACTAAATTTAGGGTTAGGGTTGGACCTAGGAGTCGGTTGTTACACCTGCATAGTGCCTATGCGCCTAAGACTTAGATTATTTTTCTGAAATTTTGGGGAAAAGGTAAAGTGTAGGCTTTGACTTGGAAGGTTCCCGGGGGTGATATAAGTTAACTTTATGATGTCATATGTGATGTGATGATGCTATGTATGGTACGGTTATGTTTTTGTTATGTTCCTTGTTATGTATGTTATCTTCTGTGGCTTTGCGTGGTATGATTAATATGAATAAACGTAAAGTAGTATGTAATGAAAAGCGGAAAGATAATGAAAAGAGGAACGTAAAGTATGAAAGAATGCATGCATTAAAGAAAGAATGAATGAATGGATGAGTTTTGCCCCGGTACTGGTGCCATGCTTTGTGCGCAATGAATGGGGGTCTATTTATAGACTTCGGCCCAGTACCCGCTTTTTGCCTACGTTTGGGGTAAACTTATGTATGGGATCCTTATCCCTTGCTAGCTTGGGACACTTGTTCCGCATGTGTCATGGATCCCCGCATCGTAACATTGCTTCCCGGGCTCATAGGTACAGTCTTTAATCAGGTGACCGGTTCGCTTGCACCTGAAGCAAGGCATCGGGTTGCATTCCCCTTGATGGTTTAGTTTGCATTTGTTACAGAAAGGGCTTGTACCCAAGTACAGTTTTCGGGCTCTTGCCCCCTGATCATCATGCCTTGTCCCTTCACTAGCCCTCCTGCTTGAGCTACCACTTTGCCAATGGCCCTCTTTGCATCAAACCACTTTCTCTTCTCGCCTATCACCTCCTTCTTGTCCTTGAACTTCACTTGTTCCATCCAACCAGCCCTGATCAAGTCGTTCGTCAAGCTACCGGTAAGATCGTTTGCCACTTGGAGGGTTGTGGGCCTTGCGGATCGGACCATGCCCTGAATTCTAGGATGCAGTCCCCATATAAAATGGGCTACACCTTTTGATTCAGGTGTCACCAAGTGGGGCACTAGCCGGGACAGAGCTGAGAACCGATTGATGTATTCAGTGTAATTTGAGCCTTTCATTTCCAAGCTCAGAAATTCAGCTTCCAACTTCTCTAGTTGATTTATTGGGCAGTACTTGCTGGTCATCAATTCTCTAAACTCTGACCATTTCATGCGGCCGGCAACATCTCTGCCTCATGGCTGAACGACGGTCTTCCACCACTCCAAGGCTGGCCCTTTAAGAGATTGCGAGGCGAACCTGACCATGTGCTCAGTTTTGCACTCGCTGATATCCAGTATGGCCTCAATCTCGTCTAACCATCGGTAAGTAGCAATCGCACCCTCGGTGCCGTAGAAGTCTTTCGGTTTGCACGCCATAAAGGTCTTGTAAGAACACCCAGTTCTTATTTCCACAGCACCCTCGGTGTTACCCTCGTTGTTTCCAGGTTCTTCATTTCCGGTTGTATTTTCTCGATCTGCATTTATTTGAGCTATGATGGTAGGGATAGCATTGGCGATTTGCTGTGCCACCAGGTTGGCGATCCTTTCATCATTGGAATTTTCTTCATGGGCGGTCCTTGGTAGGGTAGGTGGATGATTTCCACCTCGGTTTCCGATGCGTCCAGCACCCCTATTCCTTCCACCTCGCATTCCACGTATAGGCGCCATTCTGTTGTCAACATAGATAAACTCATTTAGTGTCTTATAAGATTCATTTCAAGTACCTTGCTACGTCGATTCAACTCCTAAAGGTTGCTTCACCAAACGCATGAGGGTTCCCAAAATACATTATAAGTCATACATAGTTTCTTTCAAATTTTTAAAGTTAATTAACATTTTAAGGGCAAACAAATTAATTCCCTAGATTATACCATTGCACGTTCCATAGACAACCTGCAACAAATAAGGTAATACCACAAAAGAAAACCATGCATAGATAATTATAGCATCCAACAAACAAAATTTTAATAGTCTTATACAATTTGGAAGGTGCCATCACCCCCAGAATAAAAACCATAGTGTCTTAAATAGATAAATAGTCTCTCAAAGATAGTAGCATCACCAAAAAATCGGACATCGACCCATCATCACAGCCATTTCCTCTTCAACCACCCGAACCAACCCGAACCCTTCTTCTTCTGCTCTTGCTCCAGGCGTTGGACACCGTGAGTCGCCATCATGGCCTGAAACTGGGCGGACTGCGAGGTCCGTGTGGCATGCTGCAGGGTCACCTCATGGCGCTGGATGGTCCTAAGGATATCGCTCAAGGTCAGCAGGACCAAAATCGCTAGCTCGGCGGCTGGATTGGGAGTGGGGGTCTCCAGCTAGGACACTCGGCCGTCGTACAAGCTACGCCTAGGAGGCATCCAGTACTCGTCCTGTGGGTGGAGTCTGGGCGGTCCCCTCATCGGAGGTGCTGGTGTGGGAGCTGTCGTGGGGGGAGGTGGAGGAGGCGGCATCCTGAATGAAATAGAAGCTCCAAGTCAGGTACTCTTGCGCGGCTGGGTGATGACTCGTGCGCCCCTATTCCCGATAGGCGAGATAGGTGAATGTGTAGGTGCAGTGACATGAGGTGAGTGAGAGCGGGTCCGGCTCCTCTCCTGGGACATCGGGGAAGATTCCTCCGATGGCTCCGTGTCGTCAGATGTCACCGATATCCATCCTGGATGGCTGCATCTCCTCATGTACTCTTCATACTGCGATGGGGATATTGCCCTCCTGAGTCTTCCCACTGGGGCAGTCTCGTCGGCAGGGAATGCAGGCGCCTTACCATTGTTAGCCATGAGTCTCGAGTTCCTGTAAAAATCATCATGAGTAATTTGGTTTCTCATAACTCATGACAATTTTAATGATAGTATCTCATAATAGTAATTACATTAGTAATGATGGTAGTAGCGTCTATAATCAGTAATAATACAGGTCACAACAGGTACTAAGACATGGTTTAGACTACACAAAAAAATTTTCTATCCGGGAGAAAGATTTTAACACCAATAAGGGGACCGTGCCGGAATTCACGCGTCCGATAAATTCATGATTACGTTGATCAAGTGTAATCATTAATTTACCCGACCCACTCACTCCAACACATTCCAAACAAGGACAGTCCTAGGACATCCGAGTTGTAGCCTAGGGTCTACTAAGGTATTCCCAACTTCTCTACAACCTGTGGCTCTGATACCAATCTATCACACCCCAGGCCCAGGTAGGGTGGGACGTCACAGACTAGTAACAATATATGGCAGCGGAAATGAACCATCATAAGAGCACACAAGAAAGAAGTCACATGGCATTACATTAAAACATCATATCCGGGCTATGAAAGTCTTGCCCAAACATCAAATCCACACACATTGTAAATTATCCAAATTTGTTACACAACAATTGCAAATGTCTAATAAAGTTTTTAAAAATCAAGTAATGCCATTGGTAGTCATGGTACTAAGCCATCCATAAGATTTCCATTAAAATCCATGCTTCATCAAGAGTTACCTGAAACATGCTCAAAAAGAATTTGTGTTAACTAAAAAGTTGGTGAGTTCAAGTGCATAAAGTTCAAAAACAAAAGGACTCTTTAGAGTCCATAAGTTAATTTTAAAAACATAGGTATCACTGTTGTGGGGTCACAATCAACCCTGCACTCAGCCCCGGCTAGCCTCTTCTAAAGTTGCGTTGTACCGGTTATCCCATAGGGGAAACTTAGCCTCAAAGCACCATACCTGCTAAGTGGTGCACCATAGTATCTTATAAGACCTGTCACATGACACAAACGACCCCGCAGGATCTTAGTGGGGTACCCTTCCGGTTATGACGGAAGGCACTGTGCGTGGGGATTCCTCAAGTAGATCTACCCATATAAACAAGCGGTTCACACAAGAATTAATGATTGTGATACAAGTAGATGCAGGTTCTAATGCTAGCCACAACATATAATACATTTAAAAATAGCACACAATAGTTTTTAGTTCAATCATAGCATGTCTCATCCCAAAATAGTGGTAAAAAGGAACATTAGAAACTCACCTTAGAATCAAACAAAGGTCCTTCAAGTATCAACAAGTCCAAGTCCTAGCACCCTATGTTCAAGATACAAGTGATAAGCTAATGTTCTTAGACTATTGGAAGTGTATCTAAGTGTATTTTATGGTCACACATTCACGTGTCTTCGTTCCTTAGAAGTTTATGTTAAAAAGTTTCCTTTTTAGGAAAGTTAGGGTTTTGATATATGGATGATAAGTTATTTGACTTTTATAAGTTTGTTTATATTATAACAAGTTTAATATGGGTTTTCTAGACATATGATTTCTGAAATTTAGTTATATTTACGGAATTTACACATTGGTCCCTCAAGTTTCAAAAATTACAATTTTGACCCCAAAAGTTGCTTTCTACAATACTTGACCCAAAGTGACCCTTATTAGTTCCTAGGGGTTTTTAAACTACTTTTAGGCTTGTTTTAACTTAACATTTCCAGATTTTAACTTGAGAGGTTTAAAATACAAAAATTTAAGTTACCGGTTACGGTAAAACCTTTAATTTAAGCATCTTGTTTTACATTTCTTAGTTTCAACCTATGCCCTCAAGTATAATGTTTTAAGGCTTCTAACCATGATTATAATCTGTTTTAAAAGTATTCTTGGGGTTATTTGAGCAATAAAAAGTCCACTTTTAGAGTAACCCGTTAAAACCCGTTTAGACTCGTTTTTACCCGAAAACGAGCATTATAATCCATTTTCTCCAAACTTTTTACCAAATTCCCACATTGGGTCACCTAGTTACTGAAATTATCTAAATTCTATGGTTTTAGACTTGTTACACAATTTTTAAAACTTTTTCTCCAAATCTCTCCCGGTTTAGGCCTATTTTGCTAATTAAATTCATAAAAATTACAATTTAACTCAATAAATCACCAAATACTGTTTTTAACAATAAGATATATTATTAGGGCCTGGAACTTATAAAATTTGATATTGGTTAAGTTTTACTAATATCTACCAATTTTACCACTTTTCGGGTCCTAGTTTTACCTCATTTAAACCATTTTACCACACTTTTCATAATGTATACCCCCAAGTCACAAATTTTACATGCTTAATAACACCAAACCACTGGAACAAAACTTCAACTCACAGATTTATACATACAAGTCACCATTGATGCTTTTAGAGGGTGTTAATCACCATTGCACATGTGTAATCGATATGTTTCAAGCATAAACATCACCAAACCATTATTTAACTTTTAAAACAGCTTCATAAAGAGTTCATAAACTGTTTTAGAGCAGATTTTTAACATGTATTGAAAGGCTTTTCAAAACGGGTGGGTGTTTGGTGCTAAAATGCTAGAAAAAGAGGGTTTTCGGGTTGGAATCATGTGCACCAACCCTTGGTTCACGAACACACTTTAAATATACCTTCTTGAAGTCGTGAATCTCACCAAAATATGTGATATGGACGCGCGTTGCTGCTGTGAACAAGGAAAGTGAGATTTCATGGTAGAAAGTAAAGAAAACTCAAGGAATAACCTTGTTTCGGGTATATAGGTGCTTACCCTTGAGGTGTTTTGCGATTTTTGGGATGATTAGAAGAGTAAAGGAGCTGTTGGTTCATGGGCTTGAGCTACAACTCCTTGTTTTGAATGTTCTTGCACGAATCTTGCATAAATGCTCACCAAATGCCACTTTCTTGCATGTTTTGCTCTTGGTCGACATTGGAATGGAGCTTATCTTTGAGTTTCTTGGCTGGAAGAAAGAAGAAATGCAGAGGATTTTGGGTTCTTCGCTGGGAATTTTCGAGAGAGGGAGAAGGAGAGATGAGTTTGGGAGTTTGAATGCATGTATGGGGAAACGGGGAGAGTGTGGAGGTGGTTTTGTGAGAATTGAGGGAGGATGGTGAGTGGAGGAGGGGGGGGCAAATATGGTGGTTGGGGGGTGTTTTTCTTTTATTTTTTATTTTTGTAATTTATTACGTGGTGTAAATTTGTTGTGTAGTGTAGTTTTTAAATTGTATAAGTTTTTAAGTGTAGTATTATTTAGGTATATGTGTGTGCCGTGAATATGTATGTATTTTTACATATTATTTATTTTAATTAAAGTTTTAATTTCTAACGTAGATTCAATATTTTCTAGAACCGCTTAATAATTCTAGACTAAGGCAAGGCATAAAGGTATCATCTAAGGCAATCAAGCATGTAATTAATCATGTAATCATGCAAAAATGATAATCATAATAATACCATGAATGAAATAATGTTACACTAAATTTAGGGTTAGGGTTGGACCTAGGAGTCGGTTGTTACACCTGCATAGTGCCTATGCGCCTAAGACTTAGATTATTTTTCTGAAATTTTGGGGAAAAGGTAAAGTGTAGGCTTTGACTTGGAAGGTTCCCAGGGGTGATGTAAGTTAACTTTATGATGTCATATGTGATGTGATGATGCTATGTATGGTACGGTTATGTTTTTGTTATGTTCCTTGTTATGTATGTTATCTTCTGTGGCTTTGCGTGGTATGATTAATATGAATAAACGTAAGTAGTATGTAATGAAAAGCGGAAAGATAATGAAAAGAGGAACGTAAGTGTGAAAGAATGCATGCATTAAAGAAAGAATGAATGATGGATGAGTTTTGCCCCGGTACTGGTGCCAGGCTTTGTGCGCAATGAATGGGGGTCTATTTATAGACTTCGGCCCAGTACCCCTTTTTTGCCTACGTTTGGGGTAAACTTATGTATGGGATCCTTGTCGCTTGCCCCGGTACTGGTGCTAGGCTTTATGCGCAATGAATGGGGGTCTATTTATAGACTTCGGCCCAGTACCCGCTTTGTGCCTACGTTTGGGGTATAGCTGATGACATTGATCTGGAAGGAATGAACGAAGGAAGGTTAATGAAGGAAATGTACAGTATGAAGTAATGAATGGTAATAGAAGATATAATGATATTATCTATGTGTACGTATGTTGTATGATCGCGTATGAAAGTAAGGAATGGTTTTAAACGAAAAGAAAAGTATTTATTTTATAAAACTAAAACTCACTCAGCAACGCTGACTTTTATGTGTTTCCAGTTGGCAGGTAAAGTTGCTGAGGATGGCACGGGGCAGCTACTTGGATTATTTTGGATGGCATCCATTTCATGTTATGATAATGTTTTTGTGTGTAATGCAAATTATGATATTTTGTAACAGTTAACCACAATGTATTATTTTGCAAAAGCAATTATAATGAAATGGTTTAAAATTATTCCGCTGCAATGTTTTAGAAATTGTAAATGTAAATTATATGTTTTATGTGCGATAATTGTCCAACTGTGAGCGTCCCGGGATCTGGGCCTTACAATGCATTTTGTGTAGGAGTGGATTGATTTTAAAGGTGACTAGTTTATTTTCATCTCCGGTTTTGGTTTCTATTTGGAAATAGATACTAGGTTCCATTGGTGGTTTTTTAGTTTGATTTCAGTGATCATTATAATCGGATTTGATTAGATTAGTTTAGGAGAGTGTTTAGAAGGCTTGAGAATAGACATGGCATAGTATGAAAGGTTGTTACAGATAGAAAAGTTATCCATGCGAGAACTATTGTTGTTTGATGTCTTTGTATAACTTGTTCCTTTTTCATGTATTTTACTAAGCTTTCGTGAATACTTTGATGCACAAATCTATAATCTGCCAATTTAGATTGAAATAAAAAGAAATGTTATCTTCTTGGTCATGTTACCTTAATTTGACTTCGTTTTCATCAATCACACATTGAGTTTCATGTTTGACGTTCTGTAATTATTTTTAGAATCTTGATTCTTATTGAGTTAATACAAATGGTTTTTGATCCTTTACAACTCGTATCCATGGTCCAGTGTTCAATAAAGGATTCCGTGGATCGAGAGGTCGTCGTTTGGATTGAATTTAGTGGATTTTCGAGCAAGAATGTTTTGTTGGACCCTGAAAGGATCATACATGCCAATTCAAGTAGTGGATTGATAGTTGTTCTACTGAAATCTCCCCAAGTACAAGATCTAATGCGAATGAAGAATCTGCATCAACAATAGAAACCGTCGGCTATCCGCATTTGTATATGCGGATGATCATAGAACAAATGCGCCCAAGTGTTTGTTCTTCCACATTAACAAATGCGGATGTTCGGCAACAAATGCGCAGTGTTTGTTCATCCGCATTTGTCAATGCTGATGACCAAACACCAATGCTGATGAAGACTTTTGTAGGACTAGTTCTGATGTATAGGTCAGGGTTAGTTTAGTCTTTTGTTCAGGCATGTGTCAGCCTATAAATAGAATAGAAATCCTCGTATGAGAGGTGACTGAGACTGACTGTTGTTAGACATTAGACAATCAGAATATTTTTGCTTTGTAATATTTCAAGGTGTACTGTTACAGTTCATGCTGAAAACCCTAGCATTCATTGTAACCGTTTTTAACCTTCTTTAAAACAAAGAGCATTTATGAGTATTATTCAGCATTCAATCTTCTGTGATTGTTTGATTCCGCCTTACAACCATTGACTCAATCATCATATTTGGTCCTTGTTGATTCACATCAACAGAGAATATCATTCTCAACCCAGTCAATTGGTATCAGAGCTTTGGCTCTCGGTTCTTCTTCAGATCTGCTCAGATCTGAGTTGAACTCGATAGATCTGGTGATTGAGTTGCTGATAGAGTGTTCGACTACCTCTATTCAGTATACAAACTGAATATCTGCTGAAACTCATTAACAGTCACTGTTCTTCGGCATTCTCCATTTAAAAACTAATCTGTGAATAGTTTCTCATCCATAAAATCAGACCAGTAACATAAACAGATCTATCTACATAAGCCTGTTTTGAACTATTTGGACTAATTGGACTTGTTGAACATAATAATCAATTTAATCCATATTTATACCAGTTAAAAACAGCTTATTAACATGGATTCACATAATTTTTCTGAACTTGGTCACACTCCTAAACCCCCTATGCTTAAACACAAATCTAAGTTTAAGCAATGAAAAATCAGTTCATGAATTACATTACAGGTGTAGATCCGGACTATTGGATATCGATATGTAAAGGGCCTCACATCCTAGTGACACTCTCTGCTGATCAGGCTGCACTGTACAAAACCTCAAGAATACCTATTGAGGATCTCACTCTTGATGATGATGACTACAAGAAGATCAAAATTGATCTCAAAGCTTATTCATTCTAACACAAGCATTAAGATGGATGTGCTGAAAAGACTTAAGAAGTATGGAACAGCTAAAGCTGTGTGGGATGCACTGTTAATAATTGTGAAGGAAGCAGTGAAGTAGCTGAAATTAACAAGGATAAGCTTGTTAATCAATATGAAACCTTTCATCACTTTAAGGGGGAGTCAATCTCTAAACAATTGCATAGATTTATGCAGCTCGTGAATGATTTAGAGATTATGGGGGTTACATATAAAGTCAAAGAACTAAACAAAAATGCTTCACAGTCTTCCAGAAAGTTAGAAACAAATGTAACCATGCTGAAAACACTCTTGTTTTGGAGAGCACCACCTTGGATATTATGATTGCTAAAATTGAAGCTCTTAAACTTGATGAAAAGAGCAGAAATCTAGGTGGACCTAAAGTCATTGAGGCATACAAATTTCCATCAGAAACTCATTCTGTGGAAAATGCATTCATCACTAAAGATGATGACTTCCTCTCATCAAGAGATCTATTAAAAACAACAGGATTCATTGCCACACCCTCAACAGCCAAGCCATCTCCTTCAATTCAGTCAACTGGATTTGCTGCTACTCCTACAAGTATATCTGAAGATAAGAGAACTGAAGAGCAAAAGGCTACTTACAATGCCTTTGTTGCAAGTTTTGAAGCTTATCTTGGAGGAAGACTCACTTCTGCTCATTTGATACAAGAAGACTTGGAAGAAATGGATCCAGATGATGTGAAAGAAATGGATCTGCAGTGGCAAATGGCTATGATTGCAATGAGAGCCAAGAAGTTTTTCAGAAAAGGGAGAAAGCTAAGTCTGAATGAAAATACAAAACTTGGATACGACAAATCCAAATTCAAATGTTTCAGTTGTGGTATGACTGGCCACTTCTCAAGGGAATGTAATGCTCCAAAAAGGAACAACCACAGTATTCAAAGAAATTCACAGGGCCAATCATCCCCACAACCAAGCGCAAGCTACCACTCCAGCAATCATCAACAGCAGCATCACTATCACAACCCTATCAAAGTCAGTCACAACTGACTAACCAAGCTCATGGAAGCAGCCAAACTACTTCAGATGCACTTGTCGTCAGACAAGATGGAGTATGTGATTGGAGCCTATATGCTGAAGAAGTAAAGCCTTAATTTCAGAATCATGCTCTTATGGCTCACATCAATGATGGCCCAAATCCAATGCCATCTGAGGTAAAATCTAATCTTTGTAGTGATAAATGCATAGCTGAACTGCAAGGATATCGTGAGCACAATCACAAATTGGCAGATAAAATCAAAGAAGAAAAGGTAAAATCTGAGATGCTTAAAAGAGAAATCAAAAGTTTCGAACTGTCTTCAGCTAAGCTACAAGAGATGCTTGATTCACAGAGGAGCACAATGATTTGACTGGGATTGGATACAATTTATGTCCTCCACCATATAATGACAATTACACAGTCATGCCTGAATCTGTCACTTTGTCTGATAAAATTGAACCTAAAACTAGTAAAGCTAAAACAATAAAAACACAAATCACTAATCCTCAAATAAACCAAATGTTTACATTGAAACAAATGAGGAGAAAATTAAGTTAGGTCATCCTATCAAAATCAAAGAGTACTCAGACAAGACAGTGAATGTCATTAAACCAAGAAGCCCGGTCAAAGCCATAGTGCCTTTTGTGAAATTTGTTCCTGCAATTTCGAAAGAAAAGCAGAAAGCTGAGATTCAGTGAAACCTCTGTTGAAAGCAGTTCTGATTGTGAGATCAAATCTCCAAACAATTCAATCAAATCAGACACAGTTTCACTTCAAAGAACACCAAAACTCCAAAACTTCAAAAACCAAAATCAAGGCTGACCATCAATCGTCAAAACCAAAGCAAGGAGTTGGTTTTGATATTTTTAATAAAGAACATGTAGATCAATTTGAAAGGGAATTGAAGCAAATGATAAGAAAGCAGAAACAATCTAGGAAGAACAACCTAGTACAGTTATGAAACAAGCTACTAAAAAGGATGATCACCAAAATCAAAGGTTGAAACTCAGTCAAAACTGGTAAATCTACTGAGGTTTCACATCAAGATCAGCTTCAATAGACAAACACATGTATTGTGATGTGTGTGAAATGTCTAATCACAGTACAGATAGATGCTTTTTCAATCAATATTGCTCAATCTGTGACGAACAATCATTCCACCAAAAACTGCTATTTTAATAAATATTGTTCAGTCTGTGATATGACCAACCATAATACGTCTGATTTTTCTTCAAACAAAAAGGGTGAGAATTCCTCGACACAAGCCCATCTCATCAATCTCATCTGTGAGACCCAAATCAGAAATCACTTTCGTAATATTCAATTCAGAACTGCCATTTCTGATCGGGATAGGGGTAACATAAAAGGGTCAAGGAAAATTCAAGGAAACAAATGTCATAACATCAACCAAACACATGATTTTCATAATTCAAAAATGATGTTTGATAGTCAAAAACGGGTCAGGTTTCTTAAAAGAACAGGGATCAAAGGTTTCATTATTCTTCTGACTCTTCAACTGAAATTGATAAGATGAAACATGCAAAATATCATCAAAAATCTCCCAGAACACCTCACTCAAAGTCACTATTTAAGGAAAAGTACCAAGAGTTACTATCATGGATAGGAACGGGAAACCCAAGACCATCATGGCTTGGGTTCCATATTCTGACTAGTTCTGTTGTGCTTGCTGGGTCATCTATACAGGTCCAGTAGTTTATGGTACGTGGACAGTGGATGCTCCCGATACATGACTGGAGATCGTTCCCTCCTTCATGATTTCAAGCATATTCAAGGAACTTCTATGGCATTTGGTGGAGATTCACAAGGTGGCAGAATCACGGTGAAGGATCTGTGACAAATGGGATGTGAGCTTTGATCGAGTGAACTACTGTGAACAACTGAATTTCAATCTGCTCAGCGTGTCTCAGATCTATGACAAGAAATATTCTACTCACTTTACTGACACTCATTGCTATATTCTGAAACCAGGATTTCAAATTCCTAAAGAATGGTTGTCTTAAAACCCGAGGAAGAATAACACATATGTCTTAAACCTCATTCTGCCACACCAAAAGAAAAACATGTCTTATGTCTAAAGCATCCTTTGATGAGTCACAGCTTGGCACAGACGGAAATCTACATTCAGCAGAATCCTCTTCAGGAGTAGAAGAAGAGATGAATTTCCAATGATTCCTCCAACTTCTAATGATCAACTAACTGAAGATGTTCCACTACAAGCTGACCCTGTCAGACAACCTTCTCAAAATCAATGTGTTTCAACAGAAGCTAGTCCAAGCACACTACCATCTCCTTCAGAAGATCCTTCAATGAAGTCAGAGATCAAAATCAAGCTTCTCCTTCAGTTGAAACTGAAAGAACATCAATGATGGAAGTAATCAAAGTGCTGTTGATGTGGAAGCAGGAACTGAACCGGTTTTGATTATTTTCATAACTATCCCATAGTTCACGATGAATTGACCTCTCACCAAGATGATCTAAATGTCTCCAATCTTGATGTAACCATGCTGGTGAATCAATTCCAACCACAGAACACACAAGAATCATCCAGTTGAAAGCATCATTGGTGATCTCAATAAACGGGTGACAAGAAGCAAGTCAAGTATAGCAAACATCTGTTTGTTCTCTTGCTTTCTTTGTCAAACAGTACCTAAAACATCAAAGAGGCTCTTCAAGACAATAGTTGGATTGAGGCAATGTAGGAAGAGTTGCTACAATTCAAGAAACAAGAAGTATGGCAACTGGTAGACCTTCCCGAAGGACAATACCCTATCGGCACCAGATGGTTGTACCAAAACAAACTGATGATAGAGGGATCGTCATCAGAAACAAAGCAAGATTGGTAGCACAGGGCTATACACAAAAGAAGGAATAGATTACGGAGGTGTTTGCTCCTGTTGCTAGACTAGAAGCCATACGACTCTTTCTTGCGTACTCTGCATCCATGAAATTCACAGTTTATCAAATGGATGTAAAGCGTGCATTTTTGTATAGAAAGATCTCTGAAGAAGTCTACGTGAGTCAACCTCCAGCCTTTGAGGATCCTGATTTCCCTCACAGGGTACACAAGCTAGATAAAGCTTGTATGGCTTACATCAAGCCCCTCGAAAATGGTATGAGACTCTGTCATCATTTCTTCTTGAACATGGTTATGAAAGAGGGAAGATCGACCAGACTTTATTCAAAAAGAGAAAAGTGAATGAGATGCTGCTTGTCCATATTTATGTGGATGATATCATATTTGGCTCTACTAACAAACAACTATGCAAAGACTTTGAAGATCTTATGCATTCAAAATTTCAGATGAGTGCTATGGGAGAACTCACATTCTTTCTAGGTCTTCAAGTACAACAAACATCCAGTGGAATCTTCATCCCAGTCAAAATATGTAGAATCAATGTTGAAGAAGTTTCACTTTGTAGCTTGTCAGTCCATCAGAACACCAGTTGATAAAAAAGTAAAGATTGGTCCTGATCCAGAAGGCAAATCAGTGGATCAGACTCTCTATCGGTCTATGATAGGTTCACTTATGTATCTAACAGCCAGTAGGCCTGACATCATGTTTGGTGTTTGTGTGTGTGCCAGGTATCAAGCAGATCCCAAGAATCTCACGTGAATGCAGTCAAGAGGATATTCAGATATCTTAAGGGCAACCTGCCTTTGGACTATGGTATCCAAACGATGGAGACTTCATTCTCTATGCATACACCGACAGTGACTACGGGGGATGCAATTTCAACAGAAAATCCACATCTGGCGTTGTCAATTTCTTTGTCCCAGACTGGTGTCTTGGCAGTGCAAGAACAGACCAATGTGTCAGTATCGACGGCTGAAGCTGAGTACATAGCAGCATCAGCCTGTTGCTCTCAAGTTCTCTGGATTCAAAACCAGATGCTTGACTATGGTTTTAACTTCCTGCACACCCCAATTCACATTGACAACATAGTGCAATGTTTATTACTAATAATCCAGTTCAACACTCAAAAACAAAACACATTGAAATCAGATATCACTTTTTGAGAGATTGTGCTGAAAAAGGGTTAATCAAATTGATTCAAGTTCATACTGACAATAATTGGCTGATATATTTACCAAGGCATTTGAACCTAATAGGTTTGAATTCCTAGTTCAATCAATTGGCATGATTACCTAGAATAAAGAAAATTAAAAAAAACATTCAGAAATTATCAAAAATCATAAAAAGAAGTCTTTTTCTTGAAATTTGTGTCTTATACTTTATGGGAATGATATAATTACAGTCGTTATATCATTCACTGTGCTAATTCAAAATTTAAAAGACTGTAATGACTTACCTGATATGTAGGTAGGCTCAACTTGGAAAGGAAGATACATGTTGTGATGAACTAAATAATCATATTCAACTGTGAAACACTCATCTCAGAGTACTGGTAAGTATCAGCTTATTCAAGTGTATGTGTGTGTAGCAACTCAAACACACCAGATAATGATGAACTATGAATCTCATTCACCTGCATCAGTTTCTTCTTTGTTTTGCTGAGCAAAGACCTGAAGAAAAAAGCACATTGTGTTGATGTCATGATCCAAAAGATTCCCAATGTGGAACACATTCACCTTGGATGAATTAACAAAAGAGTATGCAAAAAGAATCCCATTATGGATCACCTTCCAAAGTGAAGTGCAAAAGAATCCCAATGTGGATCAAAATATCAAAAGGATCAAAGTAAAAGAATCCCAATGAGGATCAGTGAAATTGAGATCTCATAATTTAAGTAACCTGGTCATGTAAGATGTGAAAGTAGTCTACCATGCATTATATGAGGATGGTTGATCAAACTATGTTTCTGTGTGTGAGGTACATGTTGAATATTCAAATCAATCAAAACATGATAAATGTCACATACAGTATAATATTTACCAAATATGAGTTTAAGAGGACAAACATACCTTCAATCAATAAGTTCATAAACATGTCTATTTTACAATCAAAAGATTGCACTTGTGTAATGTAGGATTGTTATGATCCCAACAAAAGTATACTTCCTCTTCATGCAAAATCAAAGAGAATTTTATGATCCAAAATTTTTAAATCCTTAAAGTTTCTATCTAAATAAGGATATAAAATTTAGGGGGAGTAATTTAAATTTTAATCAGTTGGTACTGGTAGTTTATTTCTTGATTTTTATAAAATCAAAACAAAAAAAATATGACTGTGTTGGTGCAGAAGTTATACTATAGTATCTCAGCTTATGCAGACATTTGGATGCATAAAAGTCCAAGATCAGTCAAACTCTGGGAAACTTGTATGTATCACACCTGATATACAAGTCAATCCAAGCAAGAATTGACAATCCCAACATCTGTCAAAACTTCATAAGAAACAAGTGAAAGTATAGACAGTTCTTCATAACAGCCATCAGTTCATCAGAAAACAAAAGAATTCAATCTACAAAAACATCAATTTTTTATTAAGTTCAAATATTAATACGGGTAAGTGCATTGGTTAATGCGGATGAAGGTATCCTTGGCATATAACCAATGCGGGTAATTGTTTTCATACCAGTTAAACAAAGTGAAACTAATACGGACAAGTTAATCTACCACATTTGTGTCAAAGAAGTGTACACAGTTTTGTCAAAAACCTATGCGGATAGAAGTGTTCAACCGCATTTGTCTATGCGGGTAAAACTTTGTTCTACCGCATTTCTTTTTTACTCATCCGCATTTCCTGAATCTGGTTGAATTTAACACTCAAAACTATCTTGTGTATCAAAATGATCCAATCAAGTGCTTAATCTCTTCTATGATTATGATGGATGCAAGTCAAGAAATGCGAATAAACTTCTGGTCTACCGCATTTGTTGAAGTTGTGAGACAAGTAATTTACTCTTCCGTATTTGTAACAGTACACTAATGCGGATGAACAAATTCTTATCCGCATTTGCTACAGTTTTTTTTAAAGGTCTTTCGCATTTGTTTTTCAACACTTGTAATATTTGTAAAAGTCATTAAATCATCTTTTTAACCCGAATTTAAAAGGTCATTTAATACTTTTCAAATTGAGAGTCCTTACAGTGCGACGAGCGATCTTCACCTTTGTTCATCCATCATCATCCCTATCATCTAAAATTCATCACCTGTGATCTAACACTCATTCATCACAAAAAACTCCTCATCTTCGATTCATTACAACAGTATTATCGAAGAAAAGGTGAATTTCTTTAAAGTTTTTACCTAAAACATCGAACAGTCAAAAACTGATTTGAACATAGAACTCTAGGTTAAGAATCAATCACCAAAAGTAACATCAACCAAGGTTTAAATGACATTTTCGAAGGCATGTTAATCAATAACAAGAATTTAAACCTCCTACAATAGGGTTACAAAACCTTGTTATGTTAAGAACAGGGGACAATCAATTCTGAAAAGTGAATGTCAAAACCTGATGTTAATGATTAAAGGAGGTTAAAACCATATGAATCCTATATAAACTTGCAAAACATATAGAGTGATTATTCATGACAAATCAAGTTGCGTATGGGTTCTATGAAACTGTACACATGTTCACTCATTTTGACCATTAGAAGTCAACTGAGAACACACCACTTGATTTATGTATTACAATCGGTCAGTTACAGTTGCATCTTCTAATTCATATCCTCTAATGCAGGTTTCAATGGATAATCTTACATGGAGCATGCTCCATAATGTTAGTGGTTTCTTGATCCTGATGTTACTGAGGCAGAGGGTTTGAGAGACATGATCAGATTCATCTAACTACCAGAGTTGCTCATGCTATTACAGTTAGGCCTATCATCTTGAGAGATTCATAAGGTCATTCTGGAGCACTGTTGAGGTGTCAGACATAGATGGTGTAAGGACTCTGTCTGGAAGAATAACTCCTGATCATAATTTGGCCATTACTGAACAGACTGTGAGCAGTGTCTGTAGTTTGGTGATGATGAACTCTCCTCTGGAATTAGAAGATGATGAAATCATAACTTTTTTGCAAACATTGGTTTGAGGGAGGTTATAAGGAAAGCAGATCGTCAAGGGGTTGGTTGACTTGCAATGGAGATTCCTCATTCATCTCTACCAACATTGCCGACTGGATGGAATGACATATCAGTGACCATCTCTTCTGCTTATAAATGTGCTCTGTGCACAAACAGGCCATTCAACATGTCTGCTTATGTGTTTAATGGTCTGGTTCAAACATTCAGGAGGGTAGAAGAAAAGTTTCTCATGTATCCCAGATTTCTTGCAGTGCCTCATCAATGAAGTTTCACTGAGATTATACCTGAAGGACCAGTGATGGTATTCCTCACTACAATGCAAAGTCCTATCAGTACATAAAGAAGAGAGACCCCATGAATTTCTACAATGGCTCATTTGCTCCTCTATTACCCTGGATGCTGGAACAGATAAACCAAGATGAGCATATTAAGAACAAGCTCAAGAGGTTTCTGATGTGAGCAACTGCTTCTAGTCAACACAATGTTGATGAGTAAGCTGATGTAGCTGAAGAAGGTCAGAGGCCAGTGTCACCACAGGTTGATGTAGGTGGTGATCCTCATACTGGGCCTTCTGTTCATGCAGCTGAGATATCCTCCCATCCTCACTATATCCCATCCCCTCACCAAAAGATCACCAATTCCCTTTTACAAACACCCCTCATCTTTTCACATATATCACCCATACTCTCACCCCATATTTCACCAATTCATCTTCTCCTACATCTCCTATTCATGAATCCCCAGTCTCTACTGAGCCTGTGAGTTGGTAATTCTGCCAGCTCTTCAGAGGAATCCAAATCATCATCTGATGAGGAGGATCAACGAATGAAGATGCCAATGGGCAAGTTACTTCTGAGGCTGCTCCCTTTGAGAGTTATGCGAGTCAGAGGCAATCAGGCCTGATGCAAAAGATGAGATGATATCAGATCTATTACAAAAAGTAGCCAAGATGGAGAAACTCCTAATAGAAGATCTGGTATCATTCAAGACAGACTTCTAGAGTTAGATGAAAAGGAAAAGGAGTTAAAGAGATGAAAGAGAAGTATGAGACTGAAAAGAAGAGAAAGATAAGGAATAGAAAGCCTAAAGGCTGCTCTTCAACATCAAGGGATGAAGTCAGTGGTCATGTGGACACTTTGACCATCCAAACCATTGCAATGGGGGAACAAGAAAGCCGCTGGAAGAGCAAACTGATATAATCATGACTATGCAAAAAAATAGAAATTTTGAACAAAAGAGTTTCTGAGTTGAGCTGATAATCATGATAAATCAAGAGGTTGATAAGAAAAGAGAGGATGATGAAGGTGATAAAGATAAGGGTAACAAAGAAAGATGATGACAAAGAAGAGGAGGTGAAAGTAACTCAGGAGAGAGTGATATGACTCTCCTCCTGCTAAGAAATTGAGATCTTCTGAGCCTGAAAAGGAAATTGAATCAAGTAGAACCAAGCCACAAGAACACAGTTTAGCTATGGTACTATACACTAGCAAAGATCAGAAGAAACACCATTGAAGAATCAGAGTTCAGTGATATGATCAGGCTTGATAGCTCCTGCTGAAGATTTCATCATTGATGATGAATTCTAGGAATTTATTGGAATCAAGGTCAAGTTTTCTGATCCAATTGTAGTGATATCTCAATCTCTTGTCCTTCTTGAGAAGAATTGAGCCTTTAGCTTGTGCCTGTTGTGTCTCTCCTGAGGCCAAAAGATTTGATCAAAAAGCTCTGTGAAGACCAACAAAAAAGGAAGATCAGAACTAGAGTCAATAGAGAAATCCCATCAGCTGCTGAAGAAAAGGAAACTGAAAAATTGCCTAAAGAAGCTGAAATAGCTGAACCCTCTTCCGTCCAAGAGTACAAACATATACCAGAAAGAGAAAATACCTGTCTGAAAAGGCAAAGGGTAAAGGCCTATAGAAGAAGTTCCTCCAAAGAAAAAGCAACAAGATGATCCTCGGAGCCTAGCTGTTATTGCTCAATTTTTAGAAGAACATGAAAAGGCTGAGGAACAACGAAAATGAGGTCAGTGGGCATAGAACTGAAGAAGGAGAGATAGAGGGTGGATAGTGATTGATGAACACATAGACAGAGAAAGTCCTGAAAGCCTGAACCCTCTGTCCAAGAAAGGTAGATAAAGCCCCAACCGATGATTTGATGACCAAAGCCTTGTCTCATCAATCATGCTATGATCCAGATGAAGTCTTTGGGAGACATATGAGGAGATGATAGCAGAAGAAGAAAAGCTACAACTGCTGGACACTTCTGTTGAAACTAAGTATGAAAAGACTCATTCTCCAAAACCAAGCTAATAAACCCACTTCAAAAGCCAAGCGACTGAAGCTTCTCAATCATTATATCCTGATCCCTATTCCATGACTGACAAGGAAATGAAGGATTATCTTTCTGGTCAAGGGTATACTAAAAGAAATTGCCAATTTGAAGACTAATTCTCTAAGGGCTTCCATCCTTAGGATGATAATGAAAAGAAGAAAGGCTGAAGAAAATGGAGATGAGATCATCAAAAAGCCTAACAAGATTATCTGCACAATATATCCAGCTCACCCATATAGATCATGACTCTTTGGCACCTGTTCTACACAGAATCCAGAGTGGTTGCTGAGCCTTCCAGTTAACACTTCAAGAGGGGCTCACCCCTACTAGATGATCAAAGGGTATCTACTCCACATGGCAAGACTGATCAGAAAATTATTTCCTGGAGTATGATAGTGACTAGATATGTTTATGGTCAACGGATCTCAGGGTTAGTTCAATTCTTCACTGAGTTATACTGCTTATTGAACTCCTGCAGATTCATGATATGAAAGAACTAGCTGAACTGGAGCTCATCAATCACCAGG
>CM046434.1:30029293-30177946 GCA_025506505.1 Flaveria sonorensis
GAATGACTAAGTGTTGGGTCATGCGCCCCAATAATGCCCATACGCCCAGAACCTTTCCCATGCGCCTAAGTGTTCCCATGCGCCCAGAAGGCCATGCGCTGCATAGTGCCCATGCGTCTAAGACTTAGATTATTTTTCGAAATTTTGGGGAAAATGGTAAGTGTAGGCTTTGACTTGGAAGGTTCCCAGGGGTGATGTAAGTTAACTTTAATGAGTCATATGTGATGTGATGATGCTATGTATGGTACGCTTATGTTTTTGTTATGTTCCTTGTTATGTATGTTATCTTCTATGGCTTTGGTGGTATGATTAATATGAATAAACGTAAAGTAGGTATGTAATGAAAAGCGGAAAGATAATGAAAAGAGGAAAGAAAGTATGAAAGAATGCATGCATAAAGAAAGGTGAATGAATGGATGA
This sequence comes from Flaveria sonorensis, assembly GCA_025506505.1. Classification (NCBI taxonomy): domain Eukaryota; kingdom Viridiplantae; phylum Streptophyta; class Magnoliopsida; order Asterales; family Asteraceae; genus Flaveria; species Flaveria sonorensis. The sequence continues at coordinate 30,029,714 of CM046434.1, forward strand.
GTTTTGCCCCGGTACTGGTGCCGGCATTATGCGCAATGAATGGGGGCTATTTATCGACTTCGGCCCAGTACCCGCTTTTTGCTACGTTGGGGTAAATTATGTATGGGATCCTTGTCGCTTGCACCGTACTGGTGCCAGGCTTTGTGCGCAATGAATGGGGGTCTATTTATAAACTTCGGCCAGTCACCCGCTTTGTGCCTACGTTTGGGGTATAGCTGATGACATTGATCCGGAAGGAATGAACGAAGGAAGGTTAATGAAGGAATGTACGGTATGAGTAAGAATGGTAATGGAAGATAATAATGATATTATCTATGTGTATGTATGTTGTATGATCGCGTATGAAAGTAAGGAATGGTTTAAAACGAATGAAAAGTATTTTATTTTATAAAACTAGAACTCACTCAGCAACGCTGACTTTTATGTGTTTCCAGTTGGCAGGTAATGTTGCTGAGGATGGCACGGGGCAGCTACTTGGATTATTTTGGATGGCATCCATTTCATGCTATGATAATGTTTTTGTGATGTAATGCAAATTATGATATTTTGTAACAGTTAACTACAATGTATTATTTTGCAAAAGTAATTATAATGAAATGGTTTAAAATTATTCCGCTGCAAGATTTTAGAAATTGTAAATGTAAATTATGTTTTATGTGCGATGATTGTCCAACTGTGAGCGTCTCGGGATCGGGCCTTACAAGTTGGTATCAGAGCCAAAGTTTAAGTGAATTGGGTAATATTTTCAAAAGAAACCTAAACATAAACTGAGAATGGGACAAGGGGAAGGGTACCAGTCCGAGTAGCTGCGTGCCATTAGGTATTTTCTTAATGTTAACAGGTATCATGTGCGCATGTTATGTGATTTATGTGCTTTTTAGTAGATTTATACTGATGAAGTCAGGATAAGGAAATGCTTGGGGTATGAGAGTAAAGTAAGTGACTATCACAACTGGCCACTGTAATTAGGACTTACTATACTTGACATAAACTAAGCTATTACCTTGAATGACCGTGTTAGTGTTTGAATTTTATAGCGTGTTAGAGGATGGCCGGTGGTAGATCTTCGAAGGCTTCTCGAGGTGGAGGTCGTGGTGGGTCGTGGTGGACGTGGTGTTGGACCACGGGTCACGAGAGGAAGGCCTAGGGCTGAAAGGTGGCTCATAAAGAGCCCGAGACCCCCATCCAGGGTGGTGATGAAAGTGCTAACTTAAGGGCCTCATTGAAGGAGGCGGTGGTGGAAGAGGTTCACAAGGTCATGCAGACGATCTTACCGTCTGTGGTGACTGAAGTGATCAAAGTTGTGCAAGAAGGAGAAAGGAAGAAGATGAACAGGTCCTCGGGAGGGAGAGAGCAACCAGATACTAATACGGTTGTCTCAACTAACGAGAGGAGGAAGAAGAGCCTATGCCTGAGGCAGCATGAGGCTGTAACTACGGGGCATTTCAAAGATGCAAGCCCCGACTTTTGACGGAAATGGCACTGCTGTTGCTGCTACCCGTGGGTGAGAGAGATGGAAGCTGTTCTAGATATCAGCGAGTGCCGGGAAGATCAGAAGGTGAAGTTTGCCACCCACTCATTTGTGGACTCGGCCCTGTGTTGGTGGGACATATTGTCCAGGCCGAGGGTAGTAGGGCGATTAGCAGGATGAGGTGGAGTGAGTTGAAGAAACTGGTGATCGATGAGTTATGTCCTCACCGAGAGCTCAACAAGTTTGAGAGGAGTTCCTGCAGCTGGAGGCGGGAACCATGACGCATCAACAATACACCACCAAATTCAATGAGATGGCACGGTTGGTGCGGATCAGGTGACACCTCTGTCGCGAAAGATCAAGAGGTATATTCAGGGCTTGCCGTGGATTCCGCAGGCATATGATCGCCGCCCGGCCGAGCATGTTCAGTTCGGTTTGATTTGGTGGGTAGGATGTATGATGAAAGGGAAGTGGTGGTGGCTGAGGTGAGTAAGAAGGGTGGTGGTGATCGGAACTGGAATGGGAAGGGGTTTGGACGTGGCGGGGCCGCTCGAAACAACAAAGTTGCGTGGGTGGATGACTGACATGTGGTCACACCCGGTGCGAGGCTGAAGAGGTGTGGCAATGTGGAAAGAGCACACCGGAGAGTGTAGGTTGGGATCCAATGTCTGTTTCCAGTGTGGAAGGACAGGACATGTGGCGAAGGACTGCAGGGTAAGGAGGTGTTATAACTGTGGTGAGGAGGGCCACATGATTATGGAATGCAAGAAGCCGAGGGCTGAGAGTTTCGGGGTGAAGAAAACATCCGGGACTGAAGGGCAGAAAGCTAGCGCCAGGGCTTTCACGATGACCAGGGAGGTGGCTAGGACGGACCCCGATGTTGTGTCGGGTACGTTTCTAGTAAACCAAACTCTTGCTTCTGTGTTATTTGATTCAGGTGCTAGTAGGAGTTTTATTTCTGCTGCTTTCTGTGCTAAGTTGCCTATTAGTAGTAGAAGTATTAATGAGCCCTTCGATGTAGAATTGCCATAGGTAAGTCTACCAGGATTGTTGATCTGATAGAAGGTTGTGATATAGAACTAGAAGGTCATAAGTTTTCTGCTAGACTGTTTGTGACGACCTTAGGCGGGTTTGATGTAGTCCTAGGAATGGATTGGTTGGCGGACTACGAGGTGAGCATTGTGTGTCACAAGAAGATGATTAATCTGACAGCGCCTGACGGGAGTTCGGTGACTATTCACGGCGATCGAGTTACGACGATTTCGAAAGTGATTTCGATGGCGGTGGCAGGAAAGTGCATGAGGCGTGGATGTAGTGCCTACTTGGCCCACGTGAAGGATGTAGATACGCTAACACCACAACTGTCAGATGTACCGGTGTGTGTGGGTTCCCAGATGTGTTTCCCGAAGACTTACCAGGTGTGCCACCGGACCGCGAGATCGAGTTCCAGATTGACTTGATACCGGGTGCCCAACCTGTTGCTAAGGCACAGTATCGGTTGGCTCCGACCGAGATGAAGGAATTGATGGAGCAACTACAAGAGTTGATTGATAAGGGGTTCATTAGACCGAGTATCTCTCCTTGGGGTGCTCCGGTCTTATTCGTGAAGAAGAAGGACGGTAGTATGAGGATGTGTATTGACTACCGTGAGTTGAATAAGTTGACGGTGAAGAATCGATACCCGCTACCGAGGATTGATGATTTGTTTGATCAGCTCGAAGGTGCCAGTTGGTTCTCAAGGATAGACCTTCGATCTGGTTACCATCAGTTGAAGGTGAAGGAGCAAGATATTCCTAAAACAGCTTTTTGCACGTTATGGACACTACGAGTTTCTCGTTATGTCTTTTGGTTTGACCAACACGCCAGCTGCTTTTATTGACCTGATGAATCGAGTGTGTCAGCCGATGTTGAATAAATCAGTGATTGTGTTTATCGATGATATCTTGATTTATTCGAAGAGTGAGAAGGAGCATGCCGGTCACATTCGGGAGGTGATGGAGACGTTGAGAAGGGAGAAGTTATATGCCAAGTTCGTCAAGTGCGTGTTCTGGTTGCGTGAAGTTCAGTTTTTGGGTCACGTGGTGAATCCCGAGGGGATTATGGTAGACCCGGCAAAGGTGGAAGCGGTGATGCAATGGAAGTCTCCAAAGATGCCATCCGAGATCCGTAGTTTCTGGGGTTGGCAGGATATTATAGGAGATTCATTCAAGACTTCTCTAAGATAGCTTCTCCGTTGACTAAGTTGACCCGCAAGGATGTGAAGTTTGTATGGGGTCAAGATCAAGAGAAGGCATTTGAGGAGTTAAAAGCAAGGTTGACTCAGGCTCCTGTTTTATCATTACCCGAAGGAAGCGAGGACTTGGTGGTCTATTCGGATGCTTCTTACTCGGGGTTGGGTTGCGTGTTGATACAGCGAGGAAAGGTTATAGCTTATGCATCCTGACAGTTGAAAGTTCATGAGGTTAATTACCTTACTCATAACTTGGAGCTTGCAGCTATGGTCTTTGCACTAAAGATTTGGAGGCACTACTTATACTGGATGAAGTTCTCCATATTCACTGACCACAAAAGCTTGAAGTACTTCCTCGAGCAAAAGGATTTGAACATGAGGCAAAGGAGATGGTTGGAGCTCATAAAGGATTATGATTGAGAGATCCATTACCATACGGGCAAGGCCAACATAGTGGTGGATGCCCTCAGCCGAAAAGAGAGACCCGAGCCGATTCAGGTGAAGGCTTATCAGTTGATTATAACCTCTGATGTGATGAAGCAGGTCAAGGAGTTTCAAGACGAGGCATTGAAAGAAGATCTTCTTAACTCTGAAAGGATGAGAGGTATGGTTGTGGAATTGGGTGAAAACACTCTTGGTGTTAGAACCTGATTTGGAAGGACGTGGATTCCTCGTTATGGGGATCTACGTGGGAAGATAATGGATGAAGCACAAAAGACTCGATACTCCATTCATCCCGGTGCTACAAAGATGTATCAAGATATGAAGAAAGATTATTGGTGGTCGGGTATGAAGCACGTTGTAGCAGAGTATGTGAGTAAGTGCCTTACTTGCTTGCAAGTGAAGGCCGAGCATCAGAAGCTGTACGGGAAGATCCAACCGTTGGATATACCGGAGTAGAAGTGGGAGCATATCACCATGGACTTTATCACGAAGCTACCCGTACCGCGAAAGGGTATGATGCCATATGGGTGATAGTTGATCGTTTAACGAAGAATGCTCACTTCCTACCGATCCGCGAGACATATCCATCCAAAAGGTTGGTGGATTTGTTCATTAAAGAGATTGTGACTCGTCATGGTGTGCCGGTGTCTATTGTTTCCGATCGTGACACCCGGTTTACATCTAAATTTTGGAAGAAATTCCATGATGCTATGGGGACGAGGTTACACATTAGCACGGCTTATCATCCACAGATGGATGGTCAGTTAGAGAGAACCATTCAGACGCTAGAAGATATGCTTTGGGCATGCGTCATTGACTTTGGAGGAAGTTGGGATGACCACTTACCGTTAGCTGACTTCTCGTATAATAATAGTTATCATGCCAGTATTGGTATGCCCCCTTATGAGATGCTATATGGTAGGAGGTGTAGAACACCCGTTTGTTGGGTGATATTGGACAGAAGGAGTTGGGAAGTATTGAGGTGATCGAGGCTACGACTGAGAAGCTTGAGAAGATTAAAGCCTTTATAAAGGCAACTAAAGATAGGCAGAAGTCGTATGCCGACAAGGGACGTAGGCCGATTGAGTTCCAGGTGGGTGATAGAGTTATGCTGAAGGTCTCACCTTGGAAAGGTATCATTCGGTTCAGAAAGAGGGGCAAGTTAAGTCCGAGGTACATAGGGCCTTTTCGAATCATTGCTTGAGTAGGAGAGGTGGCCTATAGGTTGGAGTTACCCGATGAGTTAAGTAGAATTCACCCTACATTCCATGTATCTCATCTGTGGAAGTGTTTAGCTGACGAAGATGGTTGTACTACTGGAAGATATTGAAGTTGATGAAAGGTTCAATTATGTGGAGCAACAGTGGCAGTCATTGATCATAAGGAGAAACGATTAAGGAATAAAGTGGTTCCTCTTATGCGTGTACAGTGGAAGCACAGGAAGGGATCCGAGTCGACGTGGGAGACCGAAGAAGAAATGAGACAGCATTACCCACATCTGTTTAAGGAATAACAGGTTTCGAGGACGAAACCTATATAAGGGGGGTGGACTTGTAACACCCAAATATTTTTAAAGACAAGAAAGAAGGAAAACACAATTTAACCCAAGTTGAGGGTTAAATGTGTCAAAAGGGAAAAAAAGTATAAAAAGTTGGTGCATAAAGTGGGCATGGCCGCCCACACTTCCCTGCACACATCTTTTCACCGGATTTTCTAGGGAGAGAAAGGAGAAGAGCTGAATTTTCGGATTTTGAAGAAAGAAGAAGGAGAATTCGAATTCAAGGTAAGAATTCATCATTTTAAGTTGTTCTTGGCCGGCCTATGCCTCGGTTGTATGCTTATATGTGTTTATGTGTTCGGGTGTGTGTGTGTGTGTTTTTTGGTGGTTTTTAAGCGGTTGAACTAAAATTTACATTCGGGTGTGAAGAGTCTACATGAAAGTTGCATAAGGTGAGTTCTAGAACCCCTTTTTACATGTTTTAACTGATTTTTGGGCTGGAAATGCATGTATATATGTTTTTATGAATGTGGGTTTTATACCCGTATAAATGTGTACGTGTGAATGTGGGTGGGTTATGATTTTGGATGTTCTTGATGTTATGATGATGCCATGTTCATATTATGATGCTTAAATGCTAGAACTAAGTTAGAACATGTTGAATTTGTGATGTTGGGACTGATTATGATGTTATGAGTATGAGTTGGTTGCCCGTGCGCCTGGATTTGGCCCGTGCGCCCAAATAGTAACCATGCGCCTAGAATAGGCTGAATTTGGCTAAGTGTCCATGTGCCCAAAACTGCCCATGCGCCTAGGCATTCATGCGCCTGCATAATGCCCATGCTCCTAGAAATGCCTAGAATGACTAAGTGTTGGGTCATGCGCCCCAATAGTGCCCATGCGCCCAGAACCTTTCCCATGCGCCTAAGTGTTCCCATGCGCCGAGATAGGGTGGGACGTCACAGACTAGTAACAATATATGGCAGCGGAAACGAACCATCATAAGAGCACACAAGAAGAGAAATCACATGGCATTACATTAAAACATCATATCCGAGCTATGAAAGTCTTGCCCAAACATCAAATCCACACACATTGTAAATTATCCAAATTTGTTACACAACAATTGCAAATGTCTAATAAAGTTTTTAAAAATCAAGTAATGCCATTGGTAGTCATGGTACTAAGCCATCCATAAGATTTCCATTAAAATCCAGCTTCATCAAGAGTTACCTGAAACATGCTCAAAAAGAATTTGTGTTAACTAAAAAGTTGGTGAGTTCAAGTGGTTAAAGTTCAAAAACAAAAGGACTCTTTAGAGTCCATAAGTTAATTTTAAAAACATAGGTATCACTGTTGTGGGGTCACAATCAACCCTGCACTCAGCCCCGGCTAGCCTCTTCTAAAGTTGCGTTGTACCGGTTATCCCATAGGGGAAACTTAGCCTCAAAGCACCATACCTGCTAAGTGGTACACCATAGTATCTTATAAGACCTGTCACATGACACAAACGACCCCGCAGGATCTTAGTGGGGTACCCTTCCGGTTATGACGGAAGGCACTGTGCGTGGGGGATTCCTCAAGTAGATCTACCCATATAAACAAGCGGTTCACACAAGAATTAATGATTGTGATACAAGTAGATGCAGGTTCTAATGCTAGCCACAACATATAAATACATTTAAAAATAGCACACAATAGTTTTTAGTTCAATCATAGCATGTCTCATCCCAAAATAGTGGTAAAAAGGGAACATTAGAAACTCACCTTAGAATCAAACAAAGGTCCTTCAAGTATCAACAAGTCCAAGTCCTAGCACCCTATGTTCAAGATACAAGTGATAAGCTAATGTTCTTAGACTATTGGAAGTGTATCTAAGTGTATTTTATGGTCACACATTCACGTGTCTTCGTTCCTTAGAAGTTTATGTTAAAAAGTTTCCTTTTTAGGAAAGTTAGGGTTTTGATATATGGATGATAAGTTATTTGACTTTTATAAGTTTGTTTATATTATAACAAGTTTAATATGGGTTTTCTAGACATATGATTTCTGAAATTTAGTTATATTTACGGAATTTACACATTGGTCCCTCAAGTTTCAAAAATTACAATTTTGACCCCAAAAGTTGCTTTCTACAATACTTGACCCAAAGTGACCCTTATTAGTTCCTAGGGGTTTTTAAACTACTTTTAGGCTTGTTTTAACTTAACATTTCCAGATTTTAACTTGAGAGGTTTAAAATACAAAAATTTAAGTTACCGGTTACGGTAAAACCTTTAATTTAAGCATCTTGTTTTACATTTCTTAGTTTCAACCTATGCCTCAAGTATAACGTTTTAAAGGCTTCTAACCATGATTATAATCTGTTTTAAAAGTATTCTTGGGGTTATTTGAGCAATAAAAAGTCCACTTTAGAGTAACCCGTTAAAACCCGTTTAGACTCGTTTTTACCCGAAAACGAGCATTATAATCCATTTTCTCCAAACTTTTTACCAAATTACCACATTTGGGTCACCTAGTTACTGAAATTATCTAAATTCTATGGTTTTAGACTTGTTACACAATTTTTAAAACTTTTTCTCCAAAATCTCCCGGTTTAGGCCTATTTTGCTAATTAAATTCATAAAAATTACAATTTAACTCAATAAATCACCAAATACTGTTTTTAACAATAAGATATATTATTAGGGCCTGGAACTTATAAAATTTGATATTGGTTAAGTTTTACTAATATCTACCAATTTTACCACTTTTCGGGTCCTAGTTTTACCTCATTTAAACCATTTTACCACACTTTTCATAATGTATACCCCCAAGTCACAAATTTTACATGATTAATAACACCAAACCATTGGAACAAAACTTCAACTCACAGATTTATACATACAAGTCACCATTGATGCTTTTAGAGGGTGTTAATCACCATTGCACATGTGTAATCGATATGTTTCAAGCATAAACATCACCAAACCATTATTTAACTTTTAAAACAGCTTCATAAAGAGTTCATAAACTGTTTTAGAGCAGATTTTTAACATGTATTGAAAGGCTTTTCAAAACGGGTGGGTGTTTGGTGCTAAAATGCTAGAAAAAGAGGGTTTTCGGGTTGGAATCATGTGCACCAACCCTTGGTTCACGAACACACTTTAAATATACCTTCTTGAAGTCGTGAATCTCACCAAAATATGTGATATGGCCGCACGTTGCTGCTGTGAACAAGGAAAGTGAGATTTCATGGTAGAAAGTAAAGAAAACTCAAGGAATAACCTTGTTTCGGGTATATAGGTGCTTACCCTTGAGGTGTTTTGTGATTTTTGGGATGATTAGAAGAGTAAAGGAGCTGTTGGTTCATGGGCTTGAGCTACAACTCCTTGTTTTGAATGTTCTTGCACGAATCTTGCATAAATGCTCACCAAATGCCACTTTCTTGCATGTTTTGCTCTTGGTCGACATTGGAATGGAGCTTATCTTTGAGTTTCTTGGCTGGAAGAAAGAAGAAATGCAGAGGATTTTGGGTTCTTCGCTGGGAATTTCGAGAGAGAGAGAAGGAGAGATGAGTTTGGGAGTTTGAATGCATGTATGGGGAAACGGGGAGAGTGTGGAGGTGGTTTTGTGAGAATTGAGGGAGGATGGTGAGTGGAGGAGGGGGGGGGGCAAATATGGTGGTTGGGGGGGTGTTTTTCTTTTATTTTTATTTTTGTAATTTATTACGTGGTGTAAATTTGTTGTGTAGTGTAGTTTTTAAATTGTATAAGTTTTTAAGTGTAGTATTATTTAGGTATATGTGTGTGCCGTGAATATGTATGTATTTTTACATATTATTTATTTTAATTAAAGTTTTAATTTCTAACGTAGATTCAATATTTTCTAGAACCGCTTAATAATTCTAGACTAAGGCAAGGCATAAAGGTATCATCTAAGGCAATCAAGCATGTAATTAATCATGTAATCATGCAAAAATGATAATCATAATAATACCATGAATGAAATAATGTTACACTAAATTTAGGGTTAGGGTTGGACCTAGGAGTCGGTTGTTACACCTGCATAGTGCCTATGCGCCTAAGACTTAGATTATTTTTCTGAAATTTTGGGGAAAAGGTAAAGTGTAGGCTTTGACTTGGAAGGTTCCCGGGGGTGATATAAGTTAACTTTATGATGTCATATGTGATGTGATGATGCTATGTATGGTACGGTTATGTTTTTGTTATGTTCCTTGTTATGTATGTTATCTTCTGTGGCTTTGCGTGGTATGATTAATATGAATAAACGTAAAGTAGTATGTAATGAAAAGCGGAAAGATAATGAAAAGAGGAACGTAAAGTATGAAAGAATGCATGCATTAAAGAAAGAATGAATGAATGGATGAGTTTTGCCCCGGTACTGGTGCCATGCTTTGTGCGCAATGAATGGGGGTCTATTTATAGACTTCGGCCCAGTACCCGCTTTTTGCCTACGTTTGGGGTAAACTTATGTATGGGATCCTTATCCCTTGCTAGCTTGGGACACTTGTTCCGCATGTGTCATGGATCCCCGCATCGTAACATTGCTTCCCGGGCTCATAGGTACAGTCTTTAATCAGGTGACCGGTTCGCTTGCACCTGAAGCAAGGCATCGGGTTGCATTCCCCTTGATGGTTTAGTTTGCATTTGTTACAGAAAGGGCTTGTACCCAAGTACAGTTTTCGGGCTCTTGCCCCCTGATCATCATGCCTTGTCCCTTCACTAGCCCTCCTGCTTGAGCTACCACTTTGCCAATGGCCCTCTTTGCATCAAACCACTTTCTCTTCTCGCCTATCACCTCCTTCTTGTCCTTGAACTTCACTTGTTCCATCCAACCAGCCCTGATCAAGTCGTTCGTCAAGCTACCGGTAAGATCGTTTGCCACTTGGAGGGTTGTGGGCCTTGCGGATCGGACCATGCCCTGAATTCTAGGATGCAGTCCCCATATAAAATGGGCTACACCTTTTGATTCAGGTGTCACCAAGTGGGGCACTAGCCGGGACAGAGCTGAGAACCGATTGATGTATTCAGTGTAATTTGAGCCTTTCATTTCCAAGCTCAGAAATTCAGCTTCCAACTTCTCTAGTTGATTTATTGGGCAGTACTTGCTGGTCATCAATTCTCTAAACTCTGACCATTTCATGCGGCCGGCAACATCTCTGCCTCATGGCTGAACGACGGTCTTCCACCACTCCAAGGCTGGCCCTTTAAGAGATTGCGAGGCGAACCTGACCATGTGCTCAGTTTTGCACTCGCTGATATCCAGTATGGCCTCAATCTCGTCTAACCATCGGTAAGTAGCAATCGCACCCTCGGTGCCGTAGAAGTCTTTCGGTTTGCACGCCATAAAGGTCTTGTAAGAACACCCAGTTCTTATTTCCACAGCACCCTCGGTGTTACCCTCGTTGTTTCCAGGTTCTTCATTTCCGGTTGTATTTTCTCGATCTGCATTTATTTGAGCTATGATGGTAGGGATAGCATTGGCGATTTGCTGTGCCACCAGGTTGGCGATCCTTTCATCATTGGAATTTTCTTCATGGGCGGTCCTTGGTAGGGTAGGTGGATGATTTCCACCTCGGTTTCCGATGCGTCCAGCACCCCTATTCCTTCCACCTCGCATTCCACGTATAGGCGCCATTCTGTTGTCAACATAGATAAACTCATTTAGTGTCTTATAAGATTCATTTCAAGTACCTTGCTACGTCGATTCAACTCCTAAAGGTTGCTTCACCAAACGCATGAGGGTTCCCAAAATACATTATAAGTCATACATAGTTTCTTTCAAATTTTTAAAGTTAATTAACATTTTAAGGGCAAACAAATTAATTCCCTAGATTATACCATTGCACGTTCCATAGACAACCTGCAACAAATAAGGTAATACCACAAAAGAAAACCATGCATAGATAATTATAGCATCCAACAAACAAAATTTTAATAGTCTTATACAATTTGGAAGGTGCCATCACCCCCAGAATAAAAACCATAGTGTCTTAAATAGATAAATAGTCTCTCAAAGATAGTAGCATCACCAAAACAATCGGACATCGACCCATCATCACAGCCATTTCCTCTTCAACCACCCGAACCAACCCGAACCCTTCTTCTTCTGCTCTTGCTCCAGGCGTTGGACACCGTGAGTCGCCATCATGGCCTGAAACTGGGCGGACTGCGAGGTCCGTGTGGCATGCTGCAGGGTCACCTCATGGCGCTGGATGGTCCTAAGGATATCGCTCAAGGTCAGCAGGACCAAAATCGCTAGCTCGGCGGCTGGATTGGGAGTGGGGGTCTCCAGCTAGGACACTCGGGCCGTCGTACAAGCTACGCCTAGGAGGCATCCAGTACTCGTCCTGTGGGTGGAGTCTGGGCGGTCCCCTCATCGGAGGTGCTGGTGTGGGAGCTGTCGTGGGGGGAGGTGGAGGAGGCGGCATCCTGAATGAAATAGAAGCTCCAAGTCAGGTACTCTTGCGCGGCTGGGTGATGACTCGTGCGCCCCTATTCCCGATAGGCGAGATAGGTGAATGTGTAGGTGCAGTGACATGAGGTGAGTGAGAGCGGGTCCGGCTCCTCTCCTGGGACATCGGGGAAGATTCCTCCGATGGCTCCGTGTCGTCAGATGTCACCGATATCCATCCTGGATGGCTGCATCTCCTCATGTACTCTTCATACTGCGATGGGGATATTGCCCTCCTGAGTCTTCCCACTGGGGCAGTCTCGTCGGCAGGGAATGCAGGCGCCTTACCATTGTTAGCCATGAGTCTCGAGTTCCTGTAAAAATCATCATGAGTAATTTGGTTTCTCATAACTCATGACAATTTTAATGATAGTATCTCATAATAGTAATTACATTAGTAATGATGGTAGTAGCGTCTATAATCAGTAATAATACAGGTCACAACAGGTACTAAGACATGGTTTAGACTACACAAAAGAAATTTTCTATCCGGGAGAAAGATTTTAACACCAATAAGGGGACCGTGCCGGAATTCACGCGTCCGATAAATTCATGATTACGTTGATCAAGTGTAATCATTAATTTACCCGACCCACTCACTCCAACACATTCCAAACAAGGACAGTCCTAGGACATCCGAGTTGTAGCCTAGGGTCTACTAAGGTATTCCCAACTTCTCTACAACCTGTGGCTCTGATACCAATCTATCACACCCCAGGCCCAGGTAGGGTGGGACGTCACAGACTAGTAACAATATATGGCAGCGGAAATGAACCATCATAAGAGCACACAAGAAGAGAAGTCACATGGCATTACATTAAAACATCATATCCGGGCTATGAAAGTCTTGCCCAAACATCAAATCCACACACATTGTAAATTATCCAAATTTGTTACACAACAATTGCAAATGTCTAATAAAGTTTTTAAAAATCAAGTAATGCCATTGGTAGTCATGGTACTAAGCCATCCATAAGATTTCCATTAAAATCCATGCTTCATCAAGAGTTACCTGAAACATGCTCAAAAAGAATTTGTGTTAACTAAAAAGTTGGTGAGTTCAAGTGCTAAAGTTCAAAAACAAAAGGACTCTTTAGAGTCCATAAGTTAATTTTAAAAACATAGGTATCACTGTTGTGGGGTCACAATCAACCCTGCACTCAGCCCCGGCTAGCCTCTTCTAAAGTTGCGTTGTACCGGTTATCCCATAGGGGAAACTTAGCCTCAAAGCACCATACCTGCTAAGTGGTGCACCATAGTATCTTATAAGACCTGTCACATCACACAAACGACCCCGCAGGATCTTAGTGGGGTACCCTTCCGGTTATGACGGAAGGCACTGTGCGTGGGGGATTCCTCAAGTAGATCTACCCATATAAACAAGCGGTTCACACAAGAATTAATGATTGTGATACAAGTAGATGCAGGTTCTAATGCTAGCCACAACATATAAATACATTTAAAAATAGCACACAATAGTTTTTAGTTCAATCATAGCATGTCTCATCCCAAAATAGTGGTAAAAAGGGAACATTAGAAACTCACCTTAGAATCAAACAAAGGTCCTTCAAGTATCAACAAGTCCAAGTCCTAGCACCCTATGTTCAAGATACAAGTGATAAGCTAATGTTCTTAGACTATTGGAAGTGTATCTAAGTGTATTTTATGGTCACACATTCACGTGTCTTCGTTCCTTAGAAGTTTATGTTAAAAAGTTTCCTTTTTAGGAAAGTTAGGGTTTTGATATATGGATGATAAGTTATTTGACTTTTATAAGTTTGTTTATATTATAACAAGTTTAATATGGGTTTTCTAGACATATGATTTCTGAAATTTAGTTATATTTACGGAATTTACACATTGGTCCCTCAAGTTTCAAAAATTACAATTTTGACCCCAAAAGTTGCTTTCTACAATACTTGACCCAAAGTGACCCTTATTAGTTCCTAGGGGTTTTTAAACTACTTTTAGGCTTGTTTTAACTTAACATTCCAGATTTTAACTTGAGAGGTTTAAAATACAAAAATTTAAGTTACCGGTTACGGTAAAACCTTTAATTTAAGCATCTTGTTTTACATTTCTTAGTTTCAACCTATGCCCTCAAGTATAATGTTTTAAAGGCTTCTAACCATGATTATAATCTGTTTTAAAAGTATTCTTGGGGTTATTTGAGCAATAAAAAGTCCACTTTTAGAGTAACCCGTTAAAACCCGTTTAGACTCGTTTTTACCCGAAAACGAGCATTATAATCCATTTTCTCCAAACTTTTTACCAAATTCCCACATTTGGGTCACCTAGTTACTGAAATTATCTAAATTCTATGGTTTTAGACTTGTTACACAATTTTTAAAACTTTTTCTCCAAAATCTCCCGGTTTAGGCCTATTTTGCTAATTAAATTCATAAAAATTACAATTTAACTCAATAAATCACCAAATACTGTTTTTAACAATAAGATATATTATTAGGGCCTGGAACTTATAAAATTTGATATTGGTTAAGTTTTACTAATATCTACCAATTTTACCACTTTTCGGGTCCTAGTTTTACCTCATTTAAACCATTTTACCACACTTTTCATAATGTATACCCCCAAGTCACAAATTTTACATGCTTAATAACACCAAACCACTGGAACAAAACTTCAACTCACAGATTTATACATACAAGTCACCATTGATGCTTTTAGAGGGTGTTAATCACCATTGCACATGTGTAATCGATATGTTTCAAGCATAAACATCACCAAACCATTATTTAACTTTTAAAACAGCTTCATAAAGAGTTCATAAACTGTTTTAGAGCAGATTTTTAACATGTATTGAAAGGCTTTTCAAAACGGGTGGGTGTTTGGTGCTAAAATGCTAGAAAAAGAGGGTTTTCGGGTTGGAATCATGTGCACCAACCCTTGGTTCACGAACACACTTTAAATATACCTTCTTGAAGTCGTGAATCTCACCAAAATATGTGATATGGACGCGCGTTGCTGCTGTGAACAAGGAAAGTGAGATTTCATGGTAGAAAGTAAAGAAAACTCAAGGAATAACCTTGTTTCGGGTATATAGGTGCTTACCCTTGAGGTGTTTTGCGATTTTTGGGATGATTAGAAGAGTAAAGGAGCTGTTGGTTCATGGGCTTGAGCTACAACTCCTTGTTTTGAATGTTCTTGCACGAATCTTGCATAAATGCTCACCAAATGCCACTTTCTTGCATGTTTTGCTCTTGGTCGACATTGGAATGGAGCTTATCTTTGAGTTTCTTGGCTGGAAGAAAGAAGAAATGCAGAGGATTTTGGGTTCTTCGCTGGGAATTTTCGAGAGAGGGAGAAGGAGAGATGAGTTTGGGAGTTTGAATGCATGTATGGGGAAACGGGGAGAGTGTGGAGGTGGTTTGTGAGAATTGAGGGAGGATGGTGAGTGGAGGAGGGGGGGGCAAATATGGTGGTTGGGGGGTGTTTTTCTTTTATTTTTTATTTTTGTAATTTATTACGTGGTGTAAATTTGTTGTGTAGTGTAGTTTTTAAATTGTATAAGTTTTTAAGTGTAGTATTATTTAGGTATATGTGTGTGCCGTGAATATGTATGTATTTTTACATATTATTTATTTTAATTAAAGTTTTAATTTCTAACGTAGATTCAATATTTTCTAGAACCGCTTAATAATTCTAGACTAAGGCAAGGCATAAAGGTATCATCTAAGGCAATCAAGCATGTAATTAATCATGTAATCATGCAAAAATGATAATCATAATAATACCATGAATGAAATAATGTTACACTAAATTTAGGGTTAGGGTTGGACCTAGGAGTCGGTTGTTACACCTGCATAGTGCCTATGCGCCTAAGACTTAGATTATTTTTCTGAAATTTTGGGGAAAAGGTAAAGTGTAGGCTTTGACTTGGAAGGTTCCCAGGGGTGATGTAAGTTAACTTTATGATGTCATATGTGATGTGATGATGCTATGTATGGTACGGTTATGTTTTTGTTATGTTCCTTGTTATGTATGTTATCTTCTGTGGCTTTGCGTGGTATGATTAATATGAATAAACGTAAAGTAGTATGTAATGAAAAGCGGAAAGATAATGAAAAGAGGAACGTAAAGTGTGAAAGAATGCATGCATTAAAGAAAGAATGAATGAATGGATGAGTTTTGCCCCGGTACTGGTGCCAGGCTTTGTGCGCAATGAATGGGGGTCTATTTATAGACTTCGGCCCAGTACCCGCTTTTTGCCTACGTTTGGGGTAAACTTATGTATGGGATCCTTGTCGCTTGCCCCGGTACTGGTGCTAGGCTTTATGCGCAATGAATGGGGGTCTATTTATAGACTTCGGCCCAGTACCCGCTTTGTGCCTACGTTTGGGGTATAGCTGATGACATTGATCTGGAAGGAATGAACGAAGGAAGGTTAATGAAGGAAATGTACAGTATGAAGTAATGAATGGTAATAGAAGATAATAATGATATTATCTATGTGTACGTATGTTGTATGATCGCGTATGAAAGTAAGGAATGGTTTTAAACGAAAAGAAAAGTATTTTATTTTATAAAACTAAAACTCACTCAGCAACGCTGACTTTTATGTGTTTCCAGTTGGCAGGTAAAGTTGCTGAGGATGGCACGGGGCAGCTACTTGGATTATTTTGGATGGCATCCATTTCATGTTATGATAATGTTTTTGTGTGTAATGCAAATTATGATATTTTGTAACAGTTAACCACAATGTATTATTTTGCAAAAGCAATTATAATGAAATGGTTTAAAATTATTCCGCTGCAATGTTTTAGAAATTGTAAATGTAAATTATATGTTTTATGTGCGATAATTGTCCAACTGTGAGCGTCCCGGGATCTGGGCCTTACAATGCATTTTGTGTAGGAGTGGATTGATTTTAAAGGTGACTAGTTTATTTTCATCTCCGGTTTTGGTTTCTATTTGGAAATAGATACTAGGTTCCATTGGTGGTTTTTTAGTTTGATTTCAGTGATCATTATAATCGGATTTGATTAGATTAGTTTAGGAGAGTGTTTAGAAGGCTTGAGAATAGACATGGCATAGTATGAAAGGTTGTTACAGATAGAAAAAGTTATCCATGCGAGAACTATTGTTGTTTGATGTCTTTGTATAACTTGTTCCTTTTTCATGTATTTTACTAAGCTTTCGTGAATACTTTGATGCACAAATCTATAATCTGCCAATTTAGATTGAAATAAAAAGAAATGTTATCTTCTTGGTCATGTTACCTTAATTTGACTTCGTTTTCATCAATCACACATTGAGTTTCATGTTTGACGTTCTGTAATTATTTTTAGAATCTTGATTCTTATTGAGTTAATACAAATGGTTTTTGATCCTTTACAACTCGTATCCATGGTCCAGTGTTCAATAAAGGATTCCGTGGATCGAGAGGTCGTCGTTTGGATTGAATTTAGTGGATTTTCGAGCAAGAATGTTTTGTTGGACCCTGAAAGGATCATACATGCCAATTCAAGTAGTGGATTGATAGTTGTTCTACTGAAATCTCCCCAAGTACAAGATCTAATGCGAATGAAGAATCTGCATCAACAATAGAAACCGTCGGCTATCCGCATTTGTATATGCGGATGATCATAGAACAAATGCGCCCAAGTGTTTGTTCTTCCACATTAACAAATGCGGATGTTCGGCAACAAATGCGCAGTGTTTGTTCATCCGCATTTGTCAATGCTGATGACCAAACACCAATGCTGATGAAGACTTTTGTAGGACTAGTTCTGATGTATAGGTCAGGGTTAGTTTAGTCTTTTGTTCAGGCATGTGTCAGCCTATAAATAGAATAGAAATCCTCGTATGAGAGGTGACTGAGACTGACTGTTGTTAGACATTAGACAATCAGAATATTTTTGCTTTGTAATATTTCAAGGTGTACTGTTACAGTTCATGCTGAAAACCCTAGCATTCATTGTAACCGTTTTTAACCTTCTTTAAAACAAAGAGCATTTATGAGTATTATTCAGCATTCAATCTTCTGTGATTGTTTGATTCCGCCTTACAACCATTGACTCAATCATCATATTTGGTCCTTGTTGATTCACATCAACAGAGAATATCATTCTCAACCCAGTCAATTGGTATCAGAGCTTTGGCTCTCGGTTCTTCTTCAGATCTGCTCAGATCTGAGTTGAACTCGATAGATCTGGTGATTGAGTTGCTGATAGAGTGTTCGACTACCTCTATTCAGTATACAAACTGAATATCTGCTGAAACTCATTAACAGTCACTGTTCTTCGGCATTCTCCATTTAAAAACTAATCTGTGAATAGTTTCTCATCCATAAAATCAGACCAGTAACATAAACAGATCTATCTACATAAGCCTGTTTTGAACTATTTGGACTAATTGGACTTGTTGAACATAATAATCAATTTAATCCATATTTATACCAGTTAAAAACAGCTTATTAACATGGATTCACATAATTTTTCTGAACTTGGTCACACTCCTAAACCCCCTATGCTTAAACACAAATCTAAGTTTAAGCAATGAAAAATCAGGTTCATGAATTACATTACAGGTGTAGATCCGGACTATTGGATATCGATATGTAAAGGGCCTCACATCCTAGTGACACTCTCTGCTGATCAGGCTGCACTGTACAAAACCTCAAGAATACCTATTGAGGATCTCACTCTTGATGATGATGACTACAAGAAGATCAAAATTGATCTCAAAGCTTATTCATTCTAACACAAGCATTAAAGATGGATGTGCTGAAAAGACTTAAGAAGTATGGAACAGCTAAAGCTGTGTGGGATGCACTGTTAATAATTTGTGAAGGAAGCAGTGAAGTAGCTGAAATTAACAAGGATAAGCTTGTTAATCAATATGAAACCTTTCATCACTTTAAGGGGGAGTCAATCTCTAAACAATTGCATAGATTTATGCAGCTCGTGAATGATTTAGAGATTATGGGGGTTACATATAAAGTCAAAGAACTAAACAAAAAGATGCTTCACAGTCTTCCAGAAAGTTAGAAACAAAATGTAACCATGCTGAAAAACACTCTTGTTTTGGAGAGCACCACCTTGGATATTATGATTGCTAAAATTGAAGCTCTTAAACTTGATGAAAAGAGCAGAAATCTAGGTGGACCTAAAGTCATTGAGGCATACAAATTTCCATCAGAAACTCATTCTGTGGAAAATGCATTCATCACTAAAGATGATGACTTCCTCTCATCAAGAGATCTATTAAAAACAACAGGATTCATTGCCACACCCTCAACAGCCAAGCCATCTCCTTCAATTCAGTCAACTGGATTTGCTGCTACTCCTACAAGTATATCTGAAGATAAGAGAACTGAAGAGCAAAAGGCTACTTACAATGCCTTTGTTGCAAGTTTTGAAGCTTATCTTGGAGGAAGACTCACTTCTGCTCATTTGATACAAGAAGACTTGGAAGAAATGGATCCAGATGATGTGAAAGAAATGGATCTGCAGTGGCAAATGGCTATGATTGCAATGAGAGCCAAGAAGTTTTTCAGAAAAGGGAGAAAGCTAAGTCTGAATGAAAATACAAAACTTGGATACGACAAATCCAAATTCAAATGTTTCAGTTGTGGTATGACTGGCCACTTCTCAAGGGAATGTAATGCTCCAAAAAGGAACAACCACAGTATTCAAAGAAATTCACAGGGCCAATCATCCCCACAACCAAGCGCAAGCTACCACTCCAGCAATCATCAACAGCAGCATCACTATCAA
Organism: Flaveria sonorensis; assembly: GCA_025506505.1. NCBI lineage: Eukaryota > Viridiplantae > Streptophyta > Magnoliopsida > Asterales > Asteraceae > Flaveria > Flaveria sonorensis. Next base: position 30,049,552 of record CM046434.1, read on the forward strand.
CAACCCTATCAAAGTCAGTCACAACTGACTAACCAAGCTCATGGAAGCAGCCAAACTACTTCAGATGCACTTGTCGTCAGACAAGATGGAGTATGTGATTGGAGCCTATATGCTGAAGAAGTAAAGCCTTAATTTCAGAATCATGCTCTTATGGCTCACATCAATGATGGCCCAAATCCAATGCCATCTGAGGTAAAATCTAATCTTTGTAGTGATAAATGCATAGCTGAACTGCAAGGATATCGTGAGCACAATCACAAATTGGCAGATAAAATCAAAGAAGAAAAGGTAAAATCTGAGATGCTTAAAAGAGAAATCAAAAGTTTCGAACTGTCTTCAGCTAAGCTACAAGAGATGCTTGATTCACAGAAGGAGCACAATGATTTGACTGGGATTGGATACAATTTATGTCCTCCACCATATAATGACAATTACACAGTCATGCCTGAATCTGTCACTTTGTCTGATAAAATTGAACCTAAAACTAGTAAAGCTAAAACAATAAAAACACAAATCACTAATCCTCAAAATAAACCAAATGTTTACATTGAAACAAATGAGGAGAAAATTAAGTTAGGTCATCCTATCAAAATCAAAGAGTACTCAGACAAGACAGTGAATGTCATTAAACCAAGAAGCCCGGTCAAAGCCATAGTGCCTTTTGTGAAATTTGTTCCTGCAATTTCGAAAGAAAAGCAGAAAGCTGAGATTTCAGTGAAACCTTCTGTTGAAAGCAGTTCTGATTGTGAGATCAAATCTCCAAACAATTCAATCAAATCAGACACAGTTTCACTTCCAAAGAACACCAAAACTCCAAAAACTTCAAAAACCAAAATCAAGGCTGACCATCAATCGTCAAAACCAAAGCAAGGAGTTGGTTTTGATATTTTTAATAAAGAACATGTAGATCAATTTGAAAGGGAATTGAAGCAAATGATAAGAAAGCAGAAACAATCTAGGAAGAACAAACCTAGTAGAGTTATGAAACAAGCTACTAAAAAGGATGATCACCAAAATCAAAGGTTGAAACTCAGTCAAAAACTGGTAAATCTACTGAGGTTTCAACATCAAGATCAGCTTCAATAGACAAACACATGTATTGTGATGTGTGTGAAATGTCTAATCACAGTACAGATAGATGCTTTTTCAATCAATATTGCTCAATCTGTGACATGAACAATCATTCCACCAAAAACTGCTATTTTAATAAATATTGTTCAGTCTGTGATATGACCAACCATAATACGTCTGATTGTTTCTTCAAACAAAAAGGGTTGAGAATTCCTCGACACAAGCCCATCTCATCAATCTCATCTGTGAGACCCAAAATCAGAAATCACTTTCGTAATATTCAATTCAGAACTGCCATTTCTGATCGGGATAGGGGTAACATAAAAGGGTCAAGGAAAATTCAAGGAAACAAATGTCATAACATCAACCAAACACATGATTTTCATAATTCAAAAATGATGTTTGATAGTCAAAAACGGGTCAGGTTTCTTAAAAGAAACAGGGATCAAAGGTTTCATTATTCTTCTGACTCTTCAACTGAAATTGATAAGATGAAACATGCAAAATATCATCAAAAATCTCCCAGAACACCTCACTCAAAGTCACTATTTAAGGAAAAGTACCAAGAAGTTACTATCATGGATAGGAACGGGAAACCCAAGACCATCATGGCTTGGGTTCCATATTCTGACTAGTTCTGTTGTGCTTGCTGGGTCATCTATACAGGTCCAGTAGTTTATGGTACGTGGACAGTGGATGCTCCCGATACATGACTGGAGATCGTTCCCTCCTTCATGATTTCAAGCATATTCAAGGAACTTCTATGGCATTTGGTGGAGATTCACAAGGTGGCAGAATCACGGGTGAAGGATCTGTGACAAATGGGATGTTGAGCTTTGATCGAGTGAACTACTGTGAACAACTGAATTTCAATCTGCTCAGCGTGTCTCAGATCTATGACAAGAAATATTCTACTCACTTTACTGACACTCATTGCTATATTCTGAAACCAGGATTTCAAATTCCTAAAGAATGGGTTGTCTTAAAAACCCCGAGGAAGAATAACACATATGTCTTAAACCTCAATTCTGCCACACCAAAAGAAGAAACATGTCTTATGTCTAAAGCATCCTTTGATGAGTCACAGCTTTGGCACAGACGGAAATCTACATTCAGCAGAATCCTCTTCAGGAGTAGAAGAAGAGATGAATTTCCAATGATTCCTCCAACTTCTAATGATCAACTAACTGAAGATGTTCCACTACAAGCTGACCCTGTCAGACAACCTTCTCAAAATCAATGTGTTTCAACAGAAGCTAGTCCAAGCACACTACCATCTCCTTCAGAAGATCCTTCAAATGAAGTCAGAGATCAAAATCAAGCTTCTCCTTCAGTTGAAACTGAAAGAACATCAAATGATGGAAGTAATCAAAGTGCTGTTGATGTGGAAGCAGGAACTGAAACCGGTTTTGATTATTTTCATAACTATCCCATAGTTCACGATGAATTGACCTCTCACCAAGATGATCTAAATGTCTCCAATCTTGATGTAACCATTGCTGGTGAATCAATTCCAACCACCAGAACACACAAGAATCATCCAGTTGAAAGCATCATTGGTGATCTCAATAAACGGGTGACAAGAAGCAAGTCAAGTATAGCAAACATCTGTTTGTTCTCTTGCTTTCTTTGTCAAACAGTACCTAAAAACATCAAAGAGGCTCTTCAAGACAATAGTTGGATTGAGGCAATGTAGGAAGAGTTGCTACAATTCAAGAAACAAGAAGTATGGCAACTGGTAGACCTTCCCGAAGGACAATACCCTATCGGCACCAGATGGTTGTACCAAAACAAGACTGATGATAGAGGGATCGTCATCAGAAACAAAGCAAGATTGGTAGCACAGGGCTATACACAAGAAGAAGGAATAGATTACGACGAGGTGTTTGCTCCTGTTGCTAGACTAGAAGCCATACGACTCTTTCTTGCGTACTCTGCATCCATGAAATTCACAGTTTATCAAATGGATGTAAAGCGTGCATTTTTGTATAGAAAGATCTCTGAAGAAGTCTACGTGAGTCAACCTCCAGCCTTTGAGGATCCTGATTTCCCTCACAGGGTACACAAGCTAGATAAAGCTTTGTATGGCTTACATCAAGCCCCTCGAAAATGGTATGAGACTCTGTCATCATTTCTTCTTGAACATGGTTATGAAAGAGGGAAGATCGACCAGACTTTATTCAAAAAGAGAAAAGTGAATGAGATGCTGCTTGTCCATATTTATGTGGATGATATCATATTTGGCTCTACTAACAAACAACTATGCAAAGACTTTGAAGATCTTATGCATTCAAAATTTCAGATGAGTGCTATGGGAGAACTCACATTCTTTCTAGGTCTTCAAGTACAACAAACATCCAGTGGAATCTTCATCAACCAGTCAAAATATGTAGAATCAATGTTGAAGAAGTTTCACTTTGTAGCTTGTCAGTCCATCAGAACACCAGTTGATAAAAAAGTAAGATTGGTCCTGATCCAGAAGGCAAATCAGTGGATCAGACTCTCTATCGGTCTATGATAGGTTCACTTATGTATCTAACAGCCAGTAGGCCTGACATCATGTTTGGTGTTTGTGTGTGTGCCAGGTATCAAGCAGATCCCAAAGAATCTCACGTGAATGCAGTCAAGAGGATATTCAGATATCTTAAGGGCAAACCTGCTCTTGGACTATGGTATCCAAACGATGGAGACTTCATTCTCTATGCATACACCGACAGTGACTACGGGGGATGCAATTTCAACAGAAAATCCACATCTGGCGGTTGTCAATTTCTTTGTCCCAGACTGGTGTCTTGGCAGTGCAAGAAACAGACCAATGTGTCAGTATCGACGGCTGAAGCTGAGTACATAGCAGCATCAGCCTGTTGCTCTCAAGTTCTCTGGATTCAAAACCAGATGCTTGACTATGGTTTTAACTTCCTGCACACCCCAATTCACATTGACAACATAGCTGCAATGTTTATTACTAATAATCCAGTTCAACACTCAAAAACAAAACACATTGAAATCAGATATCACTTTTTGAGAGATTGTGCTGAAAAAGGGTTAATCAAATTGATTCAAGTTCATACTGACAATTAATTGGCTGATATATTTACCAAGGCATTTGAACCTAATAGGTTTGAATTCCTAGTTCAATCAATTGGCATGATTAACCTAGAATAAAGAAAATTAAAAAAAACATTCAGAAATTATCAAAAATCATAAAAAGAAGTCTTTTTCTTGAAATTTGTGTCTTATACTTTATGGGAAATGATATAATTACAGTCGTTATATCATTCACTGTGCTTAATTCAAATTTAAAAGACTGTAATGACTTACCTGATATGTAGGTAGGCTCAACTTGGAAAGGAAGATACATGTTGTGATGAACTAAATAATCATATTCAACTGTGAAACACTCATCTCAGAGTACTGGTAAGTATCAGCTTATTCAAGTGTATGTGTGTGTAGCAACTCAAACACACCAGATAATGATGAACTATGAATCTCATTCACCTGCATCAGTTTCTTCTTTGTTTTGCTGAGCAAAGACCTGAAGAAAAAAGCACATTGTGTTGATGTCATGATCCAAAAGATTCCCAATGTGGAACACATTCACCTTGGATGAATTAACAAAAGAGTATGCAAAAAGAATCCCATTATGGATCACCTTCCAAAGTGAAGTGCAAAAGAATCCCAATGTGGATCAAAATATCAAAAGGATCAAAGTAAAAGAATCCCAATGAGGATCAGTGAAATTGAGATCTCATAATTTAAGTAACCTGGTCATGTAAGATGTGAAAGTAGTCTACCATGCATTATATGAGGATGGTTGATCAAACTATGTTTCTGTGTGTGAGGTACATGTTGAATATTCAAATCAATCAAAACATGATAAATGTCACATACAGTATAATATTTACCAAATATGAGTTTAAGAGGACAAACATACCTTCAATCAATAAGTTCATAAACATGTCTATTTTACAATCAAAAGATTGCACTTGTGTAATGTAGGATTGTTATGATCCCAACAAAAGTATACTTCCTCTTCATGCAAAATTCAAAGAGAATTTTATGATCCAAAATTTTTAAATCCTTAAAGTTTCTATCTAAATAAGGATATAAAATTTAGGGGGAGTAATTTAAAATTTTAATCAGTTGGTACTGGTAGTTTATTTCTTGATTTTATAAAATCAAAACAAAAAAATATGACTGTGTTGGTGCAGAAGTTATACTATAGTATCTCAGCTTATGCAGACATTTGGATGCATAAAAGTCCAAGATCAGTCAAACTCTGGGAAACTTGTATGTATCACACCTGATATACAAGTCAATCCAAGCAAGAATTGACAATCCCAACATCTGTCAAAACTTCATAAGAAACAAGTGAAAAGTATAGACAGTTCTTCATAACAGCCATCAGTTCATCAGAAAACAGAAAAGAATTCAATCTACAAAAACATCAATTTTTGATTAAGTTCAAATATTAATACGGGTAAGTGCATTGGTTAATGCGGATGAAGGTATCCTTGGCATATAACCAATGCGGGTAATTGTTTTCATACCAGTTAAACAAAGTGAAACTAATACGGACAAGTTAAATCTACCACATTTGTGTCAAAGAAGTGTACACAGTTTTGTCAAAAACCTATGCGGATAGAAGTGTTCAACCGCATTTGTCTATGCGGGTAAAACTTTGTTCTACCGCATTTCTTTTTTACTCATCCGCATTTCCTGAATCTGGTTGAATTTAACACTCAAAACTATCTTGTGTATCAAAATGATCCAATCAAGTGCTTAATCTCTTCTATGATTATGATGGATGCAAGTCAAGAAATGCGAATAAACTTCTGGTCTACCGCATTTGTTGAAGTTGTGAGACAAGTAATTTACTCTTCCGTATTTGTAACAGTACACTAATGCGGATGAACAAATTCTTATCCGCATTTGCTACAGTTTTTTTTAAAGGTCTTTCGCATTTGTTTTTCAACACTTGTAATATTTGTAAAAGTCATTAAATCATCTTTTTAAACCCGAATTTAAAAGGTCATTTAATACTTTTCAAATTGAGAGTCCTTACAGTGCGACGAGCGATCTTCACCTTTGTTCATCCATCATCATCCCTATCATCTAAAATTCATCACCTGTGATCTAAGACTCATTCATCACAAAAAACTCCTCATCTTCGATTCATTACAACAGTATTATCGAAGAAAAGGTGAATTTCTTTAAAGTTTTTAACCTAAAACATCGAACAGTCAAAAACTGATTTTGAACATAGAACTCTAGGTTAAGAATCAATCACCAAAAGTAACATCAAACCAAGGTTTAAATGACATTTTCGAAGGCAATGTTAATCAATAACAAGAATTTAAACCTCCTACAATAGGGTTACAAAACCTTGTTCATGTTAAGAACAGGGGACAATCAATTCTGAAAAAGTGAATGTCAAAACCTGATGTTAATGATTAAAGGAGGTTAAAACCATATGAATAATCTATATAAACTTGCAAAACATATAAGAGTGATTATTCATGACAAATCAAGTTGTGTATGGGTTCTATGAAACTGTACACATGTTCACTCAATTTTGACCATTAGAAGTCAAACTGAGAACACACCACTTGATTTATGTATTACAATCGGTCAGTTACAGTTGCATCTTCTAATTCATATGCCTCTAATGCAGGTTTCAATGGATAATCTTACATGGAGCATGCTCCATAATGTTAGTGGTTATCTTGATCCTGATGTTACTGAGGCAGAGGGTTTGAGAGACATGATCAGATTCATCTTAACTACCAGAGTTGCTCATGCTATTACAGTTAGGCCTATCATCTATGAGAGATTCATAAGGTCATTCTGGAGCACTGTTGAGGTGTCAGACATAGATGGTGTAAGGACTCTGTCTGGAAGAATAACTCCTGATCATAATTTGGCCATTACTGAACAGACTGTGAGACAGTGTCTGTAGTTTGGTGATGATGACAACTCTCCTCTGGAATTAGAAGATGATGAAATCATAACTTTCTTTGCAAACATTGGTTATGAGGGAGGTTATGAAGGAAAGCAGATCGTCAAGGGGTTGGTTGACTTGCAATGGAGATTCCTCATTCATCTCTACCAACATTGCCGACTGGATGGAATGACATATCAGTGACCATCTCTTCTGCTATAAATGTGCTCTGTGCACAAACAGGCCATTCAACATGTCTGCTTATGTGTTTAATGGTCTGGTGTCAAACATTCAGGAGGGTAGAAGATATAAGTTCCTCATGTATCCCAGATTTCTGCAGTGCCTCATCAATGAAGCTTTCACTGAGATTATACCTGAAGGACCAGTGATGGATATTCCTCACTACAATGCAAAGTCCTATCAGTACATAAAGAAGAGAGACCCCATGAATTTCTACAATGGCTCATTTGCTCCTCTATTACCCTGGATGCTGGAACAGATAAACCAAGATGAGCATATTGAGGAACAAGCTCAAGAGGTTTCTGATGCTGAGCAAGCTGCTTCTAGTCAACACAATGTTGATGAGTAAGCTGATGTAGCTGAAGAAGGTCAGAGGCCAGTGTCACCACAGGTTGATGTAGGTGGTGATCCTCATACTGGGCCTTCTGTTCATGCAGCTGAGATATCCTCTCCATCCTCACTATATCCCATCCCCTCACCACAAAGATCACCAATTCCCTTTTAACAAACACAGCCCATCATCTTTTCACATATATCACCCATACTCTCACCCCATATTTCACCAATTCATCTTTCTCCTACATCTCCTATTCATGAATCCCCAGTCTCTACTGAGCCTGTTGAGTTTGGTAATTCTGCCAGCTCTTCAGAGGAATCCAAATCATCATCTGATGAGGAGGATCAACGAATGAAGATGCCAATGAGGCAAGTTACTTCTGAGGCTGCTCCCTCTTGAGAGTTATGCTGAGTCAGAGGCAATCAGGCCTGATGCAAAAGATGAGATGATATCAGATCTATTACAAAAAGTAGCCAAGATGGAGAAACTCCTAAATAGAAGATCTGGTATCATTCAAGACAGACTTCTAGAGTTAGATGAAAAGGAAAAGGAGTTAAAAGAGATGAAAGAGAAGTATGAGACTGAAAAGAAAGAGAAAGATAAGGAGATAGAAAGCCTAAAGGCTGCTCTTCAACATTCAAGGGATGAAGTCAGTGGTCATGTGGACACTTTGACCATCCAAACCATTGCAATGGGGGAACAAGAAAGCCTGCTGGAAGAGCAAACTGATATAATCATGACTATGCAAAAAAAATAGAAATTTTGAACAAAAGAGTTTCTGAGTTGGAGCTGATAATCATGATAAATCAAGAGGTTGATAAGAAAAGAGAGGATGATGAAGGTGATAAAGATAAGGGTGACAAGAAGAAAGATGATGACAAAGAAGAAGGAGGTGAAAGTAACTCAGGAGAGAGTGATGATGACTCTCCTCCTGCTAAGAAATTGAGATCTTCTGAGCCTGAAAAGGAAATTGAATCAAGTAGAACCAAGCCACAAGAACACAGTTTAGCTATGGTACTATACACTAGCAAAGATCATGAAGAAACACACATTGAAGAATCAGAGTTCAGTGATATGATCAAGGCTTGATAGCTTCACTGCTGAAGATTTCATCATTGATGATGAATTCTAGGAATTTATTGGAAATCAAGGTCAAGTTTCTGATCCAATTGTAGTGATATCTCAATCTCTTGTCCCTCTTGAGAAAGAATTGAGCCTTTAGCTTGTGCCTGTTGTGTCTCTCACTGAGGAGCAAAAAGATTTGATCAAAAAGCTCTGTGAAGACCAACAAAAAAAGGAAGAATCAGAACTAGAGTCAATAGAGAAAATCCCATCAGCTGCTGAAGAAAAGGAAACTGAAAAATTGCCTAAAGAAGCTGAAATAGCTGAACCCTCTTCCGGTCCAAGAGTACAAACATATACCAGAAAGAGAAAATACCTGTCTGAAAAGGCAAAGGGTAAAAGGCCTATAGAAGAAGTTCCTCCAAAGAAAAAGCAACAAGATGATCCTCGGAGCCTAGCTGTTATTGCTCAATTTTTAGAAGAACATGAAAAGGCTGAGGAACAACTGAAAATGAGGTCAGTGGGCATAGAACTTGAAGAAGGAGAGATAGAGGGTGGATATGTGATTGATGAACACATAGACAGAGAAAGTCCTGAAAAGCCTGAACCCTCTGTCCAAGAAATGGTAGATAAAGCCCAAACCGATGATTTGATGACCAAAGCCTTGTTTCTCATCAATCATGGCTATGATCCAGATGAAGTCTTTGGGATGACATATGAGGAGATGATAGCAGAAGAAGAAAAGCTAAACAAACTGCTGGACACTTCTGTTGAAACTAAGTATGAAAAGACTCATTCTCCCAAAACTCAAGCTAATAAACCCACTTCAAAAGCCAAGCAGACTGAAGCTTCTCAATCATTATATCCTGATCCCTATTCCATGACTGACAAGGAAATGAAGGATTATCTTTCTGGTCAAGGGTATACTAAAAGAAAATTGGCCAATTTGAAGACTAATTCTCTAAGGGCTTCCATCCTTAGGATGATAAATGAAAAGAAAGAAAGGCTGAAGAAAATGGAAGATGAGATCATCAAAAAGCCTAAAACAAGATTATCTGCACAATATATCCAGCTCACCCATATAGATCATGACTCTTTGGCACCTGTTCTACACAGAAATCCAGAGTGGTTTGCTGAGCCTTCCCAGTTAACACTTCAAGAGGGGCTCACCACTACTGAGATGATCAAAGGTGTATCTACTCCACATGGCAAGACTGATCAGAAAATTATTTCCTGGAAGTATGATAGTGACTAGAATATGTTTATGGTCAAACGGATCTCAGGGTTAGTTCAATTCTTCACTGAGTATACTGCTTTAGTGAACTCCCTGCAGATTCATGATATGAAAGAACTAGCTGAACTGGAGCTCATCAATCATCAGGCTATGTTTAGGGTTATGAGTTTGAAGACATTCTGAGAATGTTCAAAAGAACAAAAAACTTCAAATCTCTCAAGGCTATCTGTATGAGGAAAGATAGATCCTTTGTTAACCCTCTAGAGAAGAAAAAGAAAAAACCAGCTAAAGAGGTTGTGTTTCCTGAACTCAAGGTGAAGCCAACTGAATCTTTAAAGAGAAAGATGGTAGCTGGAACTCATTCTCCAAACCAATCTCAAATGTCTATTATGATGAAAAGACATATGAGTTGGTTATTGAAAGAAAATGGGGAGGAAAAGAAGGTGCAGAAATCAGATTGTTTAGAGGATATGAAGTGAGATTGCTAGATGAATCTTATATCCACTACATATACACAAGGCACTTTAGAGAGTTAAACAATAAGCTGGGTGAGGAAGACATGTACTTTTTCTTAAAATGCATAAAGATTTGAAGATGACCTTTGATAGAATCAAAGCTAAAAGAGAGCAGAGAAGAAAAAAGAAGACTCCCTTGTAATTGGGGAACATAGTAAAGCTAGAAGTGGATGTTGATGGAGCTTTGTTGATCCATAGAGATGGGTTGTCAGCTGTGTCAATATGGGAACCCATTTCTTTAAAGAAGCTGCCTATGGAAGCCATCTACACAATGAGCCAAATGAAGATCCATGTGCTAAACAGAGAAAAGATGACTGAAGCCAATGACTTTGTCAACATGATAAAGGTAATTTTGGATCCCTCACAGGCAAAACCACTCATCCCTCCTCAAGCTGCAGAAGACCCAGCAGAATCCTCACAACCTCATCCACCATCAAAAACTTGAAGTACATAGGCTGTATAATCCTTAGGGGGAGTATTGTTGGACCCTGAAAGGATCATACATGCCAATTCAAGTAGTGGATTGATAGTTGTTCTGCTGAAATCTCCCCAAGTCCAAGATCTAATGCGAATGAAGAATTTGCAACAATAGAAACCGTCGGCTATCCGCATTTGTATATGCGGATGATCATAGAACAAATGCGCCCAAGTGTTTGTTCTTTCGCATTAACAAATGCGGATGTTCGGCAACAAATGCGCAGTGTTTGTTCATCCGCATTTGTCAATGCTGATGACCAAACACCAATGCTGATGAAGACTTTTGTAGGACTAGTTCTGATGTATAGGTCAGGGTTAGTTTAGTCTTTTGTTCAGGCATGTGTCAGCCTATAAATAGAATAGAAATCCTCGTATGAGAGGTGACTGAGACTGACTGTTGTTAGACATTAGACAATCAGAATATTTTTGCTTTGTAATATTTCAAGGTGTACTGTTACAGTTCATGCTGAAAACCCTAGCATTCATTGTAACCGTTTTTAACCTTCTTTAATACAAAGAGCATTTATGAGTATTATTTAGCATTCAATGTTCATTGACTCAATCATCATATTCAGTCCTTGTTGATTCACATCAACAGAGAATATCATTCTCAACCCAGTCATGTTTGAAGATGGTTATTGAGTGTTGTGGATGCATTTTTTGTAGGAGTGGATTGATTTTAATGGTGATTTGTTTATTTTCATCATCCTTTTTGGTTTCTGTTTAGAAATAGGTACTAGGTTCCGTTGGTGGTTGTTTAGTTTGATTTTAGTGATCAATATAATCGGATTTGATTAGATTAGTTTAGGAGAGTGTTCAGAAAGCTTGAGAATAGACATAGCATAGTATGAAAGGTTGTTACAGATAGCAAAAACTATCCATGCGAGAACTATTGTTGTTCGGTGTCTTTGTATAACTAGTTCCTTTTTCTTGTATTTTACTAAGCTTTCATGAATACTTTGATGAACAAATCTATAATCGCCGAATTTCAATTAAAATAAAAAAAGAAATGTTATTTTCCTTGTCATGTTACCTTAATTTGACTTCTTTTTCATCAATCACACATTGAGTTTCATGTTTGACGTGTGATTACATTCATTCTGTAATTATTTTTAGATTCACGATTCTTATTGAGTTAACACGAATGGTTTTTGATCCTTTACAACTCGTATCCATGGTCTAGTGTTCAATAAAGGATTCTGTGGATCGAGAGTCATCGTTTGGATTGAATTTAGTGAATTTGTGAGCAAGAGTGTTTGAAGATGGCTGTCGAGTGTTCTGGATGCACTTTTTTTGTAGGATTTGATCGATTTTCAAGGCGATTTGTTTATTTTCATCTTCGGTTATGGTTTCTATTTTGAAATAGATACTAGGTTCCGTTGGTGGTTGTTTAGTTTGATATTAGTGATCATTATAATCAGATTGGATTAGATAAGTTTTGAAGGGTGTTTAGAAGGCTTGAGAATAGACATGGCATCGTATTAAAGTTTGTTACAAATAGCAAAAACTATCCATGAAAGAACTATTGTTGTTTGATGTTTTTGTATAACTAGTTCCTTTTTCTTCTATTTTACTAAGCTTTCGTGAATAATTTGATGCACAAATCTATAGTCGCCTAATTTCGATTGAAATAAAAAAGAAATGTTATCTTCTTGGTCATTTTACCTTAATTTCACTTGTTTTTCGTCAATCACACATTGAGTTTCATGTTTGACGTGTGATTACATTCATTCCGTAATTATTATTAGATTCTTGATTCTTATTGAGTTAATACGAGTGGTTTTTGATCCTTTATAACTCGTATCCTTGGTCCAGTGTTCAATAAAGGATTCTGTAGATCGAGAGTCGTTGCTTGGATTGAATTTAGTGGACTTGTGAACAAGAGTATTTGAAGATGGTTGTCGAGTGTTGTGGATGCATTTTTGTGTAGGAGTGGATCGATTTTAAAGGTGATTTGTCTATTTTTATCTTAGGTTTTGGTTTCTATTTGGAAAAAGATATTAGGTTTCGTTGGTGGTTGTTTACTTTGATTTTAGTTATCATTATAATCGGATTTGATTAGATTAGTTTAGGAGGGTGTTCAGAAGGCTTGAGAATAGACATCGAATAGTATGAAAGGTTGTTACATATAGCTAAAGCTATCCATGTGAGAACTATTATTGTTTGATGTCTTTGTATAACTAGTTCCTTTTTTATGTATTTTACTATGCTTTCGTGAATACTTTGAAGTACAGATCTATAATCGCCAAATTTCGATTGAAATAAAAAGAAAGGTTATCTTCTTGGCCACGTTACCTTAATTTGACCTCTTTTTCATCAATCACACATTGAGTTTCATGTATGTCGTATGATTACATTCATTCTGTAATTATTATTAGATTTTTGATTCTTATTAAGTTTATACGAGTGGTTTTTGATCCTTTACAACTCGTATCCATGGTCCAGTGTTCAATAAAGCATTCTATGGATCGAGAGTCATCGCTTGGATTTAATTTAGTGGACTTGTGAGCAGGAGTGTTCGAAGATGGCTGACGAGTGTTGTGGATGCATTTTTTTGTAGGAGTGGATCGATTTTCAAAGCGATTTGTTTATTTTCATCTATTGTTTTGGTTTCTATTTGGAAATAGATACTAGGTTCCATTGGTGGTTGTTTAGTTTGATATTAGTGATCATTACAATAGGATTTGATTTGATAAGTTTAGGAGGGTGTTCAGAAGGCTTGAGAATAGACATGGCATGATATTAAAGGTTGTTACAGATAACAAAAACTATCCATGAAAGAACTATTGTTATTTGATGTTTTTCTATAACTAGTTCCTTTTTTATGTATTTTACTAAGCTTTCGTGAATATTTTGATGCATACATCTATAATCGCACAATTTCGATTTAAATAAAAAGAAATGTTATCTTATTGGACATGATACCTTAATTTGACTTGTTTTTCATCAATCACACATTGAGTTTCATGTTTGACATGTGATTACATTCATTTTGTAATTATTAATAGATTCTCGATTTCTATTGAGTTAATAATAGTGGTTTTTGATCCTTTACAACTCGTATCCATGGTCTAGTGTTCAATAAAGGATTCTGTGGATCTAGAGTCGTCGTTTGGATTGAAATTAGTTGATTTGTGAGCAAGAGTGTTTGAAGATGGTTGTCTAGTGTTGTGAATGCATTTTTTGTAGAAGTGTATCTATTTTAAATGTGATTTGTTTATTTTTATCTTGGGTATTGGTTTATATTTGGAAATAGATAATAAGTTCCGTTGGTGGTTGTTTAGTTTGATATTAGTGATCAATACTGTCACACCCTTAAAATCCACGTGCGGGGTTTTACCGCAAGGCGTGTGACATACCAGGATCTCAGTCATTAGTTACTCAGAACGACTCTATATGAACAAACATTCAAAGTCAGATTTTAACTTCAAAATATGCGGAAGCATTTAATAAACCAGAAAGACCAAAGTAAAACAATATAATGTAAAATGTGCAAACACACGCGCCCAAAGTAATACCAACAAATACTTAAATGTTTAATAACCAAACCAAAACAAAGTTTCAATCGTGCTGACAACTACAATGATGCTGACCCGTGCACGTGCTCCTAGGCAATGGTAACCTCAACCTGAGAATAGCATACTAAAATAGTCAACACAATGGTTGGTGAGTTCAAGAGTTTGCGTAAAACATAACTGTAACGGTATAAAATATAAGAGTGCATTGAATTAGATAGCTAGTCTAAATTTACAAGTAATAATCATAGTGATTTCGCGATTGAAGCTGACTGTGTTTCGTTTGTTGCCTCCCGTCATGACTTACCAGGTCGTGACGATGTCTGTGTTAGGACAAAATTGCACCCGTTTGACCTCGAGTCGCACAGGTGGGGCTTGTCAGACCCAGTAGTACTACCCAAGATTTCCCTCTAATCATCATTATTAACAATCCGAAAGTGTGAGGACTTTCATGGTATACAACACTATATTATACTATACACAACTTATAATAGTAAAGCGTTTATAAAACCAGTATGCTATCACCCCCAAAAGAGAGTATGTAAAAGAGTGGGGCTTGAACTCACCTGGTGTGCACAATAAAGACTTAAGAGCTTAACTTGAAAGAGAGAGTGGAAAGACAACCTTCAGAGGTCACCTAGAACACGCAAGTACATAAGTACGTGTACACAGAATCATAATGAAACCCTAAGTGCTCTATAAAACAAAGAAATCAAGGTTTTGGAAAAACAGAACACATTGACCCAGTTGCTCCGTTTGACCTGTTGGTGACATTATAGGAGAAATTTCCATTCAATCAAGCATAATAGTTCAACACACATGTTTTTCATGCAAATTGTTCACATATATCACTTCATTAGCCACATGTACTTCCTAGATCATCATAAAACCAGATTGTCATACAAGTCATGTGAATCTCAAACAATCATCATGTTCAACATAATTATATCATAACTAATGCATCAAACATAGAATCAAATCATGCACAACATGCCATGTGAAGCCACTCACGACTTCACACCCTAAACCTTGCCAATCCTACTAAGTAGGGGCTTCAGATTCGCACGCGTGTATATACGATCATCATCATATTATTCAACAGAATCCATGCCAACCAAAATATTCAACCATGATCTATTACAACCCAAACAATAGTTCTATCATAACCTACATGATCCACCCCATGTATAACCTCCAAGAGATCAAATCCCCAAATAGCCAAACAAGTATTCATACAACCCAAACAATACATTCCACCATATTAGAAATCATCCATGAACATGCTAACATGATCCTAATGTCACAAACATGCTCAAATCATCATATCCAAGATTTTGTGCAAATAAAGTTTCCTTTTGGGAAAGTGCGTCCCAAAATCTATCTAACACCCAATACATTCATGATTTCATTAACAATATACCAATTCAACTCATGCTATCGTCTAGACATGTTCTACACATCAAATCATCATGTTTCATCAATCTTCAAAACCAAAAGTTTCTACTTTTGGTAACATATGAACTACAACATCCATTCTTAGGTTTCTAGCATCAACATCATCATTCTAACATCCCCATAACATGATAAATACTTTAACAACATCAATCCATCATCCAATCATCATATTCATGCAAATAAAGTTACTATTATTAGTAACCTATGAACAACGCATCAAAATCGAAGCTTTCTTGCATAATCAACGTTAACCAACATCTATACAATCTAACTAACATAATAACATCAACAAACAACCAAGATTCGACTTTCAATAGTAGATTTCGAACACCCACATTCGGCCAACATCAAAATACATGAAAAACCCATAAAAACTAACCTTTGAACGTCTATTGGACAAGATTTGATGTTTCTAACGCGTTATAATCCTTGAATCGATCCAAAACCGATGCCAAATGCTTGTTCTTTTGCTTGGATTGCGAATGTGTGGGTGTGTGAAGGAAGTCGCGGCTGAGGATGGGGAATTAGGGTTAGGATTTTGTATTTTGTAACTTAATTTAGTATATTTACCATTTAAACCTTGTAATTTGTATTTTATAAAAAGACAATTCTTTTAAACACTTTTTAAAAGGTTTAAACTTAATAATACACACATTATTAACCAACAATAATAATTCTATAAATTATTTTCAATAGTCACAAGATTCACGAATTAAATACCCATGCTTTCACATTACGCGATAAAATTCACAAATAATATTTAAATCGCGTAAGCACATAAGCACAACTTAATAATCACATCATTCGTTAAATTATTATCAGTTTATCATTACTAATCATTCTTAAGTCACCTACGTTCAACGGCAACTAGTGTGTGCTCACGACACGTGTGTGCAAGACTTAACGGAACTAACGGAGTTTGGTAACGGAAAATTACCGGATGTCACATTATCCCCATGTTGAAAGAATTTTCGTCCCGAAAATTGTGTTACATGGTATGTGTCCCATCATTGGTCTACTGCATTAGCACAAAGTAATCGAGTGAGTTCCAGGTGAATTGTCACATCATCCCCATGTTGAAAGAAATTTCGTCCCGAAATTTAAATCAATACCTTTGCCGGCTGGCATCGTTTTTTCGAACAGTTGAGGATACTTAAGCTTCATCTGGTCCCCACGTTCCCACGTGAATTCCGATGAACGTCTCGAGTTCCAACGAACCTTGACTATGGGTATCTTGCTTTCCTTAATTGTCTTTACCTCACGATCCATCACTTCGACTGGTTCCTCGATGAAGCGTAATTGTTCATCTACTTGTACTTCCTCAAGCGGTACGATCATCGTTTCATCCGTTAGGCACTTCTTCAGATTTGAAACATGGAATACATCATGGATTCCACTCAATGAATCAGGTAAGGCTAGTCGATAGGCCACTGGACCTATGCTTTCCAATATCTCAAACGGTCCAACGTATCTCGGGTTTAGTTTTCCTCTTTTACCAAACCGAATCATGCCTTTCTATGGTGAGACTTTCAATAAGACTTTGTCACCAACCTGAAATTCTAGAGATTTTCGTCGCTTATCAGCATAACTTTTCTGCCTGTCGCGCGCTGCAGCCATACGATTCCTTATTTGTACAATCTTCTCGGTGGTCTCGTGTACCAACTCAGGACCCGTTAGCTGGCTATCACCAATTTTACCCTAACAAACTGGTGATCTACATTTTCTCCCATACAAAGCTTCAAAAGGTGCTGCCTTTATGCTACTGTGATAACTGTTGTTGTAAGAAAATTCCACCAATGGTAGGTGAACTTCCCAGTTATTAACGAAGTCAATCACACAAGCACGAAGCATGTCCTCCAAAGTCTGTATAGTACGCTCACTTTGACCATCGGTCTACGGGTGATAAGCAGTACTCATGTCTAATCGCGTACCTAAAGATTTTTTCAACGACTGCCAGAAGTGCGATGTAAAACGAGCACCGCGGTCAGAAATGATTGAAACCGGTACACCATGTCTTGACACTATCTCCTTCAAATAAAGTCGGGTTAATTTCTCCATTTTGTCTGTTTCCCTTATTGCCAAGAAATGAGCAGACTTCGTTAATCGGTCCATAATAACCCATATTGTGTCACAACCACTAGGAGTTTCGGAGTAGCATGGTAATGAAATCCATTGAGATCTGTTCCCACTTCCACATAGGAATATCAGGCTATTGTAACAACCCAGATGGTTTCTGATACTACACTTTTACCTTTGAGCAGGTCAGACACTTGCTCACATATGTAGCTACATCCGCTTTCATATTAGGCCACCAATAGTGCGCCTTCAGATCATGATACATCTTGTCAGATCCAGGATGTATAGAGTACTTAGACTTGTGTGCTTCACTTATGACCAAGTCTCTAAGATTTCCGTGTAGAGGTACCCAAAGTCTATCCATGAAATAAGGAATTCCATCCACTTTTACCTCTAATTGTTTTTCCTTTCCCCTTAACGATTCAGACCCAATGTTTTCTGCTGTCAATGCTTTTGTCTGAGCCTCTCGGATTTGTTCAGGTAACTGTGTGCTAATGGTAAGCTACAAAGCTCGCACACATCGAGGCTTAGCAGTTTCTTTCCTACTCAGCGCGTCAGCGACTACATTTGCTTTCCCCGAATGATATCTGATGGCACAATCATAGTCGTTCAGTAGCTCTACCCAACGTCTTTGCCTCATGTTCAATTCCTTTTGCTCAAAGATGTGCTGAAGACTCTTGTGATCGGTGTAAATAGTGCATTTGGTATCGTACAAGTAGTGTCTCTAGATCTTTAAGGTAAAAACTACCGCACCCAGCTCCAAGTCATGGGTGGTATAGTTCTTCTCATGAACCTTTAGTTGTCTAGAGGCGTAAGCTATTACCTTATCCCGCTGCATCAATACACACCCAAGTCCTTGAATGGAAGCATCACAATAGACCACAAAATCATCACTTCCTTCCGGTAACGCTAATATCGGTGAGCTACACAGTTTCTGTTTCAGCAACTTGAAAGCAGATTCCTGACTCTCGCACCATTTGTACGTCGTTCCCTTGTGAGTCAAGGCTGTGAGGGGTTGAGCAATCTTAGAAAATCCTTCGATGAATCGACGATAGTATCCTACCAGGCCAAGAAATTATCGTATCTCACTAGGAGTCTTAGGAACCGACCAATTCTTTATCGCCTCAATCATTGCCGAATCAACATGTATTCCTTTCTCGTTAACAATATGACCCAAGAATTGCACTTCGCGTATCCAGAAATCGCGCTTAGAAAATTTGGCGTACAATTGTTCTTTTCTAAGTAATTCCAAGATTAACCATAAGTGCTCCCCATGTTCTTCCTCTGTTTTTGAGTAGATCAATATGTCATCTATAAAGACAATAACAAACTGATCAAGATAGGGTTTGCACACGCGATTCATGAGGTCCATGAATATAGCTGGTGCATTCGTCAACCCGAATGCAATGACTAAGAACTCGTAGTCACCGTAACGTGTACAAAAAGCTGTCTTCAAGATGTCCTCCTCTCGAACTCTCAGTTGATGATAACCAGACCTCAAAACAATCTTAGAATAATAGCTTGATCCTTGAAGTTGATCAAACAAATCATCTATACGAGGTAAGGGATATCTATTCTTGATCGTAACCTTGTTCAGTTCCCTATAGTCAATGCACATTCGAAATGTAATGTCCTTCTTCTTGACAAATAGCACTGGCGCTCCCAGGGCGACGAACTGGGTCGGATAAATCCTTTATCCAAAAGTTCTTGGAGTTGAGCAGATAATTCCTGCAGTTCGTTTGGAGCTAACCGGTAAGGTGCTCTCGCAATCGGAGCGGCTCCTGGAGTCAAATCAATTTGGAATTCGACTTGACGATGAGGTGGTAGTCCAGGCAGGTCCTCCGGAAACACCTCGGGAAACTCACAAACCACGGGGATATCCTCTATCTTCTTTTCCTCTAGTTGTTTGTCAGTGAAAAGTGCTAATATGGCTAGACGACCTTTTCGTAACAACTTCTGTGCCTTCATGAACGAGATGATGCCCATCACTGCACCACTCCTATCATCTTTAACCGATAGAATTTCTTCGCCGTTAGGAATCCGTATAACCTTCTCGTGACATATGACTTCCGCTTGCTTGTCAGAAAGCCAATCCATGCCGACTACTACATCGAAGCTCCCAAGTGTGATAGGCATGAGATCTATGTCGAAGGTATGACCAGCAAGTTCTATCTTGCAGCTCTAATGATATGTGTCACGT
The DNA here is from genome assembly GCA_025506505.1 of Flaveria sonorensis. Classification (NCBI taxonomy): domain Eukaryota; kingdom Viridiplantae; phylum Streptophyta; class Magnoliopsida; order Asterales; family Asteraceae; genus Flaveria; species Flaveria sonorensis. The sequence goes on from CM046434.1 coordinate 30,069,675, forward strand.
GAATCTGTTTACCGTCAGCTAACTCTACGGTGTACTTAGATTCTAATGTTGAAGGCATATCACTTAAAAGACTACTAACTTAGTGGAAATAAAGCTTCTATCAGCTCCCGTATCAAATAATACGGTAGCAAAACGACCATTAACCGAAAATTTACCAGTTACTGTTGTAGGATCGTTTAGAGCCTCACCTGAGCCAATAATGAAAGCTCTCCCTTTGGCTTCATTGTTGTTGCCACCATTGTTATTACAATTACCATTGCTGTTGTTATTGTTGTTTCCGTTGTTGTTATTGCCAGTGTTGTTCCCACCATTTCCATTTCTCCTAAGCTGTGGACAATTACGTCTGTAATGGCCTTCTTTTCCGCACTCGAAACAACCCTTCGGAGTTTCTTGAGATTGTTGAGGCTTCTTCATCGGTTCATCCAGGGAGTCTTTCGCTGCATGCCCAACTTTACCACAGCGTTGGCATCGGAAGTTGTCACACCTGCCGGTGTGATGGTAGTTGCATCGATTACACTTGGGACTTTTCCCCACATAGCCTCCTTGTCCCTGTGATGCCGAGGATGACTGATTGAAATTTCGGTTGTTATCAAACCTCCTTTGTTGCTGGGGAGGTTGTTGCTGCTGTTGTACATGTTGCTGATGTTGTTGTGGCTGGTTGCTGGAGGATGAACCTTTGTTACTAATGTTCTCCTACTTTCGTTTGTTGTCGGGCACACTAGCAACCACGCCCCGTTTGGGTAACCGTCCTTGCTCGACTGCCTGGTCAGTCAGCCTGTGGGCTGTCCGGATAGCCTGTTGTATGGTAGTGGGGTTGGAAGCAGTTACCATACTCTGAATCTTGGCACCAGTCCATGTATGTAGTGCTCGACTCTCTTGTACATTTCATTGACCATTCCCGGGCATAGTGTGGCCAACTCATGATACGGGTCGTGTAGGCTTCAATCTCTAAGCCTTGCATTTTAAGTTGCCAGAATTCCATCTCCAGCTTCTGCACTTCGTTTCGGGGGCAATACTCCTCCGTCATCATTGCTTTGAATTCAGCCCAAGCTAAGTCATTAGCCATATCCTGACCCAACATGTGCACCTGGGCATTCCACCATGAGAGAGTTACGCCTTCAAGTGTTCTAGTCACGAACTTCACTTGGTCAGCTGGCGGACAATACGGATTCAGTTTTCTCAAACCACCGTACTAATCCCACAGCTCCTTCCGTCCCGCTGTAGGTGTGAGGTTTACAATCCATGAAGGACTTGTAAGTACAAGGTGGAGGTCCTGTTTTGACAAACCATACATTAGTCAAGTATCCCAGACAAGTAACTAGGATAATTGTTTAAACCACTTTTATCATTTACCTGCTAGCTGTCCGGTTTGGGCAGCAGCCACTGCTGCCTGTACATGCTCGTTAATTAGGGCAGCCAACTCTGCAGGTGTCATGTTTATGGCACCAGCACCACGACCTCCGGCGTCGTCCATGACCTCATCCACGTCCTCTTCCACGTCCGTCCATATTTCACTTTACATTCACAAATACAATAATAAGTAACATCCAACACATTAATCTCATTGAGGTAAAGTAAATAATAAGAAATAAGGATTTCATCACAACCACAACATTTATAATAGCAATAATAACCAAAGATAAATAAATTGTAAATGAGTCACAAAGTATTCCATCAATATCAAAATTTGAGTTTTTCAGTTGGGTGGGAAACAACCCTTCCCACATAGGTTTTAAAGAAAAGAAACACTATATGGTCTAAATCATATAGAAGTAGAATCAGTCCAACATGTCAGATCCGTCACTGTCTTCATCCATCCCTGCTGGTTCTTCTTCCGGGCTTCCTCTGGTTCCTCTTCCGGGTCTTCCTCATCAGGGTCCACCAAAGGTGTAGGGGCTTCAGCAATCTGAAGTCCTGCTAGTTGTGCCTCTAGATCAGCAAACCTATCATCGATCACTATGTTATGGTGATCCTGCGCATCCATGCGCCTAGTAAGTGCTACAACGTTGCCTGCCAGGGTATGATGTCCACCAATGGCCATCGAGAGTCGCTCCTGAAACCTCTCTACCTGGTAGCGCAACTGACGCATCTCAGATCGTAAGGCAGAGTTCTCATCAGTGAGTCCTCGGATACGCTGTCGCTCCGTGTCTAGTGTGGCTACTAAGGCTGCAAATGTCTGCTCCAGAGGAATGTCCAAGGTAGGAAGTGTAGGTAGTGCAAAGGCAGTCGATGACTTAGTCCTAGGTCGAGTAGGAGCTACTGGTGGTACACGTTCTCTATAAGCCATACGGTTTATGTAGGTGGGGTAGAAATCCTAGTTCCGCGGAGGATCGAGCTCAGGCGGTATGAAAGGCCGATCCCCGTCTATCTCGCCAGGAGGATAAGGATGTCGGGGCCAGTTAAATACCCTATCAGGTACGGGAGAAGTAGGAGGTGACTCAGATCGCACCAGTCTCTTGCCCAAATCACGGGATGATGATGCCATGCTGCGAAGTACGTGTTGCGTATGCCAATGGGTATACAGTAAAGAATAAATGACGAGTAACTAACAAACTGTGCGGTTATAGTCTAGTGTGTATGCAACGTAGTTCCCTATAACCAATGACTCTGATACAATTCTGTCAGACCCTCAAAATCCACGTGCGGGGCTTTACAACGAGGCGTGTGACATACCAGGATCTCAGTCATTAGTTACTTAGAACGACTCTATATGAACAAACATTCAAAATCAGAGTTTAACTTTAAAATATACGGAAGCATTTAATAAACAAGAAAGACCAAAGTAAAACAATATAATGTAAAATGCGCAAACACACGCGCCCAAAGTAATACCAACAAATACTTAAATGTTTAATAACCAAACCAAAACAAAGTTTCAATCGTGCTGACAACTACAATGATGATGAGCCGTGCACGTGCTCCTAGGCAATGGTAACCTCAACCCGAGAATAGCATACTAAAAGAGTCAACACAATAGTTGGTGAGTTCAAGAGTTTGCGTAAAATATAACTGTAACAGTATAAAATATAAGAGTGCATTCAATTAGATAGCTAGTCTAAATTCACAAGTAATAATCATAGTGATTTCGCGATTGAAGCTGACTGTGTTTCGTTTGTTGCCTCCTGTCACGACTTACCAGGTCGTGACGATGTCTGTGTTAGGACAAAATTGCACCCGTTTGACCTCGATTCGCACAGGTGGGGCTCGTCAGACCCAGTAGTACTACCCAAGATTTCCCGCTAATCATCGTTATTCACAATCCGAAAGTGTGAGGACTTTCATGGTTTACAACACTATATTATACTATACACAACTTATAATAGTAAAGCGTTTATAAAACCAGTATGCTATCTCCCCCAAAAGAGAGTATGTAAAAGAGTGGGGCTTGAACTCACCTGGTGTGCACAATAAAGACTTACAAGCTTAACTTGAAAGAGAGAGTGGAAAGACAACCTTCAGAGGTTACCTAGAACACGCAAGTACATAAGTACGTGTACACAAAATCATAATGAAACCCTAAGTGCTCTATAAACCAAAGAACTCAAGGTTTTGGAAAAACAGAACACATTGACCCAGTTGACCCGTTGGTGACATTATAGGTGAAATTTCCATTCAATCAAGCATAATAGTTCAACACACATGATTTTCATGCAAATTGTTCACATATATCACTTCATTAGCCACATGTACTTCCTAGATCATCATAAAACCAGATTGTCATACAAGTCATGTGAATCTCAAACAATCATCATGTTCAACATAATTATATCATAACTAATGCATCATACATAGAATCAAATCATGCACAACATGCCATGTGAAGCCACTTATGACTTCACACCCTAAACCCTGCTAATCCTACTAAGTAGGGGCCTCAGATTCGCATGCGTGTATGATGATCATCATCATATTATTCAACAGAATCCATGCCAACCAAAATATTCAACCATGATCTATTACAACCCAAACAATAGTTCTATCATAACCTACATGATCCACCACCATGTATAACCACCAAGAGATCAAATCCCCAAATAACCAAACAAGTATTCATACAACCCAAACAATACATTCCACCATATTAGAAATCATCCATGAACATGCTAACATGATCCTAGTGTCACAAACATGCTCAAATCATCATATCCAAGATTTTGTGCAAATAAAGTTTCCCTTTTGGGAAAGTGCATCCCAAAATCTATCTAACACCCAATACATTCATGATTTCATTAACAATATACCAATTCAAACTCATGCTATCATCTAGACATGTTCTACATATCAAATCATCATGTTTCATCAATCTTCAAAACCAAAAGTTTCTACTTTTGGTAACATATGAACTACAACATCCATTCTTAGGTTTCTAGCATCAACATCATCATTCTAATATCCCCATAACATGATAAACACTTTAACAACATCAATCCATCATCCAATCATCAAATTCATGCAAATAAAGTTACTATTATTAGTAACCTATGAACAACGCATCAAAATCGAAGCTTTCTTCCATAATCAACGTTAACTATCATCTATACAATCTAACTAACATAATAACATCAACAAACAACCAAGATTCGACCTTCAATAGTAGATTTCGAACACCCACATTCGGCCAACATCAAAATACATGAAAAACCCATAAAAATCTAACCTTTAAACGTGTATTCGACAAGATTTGATGTTTCTAACGCGTTATAATCCTTGAATCGATCCAAAACCGATGCCAAATGCTTGTTCTTATGCTTGGATCACAAATGTGTGGGTGTGTGAATGAAGTCGCAGCCGAGGATGGGGAATTAGGGTTGGGATTTTGTATTTTGTAACTTAATTTAGTATATTTAACATTTAAACCTTGTAATTTGTATTTTATAAAAAGACAATTCTTTTAAACACTTTTTAAAAGGTTTAAACTTAATAATACACACATTAATCAACAATAATAATTCTTTAATTATTTTCACTAGTCACAAGATTCACGAATTAAATACACACGTTTTCACATTACGCGATAAAACACAAATAATATTTAAATCGCGTAAGCACATAAGCACAACTTAATAATCACATCATTAGTTAAATTATTATCAGTTTATCATTACTAATCATTCTTAAGTCACCAACGTTCAATGACAACTAGTGTGTGCTCACGACACGTGTATGCAAGACTTAACGGAACTAACGGAGTTTGGTAACAGAAAGTTACCGGATGTCACACACATCACCATGGACTTCATTACAAAGTTACCTCGTACGAAAAGGGGGTACGATACCATATGGGTGATAGTTGATCGTCAGACAAAGAGTGCTCACTTCTTGCCAATCCGCGAGACATATTCATCCGAGAGGTTAGCGGATCTATTCATTAAAGAGGTTGTAGCTCATCATGGTGTGCCGGTGTCTATCGTGTCGGACCGTTACACCAGGTTCACATCACCTACCGTTAGCGGAATTCTCATACAACAACAGTTATCATGCGAGCATTGGTATGCCACCATATGAGATGCTATACGATAGAAGGTGTAGAATGCCCGTGTGTTGGGGAGACATCGGGCAGAAAGAGTTGGGAAGTATCGAGGTGATCGAGGCTACGACTGAAAAGTTGGAAAAGATTAAAGCCTTTATGAAGGTGGCGAAGGATAGACAGAAGTCGTATGCCGACAAAAGGTGAAGACCTTGGAAAGGGATCATCCGGTTCAAGAAATGGGGTAAGCTGAGCCCAAGGTACATAGGGCCTTTCCGAATCATCGCACGAGTAGGAGAGGTGGCCTATCGATTAGAACTGCCTGATGAGTTAAGTGGAAACCACCCGACATTCCATGTATCTCATCTGAGAAAGTGCTTAGCTGATAAAGATATGATTGTACCACTAAAGGACATCGAGGTGGATAAACGACTCAATTATGTAGAGCAACCGGTGGCAGTCATCGATTGAAAGGAGAAGAGATTGAGAAATAAAGTGGTTCCACTTGTGCGTCTGCAGTGGAAACACCAAAAGGGTTTAAAGTCTACGTGGGAGACTGAAGAAGAAATTACCCACAGTTGTTTGAAAAGTGACAGGTTTCGGGGACGAAACCTCTTTAAGGGGGGTAGACTTGTAACACCCGAAATTCTTGTCAAATAAAAGGAAAAGAAAAGTATCTTGAAGAGAATGAAAAGGAGCAAAAATGGGAGGGGCTATGTGTAAAAAGTACAAAAGTCAAATATTCTATTAATATTTGGGTGTGGCCGCCCATACATGCATCCACAACCTGCTGATTTTCGACAAAAGAAGAAAAAGAAGAACTAAAGTTCTCTCTCTTGGTTGCAAGGAAGAAAGGCAGATTTTTCTCAAATTGGTGAGTGTTCTTTGTATATTTGGCTCGGCTTTGTTGGGTTTTGACCATGAAACCGATTTTTATGTGTTCTATGTGTTTGGTTGTTTGTTTTGGTTGTATTTTAGGTGTTTGAACTCTCATGCACACAAGTTTGGAGGAGTTTAACTTGTTGGTTGCAATTGGTGAGTTCTAGACCCCGGACTTTATGTGTTTTAAACTTTTTAGGGCTGAAAATGCATGATTTAAAATGTTTTACAACGGTTTAACATGTACCCGTGTGTATTTGTGTGTTTATGTTTGCGTTTATGGTTGTATGTGTGTTCTTGATGCTTAGAATGATGGATGTAAGCTTAGAACATGTTAGAATGCAGACTGGGTTCGAAAATAAGTCTGAAACATGCATAATGATTGGTCATGCGCCCAAATAGGGCTCATGCGCATGAATATTTTACTTAGAACACCTAAGTGTTGGTCATGCGCCCAAATAGGGCTCGTGCGCCCAGAAACTTGCCCAAATAAATCTAAGTGTAGGTAATGCGCCCCAATAGTACCCATGCCCCGAAAGGTTCTCATGCGCCCAAGGTTCCCCATACGCCTACTACCCAAATAGCCTAAGTGTTAACACATGCACCCATATAGTAGTCATGCGCCCAGAAGTTTTCCTCAGGCGCCTAAGTGTTGAGTCATGCAACTGCATAGTACTTATGCGCCTGCATATGCTCATGCACCTAGAACACTTAGGAAATATTCTGAAATTTAAGGAAAAAGGAAATTTAATGAATTTCTCAGGGATGTTTAGATGGTTGTAATTGTTTATGTTTTGCATGTTTTTAGGCTGTTCTTGTGTTCCTTAATACGTATTATTACGTGGCTTTACGTGGTGTGTTTATGCTCGTATACGTAAAGTATTATCATAATGAAAGTGAAAGATTAATGATAACAAAAGTGGAACATAAGAAATAAATGAAAGTTTTGCAAGCAAATTGATTAAGGAGGTTCACAACTCGTTGAGAGTTGCTAGCTCAACTGTGTGTAATATAGCGTGTGATTTTGGCTAACCCTTGACGGTTCACACACAGGGAGATCAGTCTTAGTGATTGATCCATACGTACAAAACGGGATCCTTGCCACTTAATCCCGACAATGAGGTGGCTTTGTGCCCAACGATGGGGGTAATGTTATGACAGGATCTAGAAATAGTGGAAGATAATGAAAAAGTACAAAACGAACGAATGCATGAGATAATAAAAGATAATCAAGATTATACCTTGATGTATATATGATGAATGCTCATGTGCGAAAGTAAAGGAAATATTTTATTGAAAAGGATATTTTCATATATAAATCTTACAAGGTATTTTAAACATTTTAAAACTAGAACTCACTCAGCAACGCTGACTTTTTTGCATTTTTCAGTTGGCAGGTAATTATTGCTGAGGATGACACGCGGGGGAAGCTACTCGTCGGGGCAAGACTGCATCCGTTCGATCTTAATGATGTTTTGTTTTGTAATGCTATTAAAAGGTCTTTTGTAACTTAAGAAACAATGAAGTATTGCTTAGCAACAGTAATTATTAATGAGATGAATGGTTTTTGTTAACTTGATCCGCTACGAAATTTTATGAAATGTGTAATGTTTTATATGTATAATGCTATGATTGACCAACTGTGAGGTCTTCAGGAACAGGGCTTTACAACAGAACATTGAGATCGTGAACGATAATCAAATTCGTAAAATAATTTAAATACGTGATTTTTTACGTCACCAATTTAACCACCACCCATTATATAAAATAAAAATCTTCACCCACGTCTGTATACGAAACGAAGTTCCTAAGACTCTCATAAAAGACGGAGAGCCGGCATGACACGTGACTCGGCCGAAGACAGTGTCAAGAGGACACTATGCAGAAGGACAGTGTTGGAAACTCCTGGGTATATAAGCAAATACCCACCTCTTTTCTTCACTTCTACACACACTTGAACACACACTTATATAGAGAGAGAGTGGCGGTTTTGAGAGAGAAGGGAGAGCCGACCGGGAGCTAGGCGGCGCTAAGACCGCAGGCGGTGGCGACACGGCGGAGGTGCGGCGGCCGACCACCGCACGCGGCGGCGCTTGGCGGTGCTTCGGCGAGTGGCTTAAATCAAATCAAAGCCCCCGACGAGGTGAACACGATGGTGGTGGTGGTTTCAGCAGCAGTAAAGGGTGTGAGCCTCGATGGTCGTGCGTGAGACACTCCGGCGAGCCCCACGGCGGCAAATGGAGGAGAGTAAAGGGCATCTTTGAGTAGATCTCGGCTCCCTGATCTCGAAAATGGTGGTGGTGATGGATGGGTCGTCAGCAGCCGCCCTGTGCGGCGGTGACAGTGGCAACAGCCACCCTCGACGAACCTTGGGGGCGACTAGGGTTTTGGCTGGATTCCGGCCAAGCTCTGGTGAGACTCCAACAAACCTTCGGTAACCTCCTTTTTTGTCCAATCTACCCATGCATGTGCTTATTTCTACCCGATGTGCAAAATAATGTAGGTGAGAAGCAGTGATCCATGGTCGTCCGGCCACCTCCGGTGACGGCAGTGGCTAGCGGGAAGGAAGCAGTAGGATGTGGTGGTTTCATTGGTGTTAGGGCCGTGGTTGGTGGTTGGTGGGGTTGTGACGGTAGTGGTGATGACAGCCGTGGTTGGTGGTTGGTGATGGTTTTGACGGCAGTGGTGATGGCAGCTGTGGTTGGTGGTTGGTGATGGTTGTGGTGGAGAAGGTTGTTTTTCAGGTGGTGATGGTGGGTTTTGAAGTTGGTGGTGGTTGGTAACGGGTTTTGAGATGGTTGAGTTGGGTTTGGAATTTGGTGGTGTTTGGACACTGGTTAACACTAGTCAAACGGTGTGATCTAGCGGGAAGGTATACGCGCACACTTGATTATTTAACGTGATTATTATCCATAACGAATCGATTGAGCTTGTCTTACAATGGTTTCGTGTGACTATAAATCTTAGCATAAATAATGTATGTTAATATAATAATAATAATAATAGTAATAATAACGATCAAGATATGGATTAGAAACATGAACACATATAGATATCTATAAATATATATACTCACATGTTTCATACAAAACAATGGTTAAACGCATAAACACAAACCAAATGTGACGCTACAAAATGTAATGGAAATTTATATATATAATGTATTAAACGATAGTGATACTAATAAAATTATTAATACAAATAATTGTACTATTATTGTTAACACCAATATTGTTGCATTCCTTTAATATTATTGTTAATGCTTATAAGCGTGTTTTACCAAATGGTTTCAACGTTATTGATAGCGATATGCGATATAATGATGAAGACATTCCAAGTTATGTACTAGGACTATTACAATTAAAAAATTCCACACACGATTAATATTACTATTAACTGATATAAGTAATACTAATATCATTATGTTATAACTACACGATCATCATCATCATGTATTTTCTTTATATATACACTAGCATTACTAATGTTATCATTAGTATTATTGTTTTATTCCTATTAAATAGTTTAACCAAGCTTTATTATTACCAGGTTTACCGTGGATGATTGTTATTATGTATGAAATGTTGGTAACAACATTATTAATAGTGGCATCATACAAAAATTTTATTGTTACTATCAAACTTATCAAAAGTGGTGTAAATAATATTACTTTGTCACCATCATAACTAATATTATTTTTCATTCTACCTATAACTATATAGTAATAACCACGACCATACACCTAACATTAGAGTAAACATTACTATATTTTCTATCATAACTTCTAGTGGCACTTTATAATACTAGTATTTCTATTATCATACTAATAATGTTATCAATGGTATTCAAATATATTTTATCAGAAATTATAGTTCTATTTCGTTACCATACTAACGACTATTACTAATTATTTCATTATTATCATCAAGTTTATTAATATCAATGTCGGAGTCCTTAATGCTAATACCATCTACTGTATATGATGCCTTGAATGATAATAATACGCGTTAGTACAACTTAAACACACGAAAACTGTATAATAATTAAGTATAAATAATAAGAATTTTAGCACCGCAATTACTAACCTGTCTGATATCGGATAATATGAACCGATCATTTTACTTTTGACCCTTAATGAGCTAACTCGTATTAACACAATTAGTACAACTACCATCCAAAATAATATACTATTATAATTACGGGCAAAGCAAATTCAAGCAAACGGTTACCGAATATGTGTATGTATACCTCTAAAAGCATAACCTAATTCCATGAGAACTTCGAATGATAATAGACCCTGGTACACGTATTGATCCTAGAACAAAATACGACAATAAGAACTATATTTAAAGAGGGACTCAATCTTATTGTAAAAATACCAAATATTATCATATCCTCAAAATGTACATTTATGAATAATTGTAACTAGGTCACCATGAGGATTATGCACTTCATATAGGAAGCTCACGGTATTTGTATAGATTATGCATGCAAGTGAACCCAAGTAAGCCTCATGACTCCCTTCTTACTTTACAACTTTTGGGGTGGAATACATACCCGTTTGTTATTGAATTACTTTGGTGCAATACTACCTGCTCTTGTCCCCAAACGTGAGCACAATCATTAACTCTAGTGAGAGCCGCTTGATTTGTGGATAGTACTATTTGGAGAATCCCCCGCACACAATGGGCCCTACGGACAAGGAAACCCCCCATTGAGATTCGAAAATCGCTGTGTCACAAATTATTGCCAATTAACCGTGCATAGCAGGGCATGCTACAACCCATAACAATAAGGGGTATGGGTTAGGGGATGTTTTAGCACTCGGGATTGTCACCCGGGTCCAGGATTGATTTAGATACATTTTGTCGTGCACCAATAACTATGTTTTACTCAACTATATCTAGGTATTCATACGACTACTACTAATGTGAAAACTTGAGCTCACCAACTTTATGTTGACATGTTTTGAGTATGTATTTCAGGTGATTGTCTAACTATATTAGGGGGAGTCTTAATTAGACTCCCTAAGCATTGGAATTACAAACTTGTGAACATGATTTGACTTTCCCCAGAGAAGAGCCACCCTAGAAGGGCTGTACAAGAATCTAGACAAGCCAAACAAGATAGCCACTTAATGAATGGATGTTAAGGATCCTATGGGTGATGCCTACAATCTAGTTAGACTCATGTTGGGTTGTAATACAGTGTAAATATTTTATTACTATTCATGTAAACCAATGGCTCATGTTGTTGCATACATGGTTTCCGCTGTGTTTGTTGATATTCAGTCGTCATGGACCCGGACGGACGGGGCATGATAGAAAGTAGGCGTTCGATCCCCACCTACATTCTCCTACGTGCCCCTTCCAGCATTTCTCTCACACCTTCACTCCTATCTCGATTGCGGCCACCTTGCGTCCCTCTACCTTAGCCCTTTTGCCCTTGGGAGGGAAACCGCCACTACCAGCACATTTTCTACTCCAGTTCTCCCCCTTCCTCTCATCTTCCCTTACAGCCCTGATGACCCTAGTCACCACAGATGGCAAAATCGTATGCATGACTTGGTGAACTCCCTCAGCTACAGCCACCTTTACTATGGTCATCAGGTTAACGCTCTCATCCCCACCTCCATAGTGGTGAAACTCGGGCTCTTTAGGAATCGCTTCAGTAGTCCTAGCCCCATCCCTCGTGACACGTGGTCCAATACTACGTCCACCGCGACCTCCACCCCTAAGAGCCCTCGAAGATCTACCACGAACCATCCTCAAAACACTATAAGATTCAAACACCAACACGGTCATTCAAGGTAATAGCTCAAATTATATCAAGTATAGTAAGTTTATAATTACAGTGGCCAGCTTCATCCCCTAAGCATTCCCTATCCAGACTACATCAGTATCCAAATCTACTAAGCACATAAATCAAACAACACACGCATGTAATACTGGTTAACTTTATGGAAAATTACCTGATGGCACGTAGCTACTTGGGCTGGCATCCCTCCATTCGGTCCCATTCTCAGTTTAAGTTTAGGTTTTGAAAATAATTTACCCAATTCTCTTAAACTTTGGCTCTGATACCAACTTGTAAGGCCCCGATCCCGGACCCCCCCCCCCACAGTTGGTCATTCATAGCATCATTCATTATAAAAAACTCATTTAAGATATATAAACATAAGAAAAATTTGCAACGGAAGAATTATAAAAAACATTTCATGCATATATAGTTACTTTTGCCAAGTGTTACATCGGTGATAATAATCACAAAAGAGTATTAGTTGCATTACAAAACAACAACATTATTCTTGCATGAGATGAATGCCAGTCTTTGCTTGCCAGGTAGCTTTGTAAGGCCCCGTTCCCAGAGACCTCACAGTTGGACAAGCATAGAACAATTTATAAAACATTTCATAATTTATCAAACATTGTAGCGGAACTTAAATATCAAAAGCCATTCATTAGTTTAAAACCACTGTTGCTAAGCAATACATATTTGTTAATAGTTACAAAAGATCATTAGTTTGTATTACAAAACAACAATGTTATATTCATGAATGGATGTCAGCCTTATCCCGACGAGTAGCCTCCCCAAGTGCCATCCTCGGCAAATTACCTGCCAACTGAAAACGCATAAAAGTCAGCTTTGCTGAGTGAGTTCTAGTTTTAAAATCATAGAAATATCTTGATAGATTTGTATACAAAATACTTCTTAAAAAATATCTTATCTTTCTTTCGGATGTGATCACACATCATACATACAAATCATATCCATTTACATCATCACAATTCTCTTTCTTGCTTATTTATTATTATCTTTCACTGTCGATATGGAACAAAGTGCTATACCCCCCATATAATGCGCATAAACCTGGTACTGGGCCTTGAAGTCTATAAATAGACTCCATCCATGATGCACAATTGCTGACTCCAGTATCGAGGCAGCAATAGTGGTCCCCTCAATCTTAAAGATTGACCCTGTGTACATCCTTTGGGTTAGCTAAACCGTACACAGTTGAGCTAACGACAACATGGTCGTGCACCTCCTGTAAATTTTTACTTGCAAGTCTTTTCATTCTTTATGTTCCACTTTTTGTTAATATTAATCTTTCACTTGATTAATAATAATACTTTATGATCATAGGCAATCCACATAAAGTCACATGTTAATATCATAATAGGCACATAAGGGCAGCCCACAACATGCATAAGATAATCAGATACAAGCATCAAGTCAACCATGGTCAAACCCTAATCTTGATCTTCCAAAATTACAGAAAATTCCTTAAGTCTTAAAGAAATACGGGTGAACAAAACCAATGCGGGTGAACAAAACCAATGCGGGTGAACAAAACTAATACGGGTGAACAAAAACTAATACGGGTGAACAACTTGCAAATGCGGATGAACAACTTGCAAATGCGGGTGAACACTTGGTAATTATTCTGTCTTAAAAGAAATGCTGATGGACACTGTAGCAAATGCGCATGTATAAAAAGAAATGCTAATGGACACTGTAGCAAATGCGCATGTATAAAAGAAATGCTGATGGACACTTAGGCTGAATTTAGGCAAATGCGGGTGAACAACTGCAAATGCGGATGAACAACTGTAAATGCGGGTGAACAAAACACTTAGGCAATTATCACAGTGAAAATGCGGATGAACCATCAGACCCGTAAATGAGACTTATGCTATAACCAGTTCTAAAACCTCATTTTCATACATTCTTAACATAGATCTATCATACTAAACTCTTAGAACAAGCTTACAACCTCATAGAAAATAGAAGTTCATACACATACATACACAGTTATCATACATAACGGTTGTAAAACATTTTAAATGCATTTTCAGCCCCAAAGAAGTTTAAAACATAAAACCAGGGCCATAGAACTCACCTAGTGTAGCAAACAAGCAAAACTCCTTCGAACCTGCTTTTACACGAGTTCAAACACCTAAACAAGCAAAACAACCAACCAAAGCACATACAACACTTAGAAATTGGTTTCTAAGGTTGAAACCTCAAAGAAACCAAACCAATTAATCATAAAATCCTACTAACCTTGAATATTCTTCTTCATCTTCACAATTCGACCGAGAGAAATAAGGATTTCAGTTCTTCTTCTTTTCGGTCGAACAACAGCAACAGCAAGATGATATGGGCGGCCATGCCCATATAAAGTGCATTTTGACTTTTTTTGGTACTATTTACACAAAGCACCCCTCAACTTTGCCTTCTTTTTATTTTCTTCAAAATACTTTTATTTCCTTTTTATTTTGACCGAGGTTTCAGGTGTTACAAGTCTACCCCCCTTAAAGTGGTTTCGTCCCCGAAACCTGTCACTCTTCGAATAACTGAGGGTAGTGCTGCCTCATTTCTACTTTGGCCTCCCACGTAGATTCGGAACCCTTTCGATGTTTCCACTGTACCCGCACAAGTGGAACCACTTTATTTCTCAACCTCTTCTCCTTTCGGTCGATGATTGCCACTGGTTGCTCCATATAATTGAGCCGTTCATCCACTTCAATATCATCCAATGGTACAATCATATCTTCGTCGGCTAAGCATTTTCTTAGATGAGATACATGGAATGTTGGGTGAATCCCACTTAACTCATCGGGCAATTCTAGACGGTAGGCCACCTCTCCTACTCGTGCAGCTATTTGGAAAGGCCCTATGTATCTTGGACTCAACTTGCCCCTCTTCTAGAATCGGATGATCCCTTTCCAAGGCGAGACCTTTAACATGAATTTATCACCCACGTTGAACTCGATGGGTCTACGCCTCTTATCGGCATACGACTTTTGCCTATCTTTGGCTGCCTTCATAAAGGCTTTGATCTTTTTCAGCTTCTCAGTCGAAGCCTCAATCACTTCGATGCTTCCCAATTCTTTCTGCCCAATGTCTCCCCAACACACGGGCGTTCTACACCTCCTACCGTACAGCATCTCGTATAGTAGCATACCGATACTGGCATGATAACTGTTGTTGTACGAGAACTCTACTAACGGTAAGTGATCATCCCAAATTCCCCCAAAGTCGATAACGCAAGCACGAAGCATATCCTCGAGCGTCTGGATCATCCTCTCAGACTGACCATCTGTTTGAGGATGATAAGCCGTGCTAATATGTAGCCTCGTCCCCATGGCATCATGAAATCTCTTCCAGAACTTCGACGTGAACCGGGTGTCACGATCCGACACGATAGACACCAGCACACCATGACGAGCTACAATCTCTTTGATGAACAGATCCGCCAATCTCTCAGATGAATACGTCTCGCGGATCGGTAGGAAGTGGGCACTCTTTGTTAACCGATCAACTATCACCCAAATAGCATCGTACCCCCTTACATTACGGGGTAGCTTCGTGATAAAATCCATAGTGATGTGCTCCCACTTCCACTCGGGTATATCCAACGGTTGAATCTTCCCGTATGGTTTCTGACGTTCTGCCTTCACTTGCAAGCAAGTAAGGCACTTACTTACATACTTTGCCACGTCACGTTTCATACCCGGCCACCAGTAGTCTTTCTTCATGTCTTGATACGTCTTGGTAGCACCGGGATGAATGGAGTATCGAGTTTTATGAGCTTCGTCCATAATTCGCCCACGTAAATTCCCATATCGAGGAATCCACATTCGCCCAAAGCGGGTTTTAACACCGTGGGTATTCTCCCCCAATTCTGCTACTAGACCTCTCACTCGTTCGGAGTTGAGGCGATCTTCTTTTAACGCCTCATTTTGAAACTCTTTAACTTGCGTTATCACATCTGAGGTCATCACCAACTGATACGCCTTTACCCGAATCGGTTCGGGTCTCTCCTTCCAGCTAAGGACATCGGCCACTATGTTGGCCTTGCCCGGGTGGTAATGGATCTCGCAATCGTAGTCTTTGATCAACTCTAACCACCTTCTTTGCCTCATATTGAGATCTTTCTGCTCGAAGAAGTATTTCAAGCTCTTGTGATCCGTGAAGATTGTGCACTTAGTCCCGTATAAATAGTGCCTCCAAATCATCAACGCAAAGACAACCGCAGCCAATTCTAAATCATGAGTGGGGTAATTAACTTCGTGGGTCTTTAACTGTCGGGACGCGTAAGCTATCACTCATCCACGTTGCATTAGCATGCAACCCGGTCCCGAGTAAGATGCATCTGAATACACCACTAAGTCTTCACTTCCTTCGAGAAATGTTAAGACAGGAGCTTGAGTTAATCTTGCCTTTAACTCCTCAAAAGCATCCTCTTATTCCGGACCCCACACGAACATCACATCCTTGCGGGTCAACTTAGTCAGAGGTGAGGCTATCTTGGAAAAGTCCTGAATGAACCTTCGGTAATAACCCGCCAAACCCAAGAAACTGCGAATCTCGGATGGCGTCTTTGGTGACTTCCATTGCATCACTTCCTCAACCTTTGCCGGGTCCACCATAATTCCTTTGGTATTCACCATATGACCTAGAAATTGAACCTCGCGTAACCAGAAAGCACACTTAGAGAATTTAGCATATAACTTTTTTTCTCCTAAGTGTCTTCAACACTTCACGTATGTGATCGGCATGTTCTTCTTTGCTCTTTGAATAAATCAAGATTTCATCAATGAACACAATCACTGATTTATCCAACATTGGTCGGCACACTCGATTCATCAAATCCATAAAGGCAGCTGGCACGTTGGTTAAACCGAAACGACATAACGAGGAAATCGTAATGTCCATAACGCGTGCGAAAAGCTGTCTTAGGAATGTCTTGCTCCTTCACCTTCAACTGATGATAACTAGATCGGAGATCTATTCGGGAAAAGCAACTGGCACCTTGAAGCTGGTCAAACAGGTCATAAATCCTTGGTAGGGGTATCTGTTCTTCACTGTCAACTTGTTTAATTCACGGTAGTCTATAAACATCCTCATACTACCATCCTTTTTCTTTACAAATAATACCGGAGCACCCCAAGGAGAGATACTCGGTCTAATAAACCCCTTCTCCATTAGTTCCTGTAGCTGATCCATCAATTCTTTCATCTCGGTCGGAGCTAACCGATACGGTGCTTTGGCAATGGGCTACGCACCGGGATCAGGTCGATCTGAAATTCTATCTCACGGTCCGGTGGCACACCTGGTAGATCTTCGGGAAACACATCCGGGAAATCATGTACCACTGGCACTTCTGATAATTGTGGTATCGACACGTCCACATCCTTCATGTATGCCAACTAGGCACAACATCCGCACCTCATACACTTCTCTGCCACTGTCATCGAAATCACTTTCGGAACCGTAGTGACGCGATCACCATAAATTGTCACTGAACTCCCATCGGGTGCAACTAACCGAATCATCTTCTTCCGACACACGATGTTCGCCTCATAGGCTGCTAGCCAATCCATCCCTAGTACTACATCAAATCCGCCTAGGGGCATCACATATAGCTTAGCAGAGAACTTATGGCCTTCTAGTTCCATGTCGCAGCTTTCCATAATATCAGAGATTCTGGTAGACTTACCAATAGTAGTTTCTACGTCAAAAGGTTCATCGATGCTCCTACTACTAACAGGCAATTTAGCATAGAAGGCAGCAGATATGAAACTCCTACTAGCACCAGAATCAAATAATACAGAGGCATAAGTTTGGTTTACTAGGAACACACCTGACACGACATCGGGGTCTACCCGGGCTTCCTCTCGGGTCATCGTGAAGGCTCTTGCACTTGCCCTCTACCCTCCTTCTTCCGGCCTCTTCTTCAACCCAGAACTTTCAGCCCTTGGCTTCTTGCAATCCTTGTTCATATGGCCGATTTCACCACAGTTAAAGCACTGTGGGGCTCTACACATCTTTGAAATGTGACTGGGCTTGCCACATTTGTAGCAGACATTCATTCCCAAGCGGCATTCCCCGCTATGTTCCTTCCCACACTTATCACACCGCTTCAACCCCGAGCTTGCAGTAACCACTCGGCGATCATCCACCCTCGGCCTCTTACTGTTCGGGGTGAAACCACCACGCCCGAATCTCTTCCCGTTCCAACTGCTGTTATTACCACCCGTCTTCTTCACCTCCACCACCTCCACTTCTCTTTCATCATACAGTCTCCCAGCTAAATCCACCGCCGACCTAAAAGTGCTCGGTTGGGTAGCAATCAAGTGCCTACGGATGTCAGCAGGCAACCCCTGAATATACAGCTTGATCTTCCTTGAAGCCGGTGTAACTTGATAGGGCACCAGTCTTGCCATCTCGTTGAACTTAGTCGTATACTACTGGTGTGTCATGGTTCCCGCTTCCAGCTATAAGAACTCCCTCTCAATTTTGTCGAGTTCTCGATGAGGACAGAATTCCTCAATCACTAACTTTTTTAGTTCACTCCATCTCATCCTCCCAATAGCCCTGTTGCCCTCGGCTTGGACAAGATTGTCCCACCAACACAGTGCCAAGTCAATGAATGAGTGAGTGGCAAATTTCACCTTCTGATCCTCCCTGCACTCACTAATATCCAACACTGCCTCCATCTCACTAACCCAGCGATGGGCAGTAGCAGCGTTACCGTTGCCATCAAAAGTAGGGGGTTTACACCGTTGGAATGCCCCGTAGCTGCATCCCCTCACGGTTTCCCGCACCTGTACATCTTCTTCATCACTGGAGGCTCCCCTTTCAACATTCATCTCCTCCTCGTCATCATGATCTCCCTCATTCTCCATTCTCCCAGCAGCAGCCCTTCTCTCTTCCTTCTTTTCGTCCTCTCATCCTTCCTTACGGCCCGGATCACCTCAGTCACGACAGACGGTAGGATCGTTTGCATGACTTGGTGAACGTCCTCCACCACTGCCTCTTTCACTGAGGCCCTCAAATTGGCACTCTCATCCACTCCCTCCGGGTGATGAAGCTCAGGCTCAGCATGAGCCGTCTCTGCAGTTCTCGTCTTGTTCTTTATGGCCCGGGGTCTACCAGTGCGACCACCCCGTACTCCACCTCTAGAAGCCTTACATGATCTACCTCTAGCCATCCTCTAACATATAAGATTCAAACACTCATAAGGTCATTCAAGGTAATAGCTCAGTTAATGTTAAGTATAGTAAGTCCCTAATTACAATGGCCAGTTGTGATTAGCCACTTACTTTACTCTTCGTTCCCGGAGCATTTCCTATCCTGACTACATCAGTATTCAAATCCACTAAAGCACATAAATCAAATAGCATGCGCACATAATGCCGGTTATCATAATGAAAAGAAATACCTGATGGCACATAGCTACTCGGGCTGGCATCCCTCCATTCGGTCCCATTTTCAGTTTAAGTTTAGGTTTTTGAAAATATTTACCCATTTCTCTTAAACATTGGCTCTGATACCAACTTGTAAGGCCCCGTTCCCGAAGACCTTACAGTTGGACAATCATAACACAGTTTATAAAATATTTCATAATTTATCAAACACTGTAGCGGAACTTAAATATCAAAAGCCATTCATTAGTTTAAAACCACTGTTGCTAAGCAATACATATTTGTTAATAGTTACAAAAGATCATTTGTTTGCATTACAAAACAACAATGTTATATTCATGAATGGATGTCAGCCTTGTCCCGACGAGTAGCCTCCCCGAGTGCCATCCTTAGCAAATTACCTGCCAACTAAAAACGCATAAAAGTCAGCTTTGCTGAGTGAGTTCTAGTTTTAAAATCATAAAAATATCTTGATAGATTTGTATACAAAATACTTCTTAAAAAAATATCTTATCTTTCTTTGGATGTGATCACACACCATACATACAAATCATATCCATTTACATCATCACAATTCTCTTTGTTGCTTATTTATTATTATCTTTCACTGTCGATATGGACCAAAGTGCTATTCCCCCCATATAATGCGCATAAACCTGGTACTGGGTCTTGAAGTCTATAAATAGACTCCATCCGTGGTGCACATATGCTGACTCCAGTACCGGGGCAGCAACAGTGGTCCCCTCAATCTTAAAGATTAACCCTGTGTACATCCTTCGGGTTAGCTAAACCGTACACAGTTGAGCTAATGACAACATGGTCGTGCACCTCCTGTAAATTTTTACTTGCAAGTCTTCATTCTTTATGTTCCACTTTTCGTTAATATTAATCTTTCACTTGATTAATAATAATACTTTATTATCATAGGCAATGCACATAAAGTCACATGTTAATATCATAATAGGCACATAAGGGCAGCCCACAACATGCATAAGATAATCAGATACAAGCATCAAGTCAACCATGGTCAAACCCTAATCTTGATCTTCCAAAATTCCAAAAAATTCCTTAAGTCTTAAAGAAATGCGGGTGAACAAAACCAATGCGGGTGAACAAAACTAATGCGGGTGAACAAAAACTAATGCTGGTGAACAACTTGCAAATGCGGATGAACAACTTGCAAATGCGGATGAACAACTTGAAAATGCGGGTGAACACTTGGTAATTATTCTATCTTAAAAGAAATGCTGATGGACACTGTAGCAAATGCGCATGTATAAAAGAAATGCTGATGGACACTTAGGCTGAATTTAGGCAAATGCGGGTGAACAACTGCAAATGCGGATGAACAACTGTAAATGCGGATGAACAACTGTAAATGCGGGTGAACAAAACACTTAGGCAATTATCACAGTGTAAATGCGGATGAACCATCAGACCTGTAAATGAGACTTATGCTATAACTAGTTCTAAAACCTCATTTTCATACATTCTTAACATAGATCTATCATACTAAACTCTTAGAACAAGCTTACAACCTCATAGAACATAGAAGTTCATATACATACATACACAGTTATCATACATAACGGTTGTAAAACATTTTAAATGCATTTTCAGCCCTAACGAAGTTTAAAAACATAAAACCGGGGCCATATAACTCACCTAGTGTAGCAAACAAGCAAAACTCCTCCGAACCTGCTTGTACACAAGTTCAAACACCTAAACAAGCAAAACAACCAACCAAAGCACATACAACACTTAGAAATCGGTTTCTAAGGTTGAAACCTCAAAGAAACCGAACCAATTAATCACAAAATACTACTAACCTTGAAGATTCTTCTTCATCTTCACAATTCGACCGAGAGAAATGAGGATTTCAATTCTTCTTCTTTTCGGTCGAACAACAGCAACAGCAAGATGATATGGGAGGCCATGCCCATATAAAGTGCATTTTGACTTTTTTTTGGCACTATTTACACAAAGCACCCCTCAACTTTGCCTTCTTTTTATTTTCTTCAAAATACTTTTCTTTCCTTTTTATTTTGACCGAGGTTTCGGGTGTTACAAGCTTCAACTCCATGCCACCCTCAGCAACCACATTACCTGCCAACTGAAAATACATATAAAAAGTCAGCGTTGCTGAGTGAGTTCTAGTTTAATAATATAGAAAATATACTTTTGTAAACTTCACTTGACGATCATTCAACATTATACATAATCAATCATTAAGAGATTCTTTATCTTTCTTTCTTTCATTATCTTTGACTTTCATTGTCTAGGTTTGCGCAAAGCAAGAGCCTATATTGTTGGTTGGCAACAAATGCCGAACCCCTGTCGGCAAATGATTTTTGGTAGCTAACCCATTCGACAGTTGACCCACATTACTAGGCACGAAGCCTGCTCATGAATACGGGTCCTATTGGTTTGGTCAATCCCCAGGATTAGAGCCCAGATGTGCATCCTGAATCAATCACACATCAGTTGAGCTAACGACATCAAGGTCGTGCACCTCATTCCATTGTGCTTGCAAGGCTTTTCCATTGATTATAAGGGTCCGGGGGTAACATTCATTACTCCACTGTCTTCTTTTATTTCTTTGTGTCCACTTAGCTAGGAATAATACTTTTAAAATATTCATTGCCTTAATAATCACATACCATAAAGTATAATAATAACTATCCATAACAAGCAGCCCATAAGAAGGGAATCAAACATTAGAAACATTAAACCAGCATAATCTTTCCTTATTCATTAGTACTTAATCACTTAAATTCTATTCCCAAAATTTCAGAGTAATTACGTCCCCAAAGAAATGCGGATGAACAATACTAATGCGGATGAACAATGCGGATGAAAGTTCTTCAGAAAGTATTCAAAGTGTCCAAAGAAATGCTGGTAGAACAAATGCGGATGAGCATAAATAGATGCGGATGAATTATAGCAAATGCTGATGAAACTATAGCAAATGCGGATGAAGACTTAGCAAATGCGGATGAAGAAAAGACTTAGTTGTTCCCAATGCAACCTATGCCATTACCAGTTCCCAATCATCATTCTAACATGAACACAGCTTAAATCTATAGTCTAACACTTAGAACATCATAAACTTTATACGATCATCAAGAAGATCACATAACATAACCATATCATCATAAAGAACCGTACCGTACATGGAAAACCATAATTTGCTTCAAAAACCTCAGTTAAATTTGCATCCCAGCCCCAAATAAGCAGAAAACATTTAAAAGAGGGGATCTAGAACTCACCTTAACAGCTTACGAGTAAGACTTCTTCAGACCCGTGAGCAAGCAACCTCGAGTTCTAACACCTAAACATGCCAAAACCAAGCAGCCAAACACAAGGAAACACACAAGAATCAGTCCAACAGCTCGAACAAAACTGAAAACCGAGCAGAAAACACACAAAACCTCACCTACAAGCAGATCTTCCTCCTTCTCTCTCTAGAATTTGGTTTGCAGCTCTTCTCCCTCTCTCTAGCAGCCAAGAACCAAGTCTAAAAAGGAAAGAGTGGGCTGAGTTAAAAGAGGGGATCTAGAACTCACCTTAACAGCTTACGAGTAAGACTTCTTCAGTCCCGTGAGCAACCTCGAGTTCTAACACCTAAACATGCCAAAAACAAGCAGCCAAACACAAGGAAACACACGAGAATCAGTCCAGCAGCTCGAACACAGCTGAAATCCGAGCAAAAACACACCAAAACCTCACCTACAAGCAGATCTTCCTCCTTCTCTCTCTAGAATTTGGTTTGCAGCTCTTCTCCTTCTCTCTAGCAGACGAGAACCAAGTCTGAAAAGGAAAGAGTGGGCCGCCATTCCTCTTTTAAATCCCATAATGGGCAAGTTTGCCACGTGCACAACTTTAACCATTTGACTTGGGATATTTCACCTTTCTTTCATTTTTTACTCTTCTTTTCATTTCCTTTTAGTAAATTTCCAGGTGTTACATACATCAAAGTATTTGCGAAAGCATAGTAAAATACATGAAAAAGGAACTAGTTATACAAAGACATCAAACAACAATAGTTCTTGCATGCATAGTTTTAGCTATATGTAACAACCTTTCATACTATTCGATGTCTATTCTCAAGCCTTCTGAACACCCTCCTAAACTAATCTAATCAAATCCGATTATAATGATAACTGAAATCAAACTAAACAACCACCAACGGAACCTAGTATCTATTTCCAAATAGAAACCAAAACCCAAGATAAAAATAAACAAATCACCTTTAAAATCGATCCACTCCTACACAAAATGCATGCACAACACTGGACAACCATCTTCAAACACTCTTGTTCACAATTCCACTAAATTCAATCCAAACAACGACTCTCTATCCACAAAATCCTTTATTGAACACTGGACCATGGATATGAGTTGTAAAGGATCGAAAATCACTCGTATTAACTCAATAAGAATCGAGAATCTAATAATAATTATGGAATGAATGTAATGACACATCAAACATGAAACTCAATGTGTGAATGATGAAAAAGAGGTCAAATTAAAGTAACATGGCCAAGAATATAACATTTCTTTTTATTTCAATCGAAATTGGGCGATTATAGATTTGTGCATCAAAGTATTTACGAAAGCATAGTAAAATACATGAAAAAGGAACTTGTTATACAAAGACATCAAACAACAATAGTTCTCGCATGGATAGTTTTAGCTATATGTAACAACCTTTCATACTATGCCATGTCTACTCTCAAGCCTTCTGAACACCCTCCTAAACTAATCTAATAAAATCCGATTATAATGATAACTGAAATCAAACTAAACAACCACCAACGGAACCTAGTATCTATTTCCAAATGTAAACCAAAACCCAAGATAAAAATAAACAAATCACCTTTAAAATCGATCCACTCCTACACAAAATGCATGCACAACACTCGACAACCATCTTCAAACACTCTTGTTCACAATTCCACTAAATTCAATCCAAATAACGACTCTCCATCAATAGAATCCTTTATTGAACATTGGACCAAGGATACGAGTTGTAAAGAATCAAAAACCATTCGTATTAACTCAATAAAAATCAAGAATTTAAAAATAATTACACAATAAATGTAATCACACGTCAAACATGAAACTCAATGTGTGAATGATGAAAAAGGGGTCAAATTAAGTAACATGGCCAAGAATATAACATTTCTTTTTATTTCAATTGAAATTGGGCGATTATAGATTTGTGCATCAAAGTATTTGCGAAAGCATAGTAAAATACATGAAAAAGGAACTAGTTATACAAAGACATCAAACAACAATAGTTCTCGCATGGATAGTTTTAGCTATATGTAACAACCTTTCATACTATTCAATGTCTATTCTCAAGCCTTCTGAACACCCTCCTAAACTAATCTAATCAAATCCGATTATAATGATAACTGAAATCAAACTAAACAACCACCAACGGAACCTAGTATCTATTTCAAAATAGAAACCAAAACCCAAGATAAAAATAAACAAATCACCTTTAAAATCGATCCACTCCTACACAAAATGCATGCACAACACTCGACAACCATCTTCAAACACTCTTGTTCACAATTCCACTAAATTCAATCCAAACAACACTCTCGATCCACAGAATCCTTTATTGAACACTGGACCATGGATACGAGTTGTAAAGGATCGAAAATCACTCGTATTAACTCAATAAGAATCGAGAATCTAATAATAATTATGGAATGAATGTAATCAAACGTCAAACATGAAACTCAATGTGTGAATGATGAAAAAGAGGTCAAATTAAAGTAACATGGCCAAGAATATAACATTACTTTTTATTTCAATCGAAATTGGGCGATTATAGATTTGTGCATCAAAGTATTTGCGAAAGCATAGTAAAATACATGAAAAAGGAACTTGTTATACAAAGACATCAAACAACAATAGTTCTCGCATGGATAGTTTTAGCTATATGTAACAACCTTTCATACTATGCCATGTCTACTCTCAAGCCTTCGGAACACCCTCCTAAACTAATCTAATAAAATCCGATTATAATGATAACTGAAATCAAACCAAACAACCACCAACGAAACCTAGTATCTATTTCCAAATAGAAACCAAAACCCAAGATAAAAATGAACAAATCACCTTTAAAATCGATCCACTCCTACACAAAATGCATGCACAACACTCGACAACCATCTTCAAACACTCTTGTTCACAATTCCACTAAATTCAATCCAAACAACGACTCTCCATCAATAGAATCCTTTATTGAACATTGGACCAAGGATAAGAGTTGTAAAGAATCAAAAACCATTCGTATTAAATCAATAAAAATCGAGAATTTAAAAATAATTACACAATAAAAGTAATCACACGTCAAACATGAAACTCAATGTGTGAATAATGAAAAAAGGGTCAAATTAAAGTAACATGGCCAAGAATATAACATTTCTTTTTATTTCAATCGAAATTGGGCGATTATAGATTTGTGCATCAAAGTATTTGCGAAAGCATAGTAAAATACATGAAAAAGGAACTTGTTATACAAAGACATCAAACAACAATAGTTCTCGCATGGATAGTTTTAGCTATATGTAACAACCTTTCATACTATGCCATGTCTACTCTCAAGCCTTCTGAACACCCTCCTAAACTAATCTAATAAAATCCGATTATAATGATAACTGAAATCAAACTAAACAACCACCAACGGAACCTAGTATCTATTTCCAAATAAAAACCAAAACCCAAGATAAAAATAAACAAATCACCTTTAAAATCGATCCACTCCTACACAAAATGCATGCACAACACTCGACAACCATCTTCAAACACTCTTGTTCACAATTCCACTAAATTCAATCCAAACAACGACTCTCGATCCACAGAATCCTTTATTAAACACTGGACCATGGATATGAGTTGTAAAGGATCGAAAATCACTCGTATTAACTCAATAAGAATCGAGAATCTAATAATAATTATGGAATGAATGTAATCAAACGTCAAACATGAAACTCAATGTGTGAATGATGAAAAAGAGGTCAAATTAAAGTAACATGGCCAAGAATATAACATTACTTTTTATTTCAATTGAAATTGGGCGATTATAGATTTGTGCATCAAAGTATTTGCGAAACCATAGTAAAATACATGAAAAAGGAACTTGTTATACAAAGACATCAAACAACAATAGTTCTCGTATGGATAGTTTTAGCTATATGTAACAACCTTTCATACTATGTCATGTCTACTCTCAAGCCTTCTGAACACCCTCCTAAACTAATCTAATAAAATCCGATTATAATGATAACTGAAATCAAACTAAACAACCACCAACGGAACCTAGTATCTATTTCCAAATAGAAACCAAAACCCAAGATAAAAATGAACAAATCACCTTTAAAATCGACCCACTCCTACACAAAATGCATGCACAACACTCGACAACCATCTTCAAACACTCTTGTTCACAATTCCACTAAATTCAATCCAAACAACGACTCTCCATCAATAGAATCCTTTATTGAACATTGGACCAAGGATACGAGTTGTAAAGAATCAAAAACCATTCGTATTAAATCAATAAAAATCGAGAATTTAAAAATAATTACACAATAAAAGTAATCACACGTCAAACATGAAACTCAATGTGTGAATGATGAAAAAAGGGTCAAATTAAAGTAACATGGCCAAGAATATAACATTTCTTTTTATTTCAATCGAAATTGGGCGATTATAGATTTGTGCATCAAAGTATTTGCGAAAGCATAGTAAAATACATGAAAAAGGAACTTGTTATACAAAGACATCAAACAACAATAGTTCTCGCATGAATAGTTTTAGCTATATGTAACAACCTTTCTGTTGGACCAAAAGAACCAATGAGCCTGATCAGAAAAACCTTTAAGTCCCACAGACATTACAACAACTGAAGTAGTCTGCAACAGCTGAAGACATCAACTGATAACAAGGTCTGAAGACAAAGTCTGAAGTGGAAGAGCTGAAGACAAAGTCTGAAGTGAAAAAGCTGAAGACAAAGTCTGAAGCTAAAGAACTGAAGACAAAGTCTGAAGACAAAAGCTGAAGACAAAGACTGAAGACCAAGTTTCAGATGTTGTCACAACAGCTGAAGAAGACCTCTTCAGTAGTTGTGATGGTTTCCTTTCAGTAGTTATATTTTCCTTTCAGTTCTTTTGTAATCAGTAGTTTTATGTTTCTTGTAATCAGTACTTGTAGTTTCAGTAGTTTTAGTTTCATCTTGTACTTAGCATACTTTGAGATGTTCTCAGTTGTTGTGAACATTCTCAGTAGTTTGCTTACTTTCAGTTGTTTGTAATAATTCTGTTAAATGTCACTATCAAGTGACATCAGCAGACGTCACATTCCTTTATATAAGGAATGTTGACCTAATTGTAACCTGCGAAGCTTAGCGAAGCTTAGCAGCCGCCATACCGAAGCATTTGTGCATGAATGATATTATCCCTTTTGCAGAAAACCCTCTTTCTCTATAACCGTGTACTGTTCCATTGAATATCTATTGTGTTCTTGCTATATTTGTCTAATTCTTGTTCTAATTCCGCTGCGATTCAACTCTAATTGATCAAACTTAGATCGCTGATCCTGTCAAATGGTATCAGAGCGGGTTAATCATTGATCGGTTTAACAATTGATCATTGAAACTGCTATTTTGATATCTAAAGTTTGATCGAATTAGCATATTTGCAAGAATTGGTTATAGAGATTGATCTTCTGCTGCTTCTGGTTATTCAATTTGAGTTTCTTCTTGGTTCATATTGAGTTTGTTGTGTTTTTGTGCTAAATCTGTTGAAACTTGATTGAATTGGTTTGAATCTGAGAATGACTACTCCTTCTAATGACCCTCACAATACTGGCTCCTCAACCAAGCCCCCGATGCTGGTTAGAAGTGAGTATAACATATGGCAACGAAGAATGCTCCATCACCTGTCTGTTAACAGTTCAGGTTGTTGGACATCTGTGGTTCACGGTCCACACAAGCCTATGGTGAACAATCCGGAGACCAACCAAATGGTTCCGAAGAAGAAGGAGCAATACTCAGATGAAGATCGTAAACTGTTTGAGATTGATGCTAAAGCCCATGGAATCTGGCCATGGCACTGCCTAATGAAATCTATTCTGGGCTTATGCATCATGAAACTGCTCATGACCTCTGGAATGCTTTGAAGGAACAATTCGGAGGAACTGATGAGGTCTTAGCAAACAACAGAGAAATCCTCGCCCAACAATATGAGACATTCCCTCATAGGAAGGATGAGACACTGACTCAACAGTTTGATCGTTTCTCCTGCTTGATCTCTGAGCTGAAAATGGTCAAGCATGAGTATACTAACAGCCAGATGAACAACAGATTCCTCAGATCACTGCCTGAGAGATGGGACACATACACCATTGTCCTACGCTCCAGTGCAAATCTGGATAGCTTATCTCTCACCCAACTCCATGGGAAACTGCTTACATTTGAAAGAGAGATAGAGCAGAAAAGAATTCTGGCATCATCAGGAAAGCTCACTGATGACTTTGTACCAGGGAACACTGCCTTGGTCAGTCATGAGTCAGAATATGCTGGATCAGAAAGCCATTATGATGAGCATATAGATTTCTCTTCAAACAGTTCTGATCATGCATTTGTTGGTGTTGACAGTCATTCTGGGTGTAATAGTGATAATTTATGTTTTATCATGGATGATTTGAAGGGTATTGCTGATGATGATTTAGAAGAGATGGATATTTTGAGCCAAATGGCCTTGATCAATATCAGATCTCAAAAGTTCTACAAGAGAACTGGTAGGAAATTTCCAGGACTCTCTGGCAAAACCAAAGTTGGTTTTGACAAGAGTAAGTTGAGGTGTCACAAATGCCACAGGCTTGGGCACTTTGCAAGAGAGTGTAGATCAACTGGATCTAACTCCTCTGCACCCTTTGTGACCTTTCCAAGCAATAGTTCACAAAACACAAGGCAACATCCTGCTAGTTCTGGTCATCACTCACAACCTCAATCTCCTGCATATTTTGTCCCTCAGGGTCCAATGCCATATCCATATCCCTGCTATTACATGCCACAGCCAAATCCAGTTCAAGTTCCTATAGCACAACAACCTCAAGCCCTACCTGAGCCTCAACCATCTCCATCACAATCTCAACCTCATCATAGCTTCTTCACACCAGGAGTTGTTGACTGGAGCAGCTTACCAGATGATCTTTCTGGTTTCAATGAGCAATTATTTGCTGGTGCTGGTCAACATGGTGGTGAACATCCTTTTGGGAATCTTGCTCTCATGGCCCTGGAGTCTACTGAGGGTTCCTGCTCCAATGCATCATCTTCACAGGTAACCCAGGTATCTTCTGAGGCTAAAGCCAAGTTATGTTCTGAATCATGCATAGCTGCCTTTGTCTCTATTAGAGAGGCAAATGTAGCTTTAATCAATCAAAATCTTGAGCTTGAGAAAACTATTTCCAAAAGAAAAGCTGAGTATGAGTCTGCTCTTAATGACAAAGATGATGAGATTTACAAGCTTAAATGCCAACTTAATGATGAAAAGGCTAAGGTAGAGGTCATACTTGAGAACCACAGAAGTCTCAAAGAGACACTTGCAGCTACCCAAGTTGAGTGTGACCGCTGGGTAACATCCTGCAAGGGATTTGAAATGCTTCTCAGCAAGCAAATAGCTTCAAATGTGAAGTTTGGAATAGGTTACAATCATACTGCACCACCTACTGATTTTACTTCAAAATCAATAGTAAAATCTGAAGGTGAAAGTAATTTCCAAACCACATCATCATGTGATTCATCCTCAAATGATAATACAAAATTAGAGGATGAAGTCAGTGTTAAGATCTCAGCAAATCAATTGCCTGATGGTTTAAATGCTGATAAACACATGAAGCTGAGCAATTCAGATGTTGTCCCTCAAAGTACTCCAAGTACTGAAGGGCAAGTCACAACATCTGAAAAGCATTTCAAATTGCTGAAATAAAAGGATTAACAACTGCTGAGGAATCTATCATACGGTCTTTCAGGACGGATAGAGAACAGCTGAAGAACAAGTCTTCAGTTGTTACCGATCCTTCAGTACTTAACACAAGTACTGAAAGGAGGAAAGTACTGAAGATCACACCTTCAGTAGTTTCCACTTCAGCAGTTGATCAATCCAAGATGAAGAATAAGCCATGTGAAATATGTGGTAAATTCAATCATCTATCTGATGAATGCTGGTACAAAAAGGGTTCCAAACTCAACAGAGATAAGCTCATTAAAGAAGAGATTAATAAAATGAAAAATGAGTTTGAGACCAAGTTTGTACCACAGTCATCTCAAACTGATAAACCCAAGGCCTCACCAAAATCCAAAAAGAAGGATGGGGTTTATCAGAAAACAGCTGATAGTGTTCCTCATGATAAACATCAGACTAAGTCTGTGAATTTCAAGAAGGAGGAAATGGTGGGTCACAGGAACTCATCAAAAACAAGTACTGATGTGTCAAATGAGCTGAAGGCTTTAGCAACAAATCAGACACAACTTGTTATGATGGTTCAGCATTTGTTGGGGAGAGTTAACCAACTAGATGCACCTGTGATCAAACCACTGAAAAGGAAATCCAAGCCCAAATCTAAGAAATCCATTTCAGCACCATCTCCACCTTCATCAGCTGTTAATCATGAGAAACAAGTTATGGTTAAATCTGTTGATGAAAACAGACCCAAAACCAAAAAGGTTTGGGTCTCTAAAGCTAACTAGTTTCTTATGATAAATGCAGGGTTCTTCAGCATGCCAAAGAAGCATCTGGTATGTAGACAGTGGAGGATCTATGCATATGACTGGGAGCAGTTCTCTTCTTAATGACTACTCTCAAGGAAAGAAGGGATTTGTCTCATTTGGAAATGATGCTAAGGGTTACATCATCGGGAAAGGATTTGTGTCAAATGGAGAAATCAGATTTGATGATGTTAACCATGTGGAGAATCTCAAGTATAATCTACTGAGTGTCAGTCAGATGTGTGATAAAGGGCATGTTGCACTTTTCACAAGCCAGAACTGCCGGATTCTGTCTTCCAAAGTTCTGAGGCTGATTGACAAGGTATTGGATGAACATACTCTCCTGAAGGCCAACAGGATAGGAAGAGTATATGCCTTGGATTTGTCAAAGAAGATTGATTTAAAAGGTCATCCTTGCCTGTTCTCCAAGGCCCAGCACTCTAGGACCAAACATATTGAGATCAGACACCATTTTATTAGGGATTGTTTTGAAAAAGGTCTGATTGATCCAAAGTTTGTTCCTAGTGCTGATGATCTTGCAGACATATTTACTAAGCCTTTGGACAGTTCAACTTTCCAAAACCTAGTGTTAAGGCTTGGTATGCTGCAGCTAGAATAAGTGACAACTACTGATGATCTCAGTCAACAAGTACTGATGAGCATTCGTATACTATTGTCACAAATAAGTACTGATAAGTTCTTTTATCCTCAGTAGTTTTCATAACTACTGAAGACTAAATTACTTAAAAGTACTGAAGTACTCTATCTGTTGAAAAGAACTGATGTGGTTACAACTACTGATGTAGTTACAACTACTGATGTCAGTATAACAGATAAGTACTGATGACCAATGAAACGTCTGAAAATCAGACAAAAAGTCTGATAAGTGTTGAGGTCGGAATGAAACAGCTGATGAGCTAAGAATTGACGACAACAGCTGATGAGAAACTTTTCTCTTCAGTTGTTTCTACAACTGCTGTTTCACTTCATACAACTGAAGCCAAAACCATGTCTTCAGTAGTTTTACAACTACTGATGACTAACACCAAATCTTCAGTTGTTTACAACACCTGAAGCCAAAACCATGTCTTCAGTAGTTTCACAACTACTGATGACTAATACCAAGTCTTCAGTTGTTACAACTTCTGAAAGTTAAAACCAGGTCTTCAGTTGTTTTCAAACAACTGATGACAGCACCAACACTTTCAGTCGTTTTATATCAGCCTTTTCTTACCCTATAAATACCTAAATCTACTTTCAAACGTTTCATTAGCCGTTTTATGTCCTTCACTCTCTCAACAATGGCGACCATGAAACTCAAACCCAGACACAACTGTGTTGCCTACCTCTCGAAGTCGGCCTTTTGGAACAAATTTGATAATGCCATCGATCTTATGGTAGATTCCCAGTACCGAACCGCTTTTCTTCTGAATCCTACCATATACCCCGATTCCCTAAGCCAATTCTGGACCAACGTCTCTGTGCAAACTGGTGAGAATGATAGCCAAATCACTCTCCAGTCGTTGGTTAACCAGAAACAGGTGGTCATCACTCCAGACATCATTCGACAAACCCTAAATCTACATGATGCCACCTGTGTCACAGAATACCCGAAAGGCACAACTGATATGTCTTTCATCAATAACGGGTATGAAGGAGACTTAAGTGCTACCACCATTCTGAAGAAGCACTTCCATGATGCTGAACGTCTTATATTCCACATGGTGAATGTCTGCCTTGCATCAAAAACCTCCTCATGGGATCAGATGTCCTCCCGATGGCAACGGTATTATACTCTATCTTTGAACGACAAAATCTAAATTTTTCTGAGATAGTTTTCATGGAACTAAAGGATCTGGCTTTGAAACCTGTGGCAAACAGATGGATATTATATCCCAGGTTTCTCATGGCCATAATTTTAAATCAGCTAAAATCAGACGGCCTTGTTGGCCTTGGAGTCCCTGCTCCGGCTGTATTGCCTGAAGTATACTCCAGGCACAACTCTGACCCTACACTGAAAGGGGCTGCCCGGCTGCTAACCAAGCAGCGGGAACCCACAGCCTCCACTTCCAGATCCAAAGTCCCCACCAAACCCAACACCAAAAAGCCCAAAAAGGCTACTCAGGGAGATGAGTCCCCTGAGGATGCCCCTGTACCACCAATACAGGAAACACTTACTGGTTCTAACCCCCCAGTAGTGTCAAAGACTCCACCAGCCCTAGCCGCTCAGGCATCCTCTCAACAGGATCCTGATGCAACCATAA
Organism: Flaveria sonorensis; assembly: GCA_025506505.1. Classification (NCBI taxonomy): domain Eukaryota; kingdom Viridiplantae; phylum Streptophyta; class Magnoliopsida; order Asterales; family Asteraceae; genus Flaveria; species Flaveria sonorensis. The sequence continues at coordinate 30,103,287 of CM046434.1, forward strand.
TTGGGGATACCACAATGCTGGAACCTATCTCAATTGAGAAGGTTACCATTGAAGAGCACCAGTCACCCCGGGTGCAATCTGCTTCAAACCTATCTCCAAATGCAACCGCCCCTCAAAGCCCAACCATTATAGTTGCACAAGTGCTGAGTCAGCTGCATTCCTCTCCTCCTCCCCAGAAACCAATTACAATGGGGAGAACCTCAACAGCTGAGGAAGAGGACCAAAATGCTGCTGATAACCCACAGCACAGGGGTTATAATGTTCAATCTCCCCGTGTAGAGGAGGAGGTTAGAACATCTGGTGAGGCTGCCACTTCTACTGATTCAGCAAATGAACAGGATGCAGTTGGTAACATCTCTAAGACCTCACCAGAGGCAACTGCCGATGAAGGACTCAGTCCTGAGGCAGGAAGTCCCCAGAACCAAGAACAAGGGGCACATGCTACAACTGATCTACACTCAGGGCATGTACATCCTGATTCAATCAGGAGGTCAGGTGATTCAGCAAAGACTGATGATGACCTGGGCTTTTTCTTCGATGTCTTAGCCCATAACACAATCCTTGAGGCTGAGGTGAGCAGACTCAAAGAACTGCTTGCCAAAATGTCTCAGGATCAAAGTCCATCTGCCCCAATAAACCCACAGATGGCACCTTCATCTGAAGGTTCACCAAACACTCAGCCACTACACTCAACTGAGCCACCAGCCACTGCTTTTGGCACCACCTCTCAGGGACAGAACCCCTCTGAGCAGATGGTTGCTACCTTTCAACATTCCTTACCTCTCATCACTCCTATCATCAATGAGATTGTGCATAAAGCCATTGATGAGAGGATCTCCTCAAATCTACAAACACTTGTTGATGATGCTGTGCAAAAGAAGCTTTCTGCCATTCAAACCCCTGAACCCAATGCACCCAAAAAGGGGGAGTCTAAGGCAGTGAAAGAAAGAAAGAGAAAGAGAGTGGAAGATGAGAAACAACAAGAGAAAGAAAAGGAGTTAGAAAAGGAAAAACAGCTGATCACATACAAGAGAAAGAAAAGTGCTGAAACTCAAAAGCCTGATGAAGAGAAATCATTGGAAGATCTGGTTAAAGAAGCTGATGAAGCTCACAGCAGATCAATGGACAGAATAATAGACCAACTCTTCAGACAAGGCTTTGATACAGCTACATTAGACACTGAGATCAGAAGGCTGGAGATTAAAGAGATACAAGAGAGATGGGCCAGTTACAGTGTGATGGAAAGGGAGAGGTTGGAGATAATGATCAGGTTTATTGCAAAATACTTGGGAAGATCATTAATTGAGATTAAATCATGGACCAGAGACAGTATTCTGGCAATAACCACCAGAATCTGTGCTTCTGAAGCATTCAATAAGGGGTTGATTATCGAAGCCTTAGATGAAGCAGGTGCTGGGAAGAGAACTATATGGCCAAGCTTTCCAAAGCCAAACTTACCACAAAAATGCTAGATCAGCCTTCCCAAACTCCCACTCAAAAACAACCAACCCCACAACTCTCCAAACCAATCCCTAAACCTAAACTTAAACCAACTCAACCCTCAAAACCAACTCCCTTACCCCAAAAACCACCTCAAACCACATCCAATGATGCACCCAGAAGGAGGAGAAGGGTGTTGAGGATGGAAGAAGAAGATGATGAAGAAGACAGTCTGCCAATCTCTGCTGTTCTAAAAATACCTGAGCCCAGAAGTCAACAAATGATCACACCAGACTTTCAGAGGCAAATGGTGAAAGTTAAGATTGAAGAAGAAGAACAGCAGAAACAGCACGATGAGCAACTTTTGAAGATGGTTGACAAAGAGTTTCCTCAGTCATCATCTATACAAGCCATGAAGAAACACGCTCAAAGGCTGTATGCTCTCAGGCATACCTTTCAATATCAAAAGGAGAGAGTAAGGATTTGGCCAGACCCCAGGGTTAGTTCTAGAATTCATAAGAAATCCATACCAAGTAGATACAATGGCCAAGTGAGAAAGACCATAGATGCTGTTATTATGTTGGCCATTGTAGTCTCACACTGGGAGATACTTGAAGACTTCAAGAGAGCCTACAAGTCAAAGATGACCCCTCAAACTCTAATGGAGAACAAAATGGTCAAGAAGGGGTTGTTATACAAGAGGCTTGAAGAGATCAAGAAAAATGAACTCCAGTTGTTATTAGAAGGGAATTTGCTTACAGAGAGATAACAACTGTTGAGTTGAAAAATGGAAAGACAGTAAAGTACCTATCAGAGTACTATGGCCCAGAGTTTTTCTTCGAAGGAGAAGCAGAAGAACTCACTAAGGAGGAACAAGTTGTTCTCCTTGAGGCCTACGTCAGAGAGTCTTATAGACTCATCAATGGGAAGTAGGTTTCATGGTTGGGATAACAGCTCTGTGTCCAGTTCCCCAAGACAGAGTTCCCTTCCATCCTTTGACATTCACATCTACTGAAACCTGTTCCCTGGCCTGTGCTTATCTGATATCTCTGAAGCTGATCAAGAGAGTATTTCTGCCAAGAATAAGTGGGACCTCAATAAGCTTAAAGGTTTTGGCTGCATTGGTTCAGGGGGAGTTTGTTGGACCAAAAGAACCAATGAGCCTGATCAGAAAAACCTTTAAGTCCCACAGACATTACAACAACTGAAGTAGTCTGCAACAGCTGAAGACATCAACTGATAACAAGGTCTGAAGACAAAGTCTGAAGTGGAAGAGCTGAAGACAAAGTCTGAAGTGAAAAAGCTGAAGACAAAGTCTGAAGCTAAAGAACTGAAGACAAAGTCTGAAGACAAAAGCTGAAGACAAAGACTGAAGACCAAGTTTCAGATGTTGTCACAACAGCTGAAGAAGACCTCTTCAGTAGTTGTGATGGTTTCCTTTCAGTAGTTATATTTTCCTTTCAGTTCTTTTGTAATCAGTAGTTTTATGTTTCTTGTAATCAGTACTTGTAGTTTCAGTAGTTTTAGTTTCATCTTGTACTTAGCATACTCTGAGATGTTCTCAGTTGTTGTGAACATTCTCAGTAGTTTGCTTACTTTCAGTTGTTTGTAATAATTCTGTTAAATGTCACTATCAAGTGACATCAGCAGACGTCACATTCTTTATATAAGGAATGTTGACCTAATTGTAACCTGCGAAGCTTAGCGAAGCTTAGCGGCCGCCATACCGAAGCATTTGTGCATGAATGATATTATCCCTTTTGCAGAAAACCCTCTTTCTCTATAACCGTGTACTGTTCCGTTGAATATCTATTGTGTTCTTGCTATATTTGTCTAATTCTTGTTCTAATTCCGCTGCGATTCAACTCTAATTGATCAAACTTAGATCGCTGATCCTGTCACTTTCATACTATGCCATGTCTATTCTCAAGCCTTCTGAACAACCTCCTAAACTAATCTAATAAAATCCGATTATAATGATAACTGAAATCAAACTAAACAACCACCAATGGAACCTAGTATCTATTTCCAAATAGAAACCAAAACCCAAAATAAAAATAAACAAATCACCTTTAAAATCGATCCACTCCTACACAAAATGCATCCACAACACTCGACCACCATCTTCAAACACACTTGCTCACGAATTCACTAAATTCAATCCAAACAATGACTCTCCATCAATAGAATCCTTTATTGAACATTAGACCAAAGATACGAGTTGTAAAGGAACAAAAACCATTCGTATTAACTCAATCAGAATCGAGAATCTAAAAATAATTACAGAATGAATGTATTCACACGTCAAACATGAAACTCAATGTGTGATTGATGAAAAAGAAGTCAAATTAAGGTAACATGACAAGGAAAATAACATTTCTTTTTTATTTCAATCGAAATTCGGCGATTATAGATTTGTGCATCAAAGTATTCACGAAAGCTTAGTAAAATTCAAGAAAAAGGAACTAGTTATACAAAGACATCGAACAACAATAGTTCTCGCATGGATAGTTTTTGCTATCTGTAACAACCTATCATACTAGGACTATGTCTATTCTCAAGCTTTCTAAACACTCTCCTAAACTAATCTAATCAAATCCGATTATATTGATCACTGAAATCAAACTAAACAACCACCAATGGAACCTAGTATCTATTTCCAAACAGAAACCAACACCAAAGATGAAAATAAATAAATCACCTTTAAAAATCAATCCACTCCTACACAAAATGCATCCACAACACTCAACAGCCATCTTCAAACATTCTTGCTCACAAATCCACCAAATTCAATCCAAACGACAACTCTCGATCCACAAAATCCTTTATTGAACACTAGACCATGGATACGAGTTGTAAAGGATCAAAGGCCACTCGTATTAAGGAATCGAGAATCTAATAATAATTACAAAATGAATGTAATCACTTGCCAAACATGAAACTCAATGTGTGATTGATGAAAAACAAGTCAAACTAAGGTAACATGACCAAGAAGATAACATTTCTTTTTATTTCAATTGCAATTGGGCAATTATAGATTTGTGCATCAAAGTATTCACTAAAGCTTAGTAAAATACATGAAAAAGGAACTAGTTATAAAAAAAATCAAACAACGACAGTTCTTTCATGGATAGTTTTTGCAATCTGTAACAACCTTTAATACTATGCCATGACTATTCTCAAGCCTTCTGAACACCCTCCAAAACTTATCGAATCAAATCCGATTATATTTGTGACACCCTACATATATTCCACATCAGCCGTGGACAGGAGAGATTTCTGGTTCATAAAGAATGTTCGGTCTCTAATATCATCAGCGCGTTTTGGGTGTATTGGCTGTGGATGAGAGGAGAAATCCATAGTTAAGCATGCTCAGGTGATAGCAATCCAGGGATGGGTGACCTCTCTGGGAAGTTTTCACCCGGGCAACCAAAAATAAATCCGTGAGCTCCTCGTGGGCGAAGCGGGGTGTTACAGAATGGTATCAGAGCCACTCCTGTGCCATTCGGGATGGTGGGACAAAGTTCACCGGGTTTGGTGAGTTCTCGGGCTCATCAAGGACGATGAGTCCAAACGGGGGGTGATTGTGACACCCTACATATATCCCACATCGGCCGTGGATAGGAGAGATTCCTGGTTCATAGAGAATGTTCGGTCTCTAATATCATCAACACGTTTTGGGCGTATTGGCTGTGGATGAGAGGAGAACTCCACAGTTAAGCGTGCTCAGGTGATAGCAATCTAGGGATGGGTGACCTCCCAGGAAAGTTTTCACCTGGGCAACCAAAAACAAATTCGTGAGCTCCTCATGGGCGAAGCAGACAATATTGGTGGTATGAGAGGCCGGGTGCTACAATGTGCTCCCACTTCCACTCGGTTATATCCAAAGGTTGGATTTTCCCGTATGGCTTCTGATGTTCTGCATTCACTTGCAAGCAAGTAAGGCACTTACTCACATACTCCACTACATCGCGCTTCATACCCGGCCACCAGTAATCCTTCTTCATATCTTGGTACATCTTGGTAGCACCGGGATGAATGAAGCATCGAGTCTTATGAGCTTCATCCATAATTCATCCCCATAGGTCCCCGAAACGAGGGAACCATATCCGCCCGAAGCGGGTTCTAACTCCGTGAGTGTTTTCCCCAACTCCACGACTAGACCTCTCATCCTTTCAGAGTCAAGGCGATCTTCTTTCAATGCCTCATTTTGAATTTTTTGACTTGGGTCATCACGTCAGAGGTCATCACCAGTTGATAAGCTGTCACCCGGATTGGCTCAGGTCTCTCCTTCCAACTGAGGGCATCGGCCACTACATTGGCTTTGCCCAGGTGGTAATGGATCTCACAATCATAATCTTTGATCAATTCCAGCCACCTCCTCTGCCTCATGTTGAGGTCCTTCTGTGGTCCGTGAAGATTGTGCACTTCGTCCCGTACAAGTAATGTCTCCAAATCTTCAACGCAAAGACCACAGCTGCTAGCTCCAAATCATGAGTGGGATAATTGTCCTCGTGGATTTTCAACTGTCAGGACGCGTAGGCTATTACTCTTCCACGTTGCATTAGCACGTAACCCAACCCCGAAGAAGAAGAGTCCGAATAGACTACCAAGTCTTCATTCCCTTCGGGCAATGTCAAGACAGGAGCTTGAGTCAATCTCGCCTTTAATTCTTTGAAAGCATCCTCCTGTTCTCGACCCCACACAAACTTTACATCCTTGCAAGTCAATTTAGTCAAAGGTGAGGCTATCTTGGAAAAGTCTTGGATAAATCTTCCGTAGTAGCCCGCTAGACCCAAGAAACTACGAATCTCAGATGGTGTCTTTGGATTTTTCCATTGCATCACCGCCTCGACCTTCGCCAGGTCTACCTTGATTCCTTCAGAATTTACCACGTGACCCAAAAATTGGATTTCACGCAACCAAAAAGCACACTTAGAGAATTTAGCATACAACTTCTCTCTTCAAAGTGTCTCCAATACTTCGCGTATATGGCCGGCATGTTCTTCCTTATTTTTCGAATAAATCAGGATGTCGTTAATAAACACAATCACTGATTTATCCAACATTGGCCGACACACTCGGTTCATCAAATCCATAAAGGCAGCTGGCGCGTTAGTTAGACCGAAAGACATAACAAGAAACTCGTAGTGTCCATAACGGTACGAAAAGCTGTCTTAGGGATATCCTGCTCCTTAACCTTCAATTGATGGTAGCCAGATCGGACATCTATCCATGAAAACCAACTGGCGCCTTAGAGCTGGTCAAACAAGTCATCTATTCTCGGTAAGGGATATCGGTTCTTCACCGTTAACTTATTTAACTCCAGGTAATCTATGCACATCCTCATACTACCATCTTTCTTCTTAACAAACAAGACCGGAGCACCCCAGGGAGAGATACTCGGTGGGATAAACCCTTTAACCATCAACTCCTGCAGTTGAACCCTTAGTTCCTTCATCTCAGTCGGAGCTAATCGGTACGGTGCTTTGGCAACGGGTTGAGCACCGGGTATCAGATCAATCTGAAACTCAATCTCACGATCCGGTGGTACACCTGGTAAGTCTTCTGGGAACACATCCGAAAAGTCACACACAACTGGTACATCGGACAATTGTGGTACTGACGCGTCCACATCCTTTACGTAAGCCAGGTAGGCACTACATCCCCGCTTCACGCACTTCTCTGTCACCGCCATCAAAATCACCTTCGGAACAGTAGTAACGAGATCACCGTAGACCGCCAACGAACTTCCATCGGGCGTAACTTATTGAATCATCTTCTTGCGACACACGATATTTGCCTCAAAGGCTGCTAACCAATCCATCCCTAGTACTACATCAAGGGGCATCACAAATAGTTTAGCAGAGAACCTATGGCCTTTTATTTCTATGTCACAATCTTCTATCATATCAGAAATTCTGGTAGACTTACCAATAGTAGTTTCTACATCAAATGGCTCATCAATACTTCTACTACTAACAGGCAACTTAGCACAGAATGTAGTAGAAATAAAACTCCTACTAGCACCAGAATCAGATAATACAGATGCACAAGTTTGGTTTACTAGAAACATACCTGACACGACATCGGGGTCTACCCTCTTCACCACAGTAGAAATGAAACTCCTACTAGCACCAGAATCAAATACTACTAACAGGCCTCCTCCCGCATCATTGTGAATGCTCTAGCGCTTGCCCTCTGTCCTCCTTCCTCCGTCCTCTTCTTCGCTCCGGAACTCTCTGCCTTTTGCTTCTTGCAATCCCTGCTCACATGACCCTCTTCACCACAGTTATAACATCTTATAACCCCACATACTTTTGCCACATTTGAAGCATACATTCGATCCCCACTTGCACTCACTAGTGTGCTGCTTCCCACATTTGCCACACCTCTTCATCCCCGAGCTTGATGACCCCACTCTTTGGTCATCCATTCTCATCCTCTTGTTGTTTGGAGTGAAACCACAATGTCCAAACCTTTTCCCACTCCAGCGCTTGTCTCCACCACTCGTCTTGCTCACCTCAACCACAGCCCCTTCCCTCTCATCATAGAGTCTTCCTGCCAGATCCACTACCGACCTAAAGGTACTCGGTCGGGCAACAATCAGGTGTCTGCGGATATCAGCCGGCAACCCCTGAATGTACCTCTTGATTTTCCTTGACATCGGCGTCACCTGATCCGGTACCAGCCTCGCTATTTCGTTGAACTTGGTGGTGTATTGCTGGTGGGTCATGGTTCCCGCCTCAAGTTGTAGGAACTCCCTCTCAATCTTATAAAGCTCTCTGTGAGGACAGAACTCCTCGATTACCATCTTCTTCAACTCTTCCCATCTCATCTTTCTGAAGGCTCTGCTGCCTTCGGCTTGGACAATATTGTCCTACCAACATAGAGTCGAGTCTACAAATGAGTGAGTGGCAAACTTCACCTTCTGGTCCTCCCTACACTCACTAATCTCCAGCACCACCTCCATCTCTCTTACCCAGCGGTGAGCAACGGCAGCATTACCGTTGCCATCGAAAGTTGGGGGTTTGCATCGTTGGAATGCCCCATAACTACACCCCTTCGTGGTTTCCCGCACTTCCACCACCTCTTCATCACTGGAGGCTACCATCCCAGCGTTCAGTTCCTCCTCCTCACCATGATCTCCCTCATTCTACCTTCTTCCAGTCGTCTTCCTTCTCTCCTCCTCCTTCTCCTTCTTTTCATCCTCTCTCACAGCACGGATGACTTCAGTCACTACAGACGGTAGGATCGTCTGCCATCCCAGTGCTCTAGGCGCATGAGCACTATGCAGGCGCATGAGTACTATTCAGGCGCATGACTCAACATTTAGGGGCCTGAGGAAAACTTCTGGGCGCATGACTACTATATGGGCGCATGTGTTAACACTTAGGCTATTTGGGCAGTAGGCGCATGGGGAACCTTGGGCGCATGAGAACCTTTCGGGCGCATGGGTACTATTGGGGTGCATTACCTACACTTAGATTTATTTGGGCAAGTTTCTGGGCACACGAGCCCTATTTGGGTGCATGACCAACACTTAGGTGTTCTAAGTAAAATATTCAGGCGCGTGAGCCCTATTTGGGCGCATGACCAATCATTATGCATGTTTCAGACTTATTTTCGAACCCAATCTGCATTCTAACATGTTCTAAGCTTATATCCATCATTCTAAGCATGAAGAACACACATACAACCATAAATGCAAACATAAACACACAAATACACACGGGTACAAATTAAACCGTTGTAAAACATTTTAAATCATGCATTTTCAACCCCAAAAAGTTTAAAACGCATAAAGTCCGGGGTCTAGAAACCAATTGCAACCAACAAGTAAAACTCCTCCAAACTTGTGTGCACGAGAGTTCAAACACCTAAAATACAACCAAAACAAACAACCAAACACATAGAACACATAAAAATCAGTTTCATGGTCAAAACCCAACAAAACCAAGCCAAATATACAAAGAACACTCACCAATTTGAGAAAAATCAACCTTTCTTCCTTGCAACCGAGAGAGAGAACTTCAGTTCTTCTTTTCTTCTTTTGTCGAAAATCAGCAGGTTGTGGATGCATGTATGGACGGCCATACCCAAATATTAATAGAATATTTGACTTTTGTACTTTTTACACATAACCCCTCCCCTTTTTGCTCTTTTTCATTCTCTTCAAGATACTTTTCTTTTCCTTTTATTTTGACAAGATTTTCGGGTGTTACATCTGTTGATAAAATAATAAATAAAAATAAATAGATAAATAAATAAATAAAACATTAATCATAAATTTGTGATTCTAAAATAAATACTCTGTACTTTTTGACATTTTCGAACGTTACGCGCTTATTGACATCTGTCAGGTGTTGATCAAAATTGTGCAGTTATAGCTATATTCATTAGTGTTCGTTCAATTCGCATGAGTCCTTTGATATTTGTTTCCTTTCATAAGTTAAAATTATATTCACACGTTATTGCTTTACTATTCATTAATCATGTCGGGTTTCAGTTGTTTGCCGGATAACAGCTTGTAGTCTTACGTCGAACTATGCAGATATTTTGTTATGCGATCGTTAATTCATGGAATAAATTCATCGATTAGCAAAAGTTTTATTTACATTTTAATAATACTACTTTTGGGTTTTAGATTTCTTATTGGGCCACAATTGTGCTAGTTGTTTATTGGGCTTTGATCACGTTTAAAGCACTGCTTTGGGTCGTTTTGAAGAAAATTTTCAGCCCCAAATTTCGGGGTTGTCACATCCTCCCTACTTAAAGAAATTTCGTCCTCGAAATTATTATGCGGCTAGTATTGCTTTTAGAAGTAATTAGTTTTAGCACATGGGGTTGTAGGTAGCGCTAGAGATTAGCTTTAACAACTATGGATGCGCTCTACCAGATGATGACATCGTAAGGAACTAAGATTAATTCACATCGTAAATGTAAGAGCAGCTGTGTGCATTTCCACCAAGCAAATCAAATCAGGGAGTTAGTTCATGAGTAGCGTGAACGAATCCAGAGGGTGCTCTTATAATTTAGCTGTTGACTATGCTATCGATTAGGGCTCTATGGCGTATTAATGCACGAACTCTTTGTAGGAAGTTACATAAATGAGTTTGACTAATCATCATGCAGTCCTTGGGGGGGGGGGTAGATGGAATCTTAAGTCGTTGATAGTAGGTCTAGATACTTGTCTGTTGTTACGGGAGCTGCGAAAATTGTTGTTTACTTCTAGTCATCCGGGGTCCGGGGGTTGATACTTGTCAAAGCTAGGTCATGAATTTTTCCATCAGGATGTGTAAGTCGTCAAAATACTTCCTACAGGTAGGGAACGTCTCCAGGATTAGAATCAGGTAAAAGTCTCATTGATAAGTTTCACCTCCGAAATTAGATAAGATTTTGAGATCCAACGTAAAAGATCCTTTCCTTAATGCATTCACCTCCACATGAGAATGGGCTTGGTCAATTTAATAGGTATAGGCCAAGACTTAGAAGTAATATGTGACAATCCCTCCACTTGTGACATTGTCGGGATGTAACAGGCGTCAAACGAGCTTGATTTTACGTAGCTTGATAATTCTACACCAACTTGGCATTTCAGGTCTATAAACCTTGCCACTTATACACATTACCTCCTCTTTAATCGCGTTCCTTTGAGGGTTAAACCCATTGTTAAGTGTGTCGTATTCCTACTGGATGGAAGCTAACTGAATGCCTTGCATTCGGTACTCTGCTTGCCAAACGACGTAGGGGCTTTCTTTGTGAGTCACGAGTTATCGTTGTTACTGAAATCGAGAGGCGTCATGCAGCCCGCCCATGAGCACCGGCTGTACCAAGAGTAGGTTGCATCTATTTGATTGCATGTGTCATGCATAGCCATTTTCTTGACTGCTTCTCTTTTTACAACTACGTCAGTTGTGATAGCATCTTCTACAACTACTTTGTTATTTTTGTTGATTCCATCATAACATATGACCACATCCCTTATATAGGCTTCTATCCTTTAAAAATTATTTCGTTTTCGGTAGATATGTTAAAATAGCCTAATCTTTGCCTTAGCTGCAACTATATCATCCATGTCTTGTTGTGAGCATTATCATGAAGTCCGTAGTTCCTAGTCGGTCCAACTTCTCAAAAGCGACCCGTATGATTTCCATGACGTCAGATAGCAGGATCCTCGCTCTTTGCTCTAGAGTAGGGTGTCGAGGTGATGTTCCGTAGGAAATTCTTGAAAGTGTGAGGTTTCAACTTGAGTGTTGGCTTCCCGGGGCACAGTCCTTCGTTCATCTAACTCCCCATCTATTGTCCAATTAGTAGTATTTGCTAAGTAAAGTCCATACTTCATTCATCGGCCCTTTTTGCCAGTCACCAATATAGGGAAATGAATTCTTTCATCTTCGATTAAACTCTTGCCATTTCCCTTCTTCCTTTGACATTGGTGGCAATATAGTATAGGGTTTTAGAAGTATTCTTCCGTCTTTATAATCCGTTTTAGTTTGTTTCCTCAAGTTAGGTTATCTTCAATAAGTCTCCACCTTAGGACTAAGCAGTCTCCTTTCTTCGCCATAATCAACGTTAGCACTACAGCTTTCGTCTTTAAGAGGTTAAGGGTCACACTACTCCTCATATAATGATAACACCTGGGGGGGGGGTTTCAAGGTATGGCAGTTGATTTAGAAAAGTCAATAATCAAGGATGGAAGCGCTTAATGCTTGCAAAGAATGTTTGTAGGTAGGTAAGGAATTGTCGATGTTGTTATCATTTGCCAACAAAAAGGCACAAGAAGATGGAAATCAAATGATCATCAAAGGAAGGTATAGGTGAGCCTTTAAATTTCAACCACCCTCGCTCCAACTACTGCATGAAGGTGCAGATTTCATTATGTCAAGATAGAAGAGGAACGAATGAATATTGTCATATCATCCTGAGAGGCTTGTCACATGTCGTGTGGTATAGTCAATTAGTTGTATTGACGTTCTCATGGTAAATCTTAAATCTTAATCCTTGTAGTTTAGTTTGGTATGATTTTATATGTTAGTTTGCACAACAGGTATTACCAGAATTCACGCGCACTGGTAAATTCACCATTACGTTGGCCACCCGTAATCGTCAATTTACCTTGCACAATCATCCTAGCATTTACCCACCATTAGTTCTTATTAATTAGGTTATATTGTTCATTGGACCATGCTTCTATCTATGTGTGTGCCCAGCACCTATTTGCTCCGCAAGTTTTATCTATAACCAGAGCCTAGTAGTATAACATGTAACAATTTAAAGTTTAAACCAAGCAATATCATTAAGTCCAAATAGGAATGTAAGCCATACTAATAATAAGACCTTTACAAGGATAAGTTGTGTGTGCAAGAAAAAATATCCAAAACAAGTAGGGTCATATCGTACGCACAAGCACACACCTAGACAAGGTATTGTTCTTATCAAGCAGTCATAGTCTTCACAAGTGAAGCATGAGGTGTCCCATAGGTTGTACTTAAGTATTCCTTAAGGTACCTATCATGGTTAAAATCTTAATAGTGTCTGAGCCTTAATAATCAAGTCCCTAGGATGTTAGGTTAAAGCCTAGGATTCCTTAGGAAACCTAATTTACTAAAACCTTTGGCTCTGATACCAATCTATCATGGCCCGTTCGTCCGGTTTCTGGTCGTGACGACTGAAAATCAACAAACACATCGGAAACCATGTACGCAGCAACATGAGCCATTGGTTTACATGAATAGTAATAAAATATTTGCACTGTATTACAACCCAACATGAGTCTAACTAGATCGTAGGCATCACCCATAGGATCCCTAACATCCATTCATCAAGTGGTTATCTTGTTTGGCTTGTCTAGATTCTTGTACAGCCCTTCTAGGGTGGCTCTTCTATGGGGAAAGTCAAATCATGTTCACAAGTTAGTAATTCCAATGCTTGGGGAGTCTAATTAAGACTCGCTCCTAATAAAGTTAGACAATCACCTGAAATACATACTCAAAATGTGTCAACATAAAGTTGGTGAGCTCAAGTTTTCACATTAGTAGTAGTCGTATGAATACCTAGATATAGTCGAGTAAAACATAGTTATTGGTGCACGACAAAATGTATCACAATCAATCCTGGACCCGAGTGACACTCCCGAGTGCTAAAACATCCCCTAGTCCATACCCCTTATTGTTATGGGCTGTAGCGTGCCCTGCTATGCACGGTTAATCAGCAATAATTTGTGACACAGTGATTTTCGAATCTCAATGGGGGACTTCCCTTGTCCGTAGGGCCCATTGTGTGCGGGGATTCCCCAAATAGTACTATCCACAAATCAAGCGACTCTCACTAGAGTTAATGACTGTGCTCACGTTCGGGGACAAGAGCTGGTAGTATTGCACCAAAGTTATTCAATAACAAATGAGTATGTATTCCACCCCAAAAGTTGTAAAGTAAGAAGGGGGTCATGAGACTCACCTGGGTTCACTTGCATGCATAATATATACAAATACCGTGAGCTTCCTATATGGAGTGCATAATCCTCATGGTGACCTAGTTACAATGATTCATAAGTGTACATTTTGAGGATATGATAATATTTGGTATTTTTACAATAAGATCGAGCTCCCTCTTTAAATATAGTTCTTATTGTCGTATTTTGTTCTAGGATCAATACGTGTACCAGGGTATATTATCATTCGAAGTTCTCGTGGAATTAGGTTTTGCTTTTAAGGTATACATACACATATTCGGTAACCGTTTGCTTGAATTTGCTTTGCCCATAATTATAATAGTATATTATTTTGGATGGTAGTTGTACTAATTGTGTTAATACGAGTTAGCTCATTAAGGGTAAAAAGTAAAATGATCAGTTCATATTATCCGATATCAGACGTATTAGTAATTGCGGTGCTAAAATTCTTATTATTTATACTTAATTATTATACAAATTTCATGTGTTTAAGTTGTACTAACGCGTATTATTATCATTCAAAGCATCATATACAGTAGATGGTATTAGCATTAATGACTCTGACATTGATATAAATAAACTTGATGATAATAATGATATAATTAGTAATAGTCATTAGTATGGTTATGAAATAGAACTATAATTTCTGATAAAATATATTTGAATGCCATTGTGTCACACCCCGGGCCCAGAAGAGGGTGGGACGTCGCAGATTAGCAACATACATGGCAGCGGAAACAAACCACACAAGAGCACACAAGGAGAGAAATCACAATGGCATTACATTACATAAATTTTTGTCCATTACAAAATTATCCAAGTTAACCCCCAACAAATCCAAATGTCTCAAATGTTTTAAAAGTCTTAGTAATGCCAGGGGGTAGTCACGGTACTAAGCCAGCTTTAGAGTCTTCATAAAATCCAAGCTCATCAAGGATTACTTGAAACATGCTCAAAAAGAATTTGTGTCAGCTAAAAAGTTGGTGAGTTCAAGTGTTTAAAGTTTAAAAACAAAAGGACTCATTGAATCCAAAGTTAAGTTTAAAAACATAGTATCACAATTGTGGGATCACAATCAACCCTGCACTCAGCCCCGGCTAGCCTCTTCTAAACTTGTGTTGCCAGTATATCCCATAGGGGAAACTGAGCCTCAGAACAGTATACCATACCTGCCGGGTGGTACACCATAGTATCTTATAAAAAACCTGTTACATGCCACAACGACCCCATAGGATCTCAGTGTGGTACCCTTCTCATCGGAAGGCACTGTGCGTGGGGGATTCCCCAAGTAGATCTACCCATAAAATCAAGCGGTTCACATAGAATTAATGATTGTGATACAAAGATGCAGGTTCTAATCATAGCCACAACATACAATAGCATCGCATAGTAGTACTCAAATAAGTTTGGTTCAAACAGAGCATGCTTCATCCCAAATCAATAGTAAAAAGGGGACACTAGAAACTCACCTTAGACAGATCAAAGATTCTTCACACAGATAGATTCAGGTCTTAGCACCCTATGAGCAAGATATATGCATAAGCTATAGGTTCATAGACTATCGGGAGGGTGAGCAAAGGTAAGATATGTTTAAAAAATACATATGACCACATCCCTTAGAAAATTTGTGTCGAAAAGTTTCCTTTTTAGGAAAGTTGGGGTTCTTGGCGTAATACGACCCATTTTTGGTTTCCCACAGACTCTTACATGAAAGTAAGTATAACAATAGTTTCTGGTCATAAACTTACTGAAATATGGTCGATTTTTCAAAATTTACACTTTAGTCCTTCAAGTTTCCAAAATTAAAATTTTTACCCCGAAGGTGGTTCTTTCCATTTCAAATCTTTTCATCAAAATACGAGTTTGAGGTGTGCAGACCGGGTCAAAATGCTTCTAGAAGGGTTCAGGCATTTTAAAAAAATGCTAAGTGTGGCAAAAACGCCCGAACAGTGCTCATGCGCCCACTTTCAGGGCGCCTGAATAGTTGTCATGCGCCTAAACAGACTGCCAAATGCGCCTGAACAGTTGTCATGCACCTAAGTGAAAAATCAAAGAAATGCGGACGGAAATAAATAAATACGGGTGAACAACCAAAGAAATGCGGATGAAGACTAAGAAATGCGGATGAAGACTAAGAAATGCGCATGAAGACTTTAAATTTTAATATTTTGGTGTTGTTATTAGGGTAGCAAGTCTTTTCAATCCTTATGAATTAGTTTAAAGTTTAAGGCAAGTCATGCAAGAATCATACAGGTAATATTAAATTACAAAATTAATCAATCACAAAGAAGAGGGTACATCAAACGAATCTTGAAAAAAGAAACAAGTCTCAAATTACATTTAAGGCTTTGGAGCTGGACCTAGGAGTCAGTTGTTACATTCACCCACTGTTTAGGAAATTTCGTCCCGAAATTTTAGCTTCAATTAGATTCTAGACAAGTGGGCTTAAAGAGGTGTGGATACTCCTTCCTCATCACATCTTCTCGTTCCCATGTAAATTCGGGTCCTCGCCTAGAGTTCCATCTTGCTTTGACTTTGGGTATACGACTTCGTCTAAGTTTCTAGACCAGTCGGTCAGTAATCTCTATGGGCTCTTCCACAAACTTCAACTCATTAGTGATTTTGGCATCTTTCAATGAAAGTTCCAAGGCCTTGTCCACGAAACACTTCTTCAAGTTTGACACATGAAAAGTGTCATGTACGTAGCTCAACTATTGGGGTAGCTATAATTGGTATGCTACCGAGCCAACTCTTGATAAGATTTCAAATGGTCCAATGTATCTTGGACTTAATTTGCCCTTCTTGCCAAATCTCACCGTGCCTTTCCACGGCGCCACTTTTAGCATCACTCTATCGCCCACTTGAAATTCTAGGGGCTTTCGCCTTCTATCGGCGTACTTCTTTTGACGATCCCTGGCTATTCTTAATCGTTCCTTAATCTTGAATACTTTGTCCGTGGTTTCCATTACAATAGCAGGCCCCATTATTTGGCTATCACCAATCTCATTCCAGCTCAAAGTTGACCGGCACTTTCTGCCATACAGGGCTTCATAAGGAGCTGCTTTTAAACTTGCATGGTAGCTATTATTGTAGGAGAATTCCACTAGAGGAAGGTGGTTATCCCAACTTCCCCCAAAATCAATCACGCAAGATCTCAACATGTCCTCCAATGTTTGAATGGTTCATTCACTTTGCCCATCAGTTTGAGGGTGGTATGCGGTGCTTAAGTCAAGACGTGTCCCCAAAGCTTGTTGGAGAGACTTCCAGAATCGTGAAGTGAAACGACTATCACGGTCTGAGATAATCGATAGGGGCACTCCATGTCTTGTTACTATCTCATCAATGTACAGTCACTCTAGCTTCGGTAAATCGTAGTTTTCTCGTATGGGTAGGAAATGAGCTGATTTGGTCAGTCATCCACTATTACCCAGATTGCATCGTGCCCACGAGAAGTTCTTGGCAACTTTGTAACGAAGTCCATCGTAATGTTATCCCATTTCCACTCAGGGATTTCGGGCTGTTGTAAGGTTCCTGATGGCTTTTGGTTCTCGGCCTTTACCATCGCACACGTCAGGCATTTCCCACATAGGTGGCAATGGATTTCTTTATCCCAGGCCACCAGAAAAGAACCCTCAAGCCCTGATACATTTTATCACTTCCTGGATCAACGAAGTATCTAGATTTGTGTGCCTCATCCAGGACTATCTCTCTAATTCCCCTGTGTTTCGGTATCCAGGTTCTTCCCTCGTGCTTATACAGCCCGTCACTACACAATTCCAAACATTTTTCCATTCCTGTTAGCATTTCTTCCACTAGTTTGTCCTTGCTCAAGGCTTCCTTTTGTGCTTCTATCAATCTAGCGGTAAGACTGGTGTACACGCTCAATCTCAGAGCATGAACACGAAGGGTTTCTCCCTTTCCTTTCTACTCAGGGCGTCAGCTACTACATTGGCCTTTCCTGGGTGGTAGCGAATCTCACATTCATAATCGCTCAGCATTTCTACCCACCTTCGCTGGCGCATATTCAGCATCTTTTGATCCAGAATGTGTTGCAGACTTTTATGGTCAGTGTAGATGACGCATTTGGTACCGTAAAGGTAGTGTCTCCATATCTTGAGGGCAAACACCACGGCACCTAAATCTAGATCGTGGGTAGTATAGTTTCTCTCATGCTCATTGAATAATCTGGACGCATAAGCAATCACCTTATCTCGCTGCATCAACACACATCCCAGTCCTTGATGCGAGGCATCGCAATAGACTACAAAATCATCAACGCCTTCAGGTAGGGAGAGGATAGGTGCATTACACAGCTTCTCCTTGAGTAATTCGTATACGTCATTCTGTTCTTTACCCCATGTGAAGGTTATATTCTTCTTGGTTAAAGTGGTCAATGGCTGTACAATTCGGGAGAAGTCCTTAATAAACCTTCGGTAGTATCCAGCTAAACCAAGAAATTGCCTTATCTCTGTAGGGGTTTCAGGATTTTCCAGTTTTGGGCTTCAATCTTTGACGGGTCTACTTGAATTCTCTCTTTGTTCACCACATGCCCTAAAAACTGGATTTCGCACATCCAAAACTCACATTTGGAGAATTTTGCATAAAGCTGTTCATTCTTGAGCAGTTCAAGAATCAACCTGAGGTGCTTCACGTGCTCTTCTTGGCTACGGGAGTAGATCAGGATGTCATCGATAAACACAATGACAAATTTGTCTAGGTATGGACGACACACTCGGTTCATGAGATCCATGAATGCGGCGGGTGCATTGGTCAGTCGAAGGGCATGACTAAGTATTCATAGTGTCCATACCTCGTTCGAAAAGCTATCTTGGGTACATCTTCTTCTCTCACCTTTAGTTGGTGATATCCCGATCTTAAGTCTATTTAGAGAAGTAGCTGGCTCCTTGCAGTTGGTCGAACAAGTCATTAATTCTTGGGAGAGGATAGCGATTCTTGATTGTAAGCTTGTTAAGATCGTGATAGTCAATACACATTCGCAGGGTCCCATCCTTCTTCTTAACGAACAATACCAGTACACCCCACGGAGAAACACTTGACCGAATGAATCCCTTATCCAGCAATTCTTGGATTTGCACCATTAGCTCCTTCATCTCGAGTGGAGCGAGTCGGTAGGGTGCCTTGGCCACTGGTGCGGCACCAGGCACTAGATCTATCTGGAATTCGACCTGTCTAGTCGGAGGGAGTCCCGGTAGGTCCTCGGGAAAAACCTCCGGGTACTCGGCCACCACCGGTATATCTTCGATTTTCTTTCCTCTTTTGCTTTCATTACATAGACTATGAAGGCTGAGCATCCCTTGCGGAGGCTCTTAGTAGCCTTTAGGTGAGAAATCATGGGGTAAAGCGTGTCGTTTCTGTCACCATGGATCGTTAGCGTGCTTCCATCAGTTAAAGGTATACTAAGCAAGCGTTCACCACACACAATTACAGCCTTATATTTTGCTAACCAATCCATTCCCACGACTACATCAAATCCTCCTAGCGTAATAGGCATCAAGTCTATTTTAAACGGGTTACCCTCTAACTCTATCATGCAACCCTTGATTATTTCACTGGTTTCTATTATCTTGCCATCGGCTAATTCTACCGTGTAAGCATCAGCTAGAGTATAAACTTCCGAATCAATTAAATGTCTAAAGGTAGTAGAAACAAAACTACCAGTTGCCCCAGTATCAAACAAAACAGTAGCAGGGTTGTTATTAATGAGGAACGTACCGTTTACCACGTCGGGGTCCTTGCGGGCACCATTGGGGTCCATTACGAATGCTCTCCCTTTAGGCTTGTTAGGCCTAGCTTCCTTGTCTCTTGCCAGCTTGGGACACTTGTTTCGCATGTGTCCCAGATCCCCGCATTCGAAGCATTGCTTCCCGGGCTCGAAGGTACAATCCTTTATCAGGTGGCCAGTTCGTTTGCACCTAAAATAGGGCATCGGATTGCATTCCCCTTGCTGATGCAGTTTGCATTTGGTGCATAAGGGGTTGGTACCTACATACAGCCTTTGGCCTCTTGCCCCTTGTTCATCACGTCTTGCCCTTTCATCGGCCCTCCTACTTGAGCTACTACCACCGCCACTGGCCCTTCTAACATCGATCCACCTTCTCTTCTCGCCTGTCAACCTCTTCTTATCCTTATTCCACCCCTGATCCGTCCATCCAGCCCTGATCAGGTCATCCGTGAAGCTGCCAGTAAGATCGACGACCGATTGGAGGGTTGTAGGTCTAGCAGATCGGACCATGCTTCTGACTCTGGGATGTAGACCCCAGATAAATCAGGCTACGCCTTTAGATTCGGGAGTTACCAAGTGAGGCACAAGTCTGGATAGAGCTGAGAATCGATTGATATATTCAGTGTAGTTCGAGCCCCTCATTTCCAGGCTCAGAAATTCCGCCTCAAGCTTCTACAGCTGGTTCATCGGATAGTACTTACCGGTCATCAGTTCTCGAAATTCCGACCATTTCATGCGGCCGGCTGCATCCCTGCCCCTTGGCTGAACGACCGTCTTCCACCATTCTAGATCTGGTCCCTTTAGGGATTGTGAGGCAAACCTGACCATATGCTCATTCTTGCACTCGCTTATATCCAGCACAGCTTCCATTTTGTCCAGCCAGCGGTAGGTGTCTATTGCTCCCTCAGTGCTGAAGAAGTCTTTTGGCTTGCATGACATGAAATTTTTGTAAGAACACCCGGTTCTTACCTCTTCAGCATTCTCAGCATCTCCCAAATTGTTTTGGGTTCATCATTCCGGGTTGTATTTCCCCGATCAGCATTTATTTGCGCGATGATGGTGGGGATAGCATTTACAATTTGTTGGGCCACCAAGTTGGCGATCCTTTCATCATTTTCACGGTTAGTGTTTTCCTCAGGGTCGGCCCTAGGTGGAGTGGGTGGTCGGTTCTCACCTCGACCCCTGGGGAATCCAACACCCCTGTTTCTTCCTCTGCGGTTCCCCTCTAGGCGGCATTCTGGTGTCAATCATAGATAAACTCATTTAGTGTCTCATAAATTTTGTTTCGAGTATCCCACACACCAATTGACTCCCTAAGGTCGCTCCACAAAACACACGAAGACACTCACAACACATAGTGAATTATACATAGTCTCATATATTTATAGAGTCAATTAGCAATTCAAAAAGGCAATCATATTAGATCCCTAGAATATACTAATGCATAACCCAAATCAGGCAACCTGCAATGGATAAGGTAGTATCATAAAAGAAGTTCAATCGTAGATAGTAAAACAAGCATCAAACAGAGTCAATAGTTTCGTAGCAATACAAGCTGGAAGGTGCCATCACCCCCAAAAATAGTGTCAGAAATAAATAGTTTCTAATAATGGTAGCATCATTCAATAATCAACATCAGTCCATCACTATTGCCATCTCTTCTTTAACCACCCGAACCAGCCTGACCCCTTCTTCTTTTGTTCTTGCTCCAAGCGTTGGACACCATGGGATGCCATTAGTGCCTGAAATTGGGCGGACTGCGAGGTCCGCGTGGCGTGCTGGAGTGTGAGCTCATGACACTGAATGGTCCTTAGTATGTCGCTCAGCACGGGGTCAGAAGGACCAAAGTCACTTGCACGGTGGCTGGACTGCGAGTAGCGATCTCCAGCTAGAATGCTCTGGCCATCGTACATGCTATGTCTAGGTGGTATCCAGAACTCGTCCTGATGTTGGCGTCTGGGCGGTCCCATCATCGGAGGTGCCGGTGCAGGAGCTGTTGTAGGAGGAGGTGGAGGAGGCGGCATCCTAAAAGAGACAGATGATCCAGGTCTAGTGCTCTTTCGCGGCCTAGTGATAACTCACGCGCCCCTATTCCCAATAGGTGGGATGGGCGAATGGGTAGGCGTTGCGACATGAGGTGAGTTGGAGCGGGTCCGGCTCCTCGCCTGAGATGTCAGGGATGAATCTTCGGATGGCTCGATGTCGTCAGATGTAACAGATATCCATCCGGGGTGACTGCACCGCCTAATGTACTCCTTATATTGAGACGGGGAAGTCGCCCTCCTTAGCCGTCCTACAGGGGCGGTCTCATCTACGGGTAATGCGGGAGTTTTTCCGTTGTTGGCCATAGTCTTCGAGTTCCTGTAAAATCATCATGAGTAATTTGGTTTCTCATAGCTCATGGCAATAGTGATGATAGTATCTCATAATAGTAGTTACAGCAGTAACAATGGTAGTAGTATCTCATAATAGTGAAAGCACAGGTTACCGCAGAGGCAAAACAAAGTTCAGATTCACTCAAAACATTTTCCAGGCAAACGAAAAGATTTTTAACACCAAGTAGGGGATCGTGCAGGAATTCACGCGTCCGGTAAATTCATGATTACGTTAATCAAGTGTAATCATCAATTTACCCAACCCACTCATTCCATCACATTCCAAAACAAGAACAGTCCTAGGGTATCAGGGTTGTAGCCTAGGGTCTACTAAGGTATTCCCGATTTCTCTACAACCTGTGGCTCTGATACCAATCTGTCACACCCCGAGCCCAGAAGAGGGTGGGACGTCGCAGATTAGCAACATACATGGCAGCGGAAACAAACCACACAATAGCACACAAGGAGAGAAATCACAATGGCATTACATTATACAAATGTTTGTCCATTACAAAATTATCCAAGTTAACACCCAACAAATCCAAATGTCTCAAATGTTTTAAAAGTCCTAGTAATGCTAGGGGTAGTCACGGTACTAAGCCAGCTTTAGAGTCTTCATAAAATCCAAGCTCATTAAGGATTACCTGAAACATGCTCAAAAAAAATTATGTCAACTAAAAAGTTAGTGAGTTCAAGTGTTTAAAGTTTAAAAACAAAAGGACTCATTGAATCCAAAGTTAAGTTTAAAAACATAGTATCACAGTTGTGGGATCACAATCAACCCTGCACTCAGTCCCGGCTAGCCTCTTCTAAACTTGTGTTGCCAGTATATCCCATAAGGGAAACTGAGCCTCAGAACAGTATACCATACCTGCCGGTGTACACCATAGTATCTTATGAAAAACCTGTTACATGCCACAAAGACCCCGCAGGATCTCAGTGTGGTACCCTTCTCATCGGAAGGCACTGTGCGTGGGGGAATTCCCCAAGTAGATCTACCCATATAATCAAGCGGTTCACATAGAATTAATAATTGTGATACAAAGATGCAGGTTCTAACCATAGCCATAACATACAATAGCATCGCATAATAGTACTCAAATAAGTTTGGTTCAAACAGAGCATGCTTCATCCCATATCAATAGTAAAAATGGAACACTAGAAACTCACCTTAGACAGATCAAAGATTCTTCACACAGATAGATTCAGGTCCTAGCACCCTATGAGCAAGATATATGCATAAGCTATAGGTTCTTAGACTATCGGGAGGGTGAGCAAAGGTAAGATATGTTTAAAAAATACATATGACCACATCCATTAGAAAATTTGTGTCGAAAAGTTTCCTTTTTAGGAAAGTTGGGGTTTTTGGCGTAATACGACCCGTTTTTGGTTTCCCATAGACTCTTACATGAAAGTAAGTATAACAATAGTTTCTGGTCATAAACTTACTGAAATATGGTCGATTTTTCAAAATTTACACTTTAGTCCTTCAAGTTTCCAAAATTAAACTTTTAACCCCGAAGTTGGTTCTTTTCAGTTCAAATCTTTTCATCAAAATAAGAGTTTGAGGTCCTCAAACATACTGAAATATTATGGTTTCATTGGTTTTTAGGCTCGTTACATTATTTTTAGAATCTCATCCAAAAATCTCCCGGTTTAGCTTGTTAAAGCTAAATAAGTTCATAAAGATTTACATGTTAACCCAAAAATTTCACCAAGTCCGGTTTTAGCCACTGATTTATTAGTCATAAGGCCTAAAAATTTTGTTTCTAACAAGTTGTTAATACTTTTTAAGGATTTGGCCATTATTAGGTACCTCCATCATCTATTCGGGTCTTTAAACATGCTTCTAAGGTCCATAACACCAAACCAAATCATCCAACCCATAATAATAACCTTTTAGCATCATCAATCATTCTTAAAATTCAGACTATACCCATGGATGCAATAGTATAAATAAACCTGGTCAAGGTTGGGGTATTAAAGCAATAATTTACACGTGTAACATGAAATTTCGGGTTAAAACACCCAAGTCCCTTCTGAAATTGATAAGTCCAGGTTATAAAAATGTTTATAAGATATTTTAAACAGGTTTTTAAGTGTGGAATGGGGGTTAGATTCGGGACAGATGGTTGGATGGTCCTAAAAACCCATGAAAAAGGGTTTCCGGGTAGATTCAAATGCACAAACACAAGGTAAACGAGTATGATGAAGTGTGTACCTTTTGAGGCGCAGTAAGTCATACCAAAGTCGCAACTGGGTCGTGGGTTTCTGCCTTTGAACAAGGAAATAGGATTCAAAGGAAAGAAAAGTAGAGATACAACAATAATAGTTGTTCGGGTACAAGAAAACTTGCACAAAGAATAACCCGTGATTAGAGTGATTTAGAAAGTGCAAGCGTGGTTGATCAGAAAGTCCTGAAACTTGGGAGTTCTTGTTTCTACTCGGTTGAAAGCTGGAAAGTTCTCGGGTTTGGTTGCAATATTTGCCGAGAGAGAAGAGTCAAGTGTAGAGATAATTCAAGAGAGTGTGGAAAGGGTGAAGGAAGTAGGAACTTCGTTTTTGAAGGAAGAGATGGAGTGTGGGTTCGGGTTAAGGAGAACCGAGGTGAAAAGAGTTGGGTGGTGAAATGGCCGAATGCATGGCAACAGCCCATGCATTGGCCGGTTTGGAGGTGTGCAGACCGGGTCAAATGCTTCTAGAAGGGTTCAGACATTTAAAAAAAATGCTAAGTGTGGCAAAAACGCCCGAACATTTGTCATGCGCCTGAACAGTTGTCATGCGCCTAAACAGTGGTGGTGCGCCTAATTGCCAAATGTGCCTAAACAGTTGTCATGCGCCTAAGTGAAAAATCAAAGAAATGCGGACGGAAATCAATGAAATGCGGGTGAACAACCAAAGAAATGCGTGTGTGGAATTCTTTAATTGTAATAGTCCTAGTACATAACTTGGAATGTCTTCATCATTATATCGCATATCATTATCAATAACATTAAAACCATTTGGTAAAACACGCTTATAAGCATTAACAATAATATTAAAGGAATGCAACAATATTGGTGTTAACGATAATAGTACAATTATTTGTATTAATAATTTTATTAGTATCACTATCGTTTAATAAATTATATACATAAATTTCCATTACATTTTGAAGCGTCACATTTGGTTTGTGTTTATACGTTTAACCATTATTTTGTATGAAACATGTGAGTATATATATTTATAGATATCTATACGTGTTCATGTTTCTAATCCATATCTTTATCGTTGTTATTATTATTATTATTATATTATTATTATTATTATTATTATTATTATTATTATTAACATACATTATTTATGCTAGGATTTTAGTCACACGAAACCATTGTAAGACGAGCTCAATCGATTCGTTATGGATAATAATCACGTTAAATAATCGAGCGTGCGCATATACCTTCCCCCTAGATCACACTGTTTGACTAGTGTTGACCAGTGTCCAAATACCACCAAATTCCTAACCCAAACTCAACAGTCTCAAAACCCATTACCAACCACCACCAACTTCAAAACCCACCATTACCACCTGCAAAACAACCTTCTCCGCCACAACCATCACCAACCACCAACCACAGCGGCCATCACCGCTGCCGTCACAACCATCACCAACCACCAACCACGGCTGCCATCACCACTGCCGTCACAACCACCACCAACCACGGCCCTAACACCCACGAAACCACCCCATCCTACTGCTTCCTCCCCGCCGGCCACTGTCGTCACCGGCGGTGGCCGGAAGACCATGGACCACTGCTTCTCACCTACATTATTTTGCACATCGGGTAGAAATAAGCACATGCATGGGTAGATCGGACGAAAAAGGAGGTTACCAAAGGTTTGTTGGAGTCTCACTAGAGCTTGGTCGGAATTCGGCCAAAACCCTAGTCACCCCCAGGGTTCGCCGAGGGTGGCTGTCGCCACTGTCACCGCCGCATAGGGCGGCTGCTAACGATCCATCCATCACCACCACCATTTTCTAGATCAGGGAGCCGAGATCTACTCGATGATGCCCTTCACTCTCCTCCACTCGCCGCCATGGGGCTCGTCGGAGTGTCTCACGCGCGACCACCGAGGCTCACACCGTTTACTGCTGCTGAAACCACCACCACCATCGTGTTCACCTCGTCAGGGGCTTTTATTTGATGTAAGCCACTCTCCAGAGCACCGCCACGCGCCGCCGCGTGCGGTGGTCGGCCGCCGTACCTTCGCTGTGTCGCCGCCGCCTAGCTCCCGATCGGCTCTCCCTTCTCTCTCAAAACCGCCACTCTCTCAAAACCGCCACTCTCTCTCTCTCTCTAAGTGTGTGTTCAAGTGTGTGTAGAAGTGAAGAAAAGAGGTGGGTATTTGCTTATATACCCAGGAATTTCCAACACTGTCCTTCTGTACAGTGGCCTCTTGACACTGTCTTCGGCTGGGTCGCGTGTCATGCCGGGTCTCCGTCTTTTATGAGAGTCTCAGGAACTTCGTTTCGTACACAGACGTGCGTGAAGATTTTTATTTTATATAATGGGTGGCGTTTAAATTGGTGACGTCGAAAATCACGTATTTAAATTATTTTACGAATTTGATTACCGTTCACGATCTCGTTGTTCTATTGATAAAATAATAAATAAAAATAAATAGATAAATAAATAAATAAAAGATTAATCATAAATTTGTGATTCTAAAATAAAGGCTCTGTACTTTTTGACATTTTCGAACGTTACGCGCTTATTGACATCTGTCAGGTGTTGATCAAAATTGTGTAGTTATAGCTATAGTCGTTAGTGTTCGTTCAATTCACACGAGTCCTTTGATATTTGTTTCTTTTCATAAGTTAAAATTATATTCACACATTATTGCTTTACTATTCATTAATCACGTTGGGTTTCAGTTGTTTGCCGGATAACAGCTTGTAGTCTTACGTTAAATAGTTAGGTATGCAGATATTTTGTTATGCGATCGTTAATTCATGGAATAAATTCCTCGGTTAGCAAAATGTTTTATTTATATTCTAATAATGCTACTTTTGGGTTTTAGATTTCTTAATGGGCCACAATTGTGCTAGTTGTTTATTGGGCTTTGATCATGTTTAAAGCATCGCTTTGGGTCGTTTTGAAGAAAATTTTCAGGCCCAAATTTCGGGGTTGTCACACTTTCGATATGGGAAGGAGGGCCAGATGGCAAGGAGTTGTCGTGTGGTGAAATGTTACAACTGTGGCGAGAAGGGGCATATGAGCAAGGACTGCAAGAAGCCGAGGGCTGAGAGCTTCGAGGCAAAGAAGGGGACTGAGAAGGCGGGCGGAGGGCGAAGTCTAGAGCATTTGCTATAACTTGGGTGGAGGCTAGGGTGGACCCCAACGAGGGTGTCAGGTACATTTCTAGTAAACCGAACTTGTGTCTCTGTGCTTTTTGATTCTGGCACTAGTAAGAGTTTTATTTCTACTGCCTTTTATGCTAAGTTGCCTGTTAGAAGTAGAAGTATTGATGAGCCCTTTGATGTAGAAACTGTCATTGGTGAGTCAATCAGGATTTTGCTATGGTAGAAGATTGTGGCATAGAGTTAGAAGGCCATAGGTTCTCTGCTAAATTATCCGTGATGCCCCTAGGCGGATTTGATTTGGTTTTAGGGATGGATTGGTTAGCAGCTTATGAGGCAAATATTGTGCGTCGCAAGAAGACGTCCGATTAACCACGCCTGATGGGAGTTCGGTGACGATTTATGGCGATAGGGTCAGTACGGTTCCGAAGGTAATTTCAATGGTGGTGGTCGAGAAGTGTATGAGACGTGGATGTAGTGCCTACCTGGCTTATGTGAAAGATGTGATGAGTCAATACTACGATTGTCCGACGTACCGGTCGTGTGTGACTTCTCGAACGTATTCCTGGAGGATCTACCAGGTATGCCACCGGACCACGAGATTGAGTTCTAGATCGATTTGATATTGGGTGCCCAACCTGTTGCAAAGGCGTCGTGTCGTCTTGCTCCCTCTGAGATGAAGGAATTGATGACTCAGCTACAAGAGTTGTTAGATAAGGGGTTCATCCGACCGAGAATCTCTCCCTAGGGTGCTCTGGTCTTGTTTGTAAAGAAGAAGGATGGTAGCATGAGGATGTGCATCTACTACCGTGAGCTGGATAAGTTGACTGTGAAGAATCGGTATCCGTTACCGAGGATTGATGACTTGTTTGATCAGCTTCAAGGTGCCAGTTGGTTCTCAAGGATAGATCTCCGATTTGGTTACCACCAACTGAAGGTGAGGGGGCAGGATATTCCCAAAATAGCATTTTGTACACTTTACGGACACTACGAGTTTCTCGTTATGTCTTTTGGTTTAACCAACACGCCAGCTGCTTTTGTGGACCTGATGAATCGGGTATGTCAGCCTATGCTAGATAAATTAGTGATTGTGTTTATCGATGACATCCTGGTTTATTGAAGAACGAAGAAGAGCATGCCAGACATATTAGTGATTGTGTTTAGTGATTGTGTTTACCGATCTGCGAGACATATTCATCTGAGAGATTGGTGGATCTGTTCATCAAAGAGATTGTGACTCGTTATGGTGTACCGGTGTCTATAGTGTCTAACTGTGACACTCAGTTTACATCTAAGTTTTAGAAGAGATTCCATGAATACGAGGGGGAAGAAGCTACATTTCAGAACGGCTTATCATCCCCAGACGGATGGTCAGTCGGAAGGGATGATTCGGACGCTAGAGGATATGCTAAGAGCATATGACATCGACCTTGGTGGAAGTTGGGACGAACACTTACCGTAAGCCGAGTTCTCATGTAACACCGGATATCCTGCCTGTCACACCCGGGCCCAAAGGGTGGTGGGATGTCACAGACTGGTAAAATACCTGGCAGTAGAAACTAACCATTATAAGAGCACACAAGGAGAGAAATCACATGGCATTACATTAAAATAACATCACTAGGCCATAACAGACTAGCCCAAATTCAAAAGTATCAATTCATCACAGAAAATTTCAAATGTTTAGCAGACATCAAATTAAATTGTTTAAATGTTTCAAGGTCAAGTAATGCCATTGGTAATCACGGTGCTAGGCCATCCATAAAAGGTTTCCAACCTAATCCAAGCTTCCATCAAGGGTTACCTAAAACATGCTCAAAAAGATTTTGTGTCAACTATAAAGTTGGTGAGTTCAGGTGCTTAGAGTTTAAAAACAAAAGACTCTTTAGAATCCATAAGTTAATCTTAAAAACATAAGTATCAGTGTTGTGGAATCACAATCAACCCTACACTCAGTCTCGGCTAGCTTCTTCTAAACTTGTGTTATTACCAGTTAACCCATAGGGAGAACTGAGCCTCAAACAGTGTATCATACCTGCTAAGTGGTACACCATAGTATCTTATAAAACCTGTCACATTCCACAAACGACCCCGCAGGATCTCAGTGTAGTACCCTTCGTAGTATGTCATTGGGTGATGACGGAAGACACTGTGTCTGGGGGATTCCCCAAGTAGATCTACCCATATAGAACAAGCGGTTCACCAAGAATTAATGATTGTGATACAATATAAGAGCAGGTTCTAACAATAACCATAATATATAAGCATCATATCATATCATGAAAATAATTTCAGTTCAATTACAGCATGTTTCATCCCAAAATAGTAGTAAAGAGGGGAACACTAAACTCACCTTATAATCAAATAAAAGTCCTTCAAGTACCAACAAGTCCGAGTCCTAGCACCCTATTATCATGATACAAGTAGTAAGCTATATGTTCTTAGACTGTAGAACTTATAACTAAGTTCACTTGATGGTCATAAGTTCAAGTGGCTTTGTTTCTTAGGAGTTGCGTCAAAAAGTTTCCTTTTTAGGAAAGTGAATGTTTTTGATGCATGGATGACAAGTTATACGTCTCTTATGAATTTGTTTATATGATAATAAGTTTGGTAAGGGTTTCTGGTCATATGGTTACTGAAGTTTAGTTATATTTACGGAATTTACGCTTTGGTCCCTCAAGTTTCAAAATTTACAATTTTGACTCAAAAGTTGCTTTCTTTCCATTTCTTGACACACTATGGCCCTTATTAGTTCCTAGGGGTTATTATATTACTTTTAGGCCTATTAAAACTTAATATTTCTAGAATTTAGCTTGAGGGATTTAAAACACAAAATTTGAGTTACCGGTTACGGCAAAACCGAAAATCTAAGCTTCAAGTTTTAAATCTTTTAACTTCAGCCCATAACACACAAGTATTACTTATAACGAGGAACTAGTTCACAGGTCATAACATACATGGCACCTTAAGTTGCATCCAAGGGTGAAGTACCACATTTACACTTATGTAACCCCCATAATTTGAGCATAAATGTTATCAAATCTCTCTGTAGCTTTTGAAACATGTTTTAGTGAAGGTTCCTTTACTATTTTAGAGCAGATCTTAACAATAGGTGGAGAGGTTTTCAAAGCAGTGAGGTTTCTGGTACTTAAACTCATGAGAAATGGGGTTTTCGGGGTGAAATCAGGTGCACCAACCCTTGGTCCACGTAAACTCTTTTAAAAATATACTTTATGTGAAGTCGTGACTTCCTCAAAGATAGTGGTGTGGCCACAGGTTTCTGTTTTTGAACAAGAAAAGTGAGGCTTATGGTAGAAAAGTTGGAACAAACACAAGAAATGACTTTGTTAGGGTGAGATGAAGCTTACACTTCAGAAGTTTGTGCTTTAGAAACAATTTGTAGAGTTTGAGGGCTGTTGATTCATAAGCTTAAGCTGGAACACCTTGTTCTTGCAAGAGCCTTGCGTGAGAACTCACTTTAGCTCACCTTCCAGCTTTGTTTGGGTCTTGGTCGAATGTTGATGAAGTTATCTTCGAAATCTTGTTGGAAAGAAGAAGTGAGTACTGGATTTCTTGGGAGAAATGGCTGCTTTGAGAGTTGGAGAGAGATGGAGAGGAGAGTGGAAGTTTGCATGTATGGGGAGAAGAGAGGGGTTGAGTGTGGGTGTGGTTTTGAAATAGTCAAAGGAGAGGAGTGTATGGTGGGTGGGGGCGGCCGAATGAGAGGAGTGTGTGTTTTATATATATATGTTTGTTGTGTTTAAAAAAAAGGTGCGAGTGATGTATTTTATAAAACTTTGCAAGTATCATTTATTCTTGTATACACATGGCCGTGAATGTGTGTGTACACACATATGATCTGTCTTATTTAAAATTCTTAATGTTGGACCCAGTATGGATCACACATGTTAATTCAAGGAGTGGTTGACGGTTGCTCTAGTTGGAAGAAATCACAAGTCCAAGAACAGATGCAGATGAGGCAGCAACAAATGCAGATAAGGCAGCAACAAATGCGGATGAAGCAGCAACAAATACGGATGAAGACCAAACATCCGCATTGACCAATGCGGTAAACATTTCAAATGCAGGTTACCATTTTGTACATGGGCTAGTATTCAGATGTACAGTTGTCAGGGTAGATAAGTCATTTAGATTTTTCTAACATCACTTAGTAATTTCTAGGCTAGAGCAAATCAAAGTAGAATCTTCTAAGGCAATTAAGAATGTAAACAATTAACATGGAAAAAGGAGAATAACAATAATAATAATAAAAATGAAATAATGCTAGATTAAATTAAAGTTTAAAGTAGAACCTAGAGTCTGGTTGTTACATTCTCCCACCGTTTGGGAAATTTCGTCCTGAAATTTTAGTTTCGATTAGATTCTGGATGGGTGGGTTTAAAGTGATGCGGATACTCCTTTCTCATCTCGTCTTCTCGGCCCCAAGTGAACTCGAGTCCTCGCTTACAGTTCCATCTTACTTTAACCCTGGGTATACGACTTCGCCTAAGTTTCTTGACCATTCGGTTAGTAATCTCTATAGGCTCCTCCACAAATTTCAACTCGTTATTAATTCTGGCCTCCTTTAATGGTAATTCCAAGGCTTTGTCGGCGAAACACTTCTTCAAGTTAGACACCTGAAAAGTATCATGTATGTAGCTCAACTCTTGTGGTAGCCTTAATTGATATGCTACCGGGCCAACCCTTGACAAAATTTCAAATGGTGCAATGTATCTTGGGCTTAGCTTGCCTTTCTTGCCAAATCTTACTGCGCCCTTCCATGATGCAACTTTTAACATCACTCTATCACCCACTTGAAATTCCAGGGCTTTCGTCTTCTGTCTGCGTATTTCTTCTGACGATCCCTGGCTGCTCTCAATCGTTCCTTAATTTTAAATATCATGTCTGTGGTTTTCATTACGATATTAGGTCCTATTACTTGGCTATCCCCAATCTCATTCCAGTTTAATGGTGATCTACACTTTCTACCATAGAGGGCTTCATACGGAGCTGCTTTTATACTTGCATGATAACTATTATTGTAAAAGAACTCCACTAGGTGAAGGTGGTTATCCCAACTTCCACCAAAGTCAATCACGCAAGCTCTTAACATGTCCTCCAAAGTCTGAATGGTTCTTTCACTTTATCCGTCAGTTTGAGGGTGGTATGCAGTGCTTAAGTCAAGTCGGGTCCCCAAAGCCTGCTGGAGAGATCTCCAAAATCGTGAAGTGAAGCGACTATCACAGTTTGAGATAATCGATAGTGGCACTCCATGCCTGGTCACTATTTCATTGATATATATTTGTGCTAGCTTTGGTAAGTCGTAGTCTTCCCAAATCGGCAAGAAGTGAGCCGACTTGGTAAGTCTATCCACAATTACCCAAACAACATCATGACTGCGAAATGTCCTTAGTAATTTCGTGACAAAATCCATCGTGATGTTATCCCATTTCCACTCTGGGATTTCGGGTTGTTGTAAAATTTCCTGACTATTTTTGGTTTTCAGCCTTTACCATTGCACATGTCAGACACTGTCCCACATAGGTTGTAATGGACCTCTTCAATCCAGGCCACTAGAAAAGTGCCTTTTAGTCCTGGTACATCTTGTAACTCCCTGGATGTACCGAGTATCTAGATTTGTGAGCTTCATCTAGTACTATTTCTCTAATTCCACCATATTTTGGTACCTAAGTTCTTCCTTCATACTTAAATAACCCGTCATTACTCACTTCTAAATGTTTTTCCATTTCTGTTAACATTTCCTCAGTTAGTTTGTCCACCTTCAGAGCTTCCCTTTGTGCTTCTTTTAGTCTAGCGGTAAGGCTAGTATACACGCTCATTCTCAAGGCACGGACGCGAAGGGGCTTTTCCCTTTCCTTCCTACTCAAGGCATCTGCCACCACATTTGCCTTGCCGGGATGGTACCGGATCTCACATTCGTAATCGCTCAACAATTCTACCCATCTTCTCTGGCACATATTTAACATTTTCTGATCAAGAATGTGTTGCAAACTTTTGTGATCAGTGTAAATAATGCATTTGGTACCGTAGAGATAGTGTCTCCACATTTTGAGCGCAAACACCACAACACCTAGTTCTAGATCGTGAGTAGTGTAGTTTCTCTCATGCTCATTTAGCAATCTAGATGCATATGCAATCACCTTGTCTCGTTACATTAATACACATCCCAGCCCCTGATGCGAGGCGTCACAATAGACTACGAAATCTTCAACGCCTTCAGGTAGGGCAAGGATAGGTGCACTGCACAACTTCTCCTTGAGTAATTAAAATGCTTTGTTATGTTCCTTTTCCCATGTGAAGGCCGTATTCTTTTTGGTTTGAGCGGTTAGTGGCTGCACAATTCGTGAGAATTCTTTGATAAACCTCCGATAGTATCCAGCCAAACCAAGGAATTGCCTTATCTCGGTAGGAGTTTTAAGAATTTTCCACTTTTTAATAGCTTCTATTTTTGATGGATCTACTTGAATCCCTTCTTTATTCATCAATGCCCTAGAAATTGAATTTCGCGCATCCAAAACTCACATTTAGAGAACTTCGCGTACAATTGCTCGTTCTTGAGCAATTCAAGAATCAGTCTTAGATGCTTCTCGTGCTCTTCCTTGCTACGAAAGTATATCAAAATATCGTCAATAAACACAATCATAAATTTGTCCAGATATGGGCGGCATACTCGGTTCATAAGATCCATAAATGCCGCAGGTGCATTAGTCAGTCCGAAGGGCATGACTAAGTACTCATAGTGTCCATATCTAGTTCTAAAGGTTGTCTTGGGTATGTCCTCTTCCCTTATCTTCAAATAATGGTATCCTGATCTTAAATCTATCTTGGAAAAATAGCTGGCTCCTTGTAGTTGATCGAATAAGTCATCGATTCTCTGGAGAGGATAACGGTTCTTTATTGTAATCTTGTTCAAGTCTCGATAATCAATGCACATCCGTAGGGTTCCATCCTTCTTTTTAACAAATAGTACTGGTGCACCCCATGGAGAAACACTTGGTCGTATGAATCCTTTGTCCAACAACTCTTGGATTTGTAGCATTAGTTCCTTCATCTCGGGTGGAGCGAGTTGGTAAGGTGCCTTGGCTACTGGTACGACACCAGGCACTAGATCTATTTGGAACGCAACCTGTGTAGCTGGAGGGAGTCCCGGTAGATCCTCGGGAAATACTTCTGGGTACTCAGACACCACCGGTATATTGTCGATTTTCTTTTCTTCTCTCGCTTTCATCACCTAGACCATGAAAGCTGAGCATCCCTTGTGGAGACTCTTGGTAGCTTTTAGTTGGGATATCATGGGGTATAGCATATTGCTTCTATCACCATGAACCATCAGTGTCTTTCCATCAGTTAAAGGTATTTTAAGCAAACGCTCATCACACATGATTTCAGCCTTATTTTTGGCTAACCAATTTAGTCCCACGACCACATCAAATCCTCCTAACGTTATAGGCATCAAGTCTATCTTAAATGGATTACCCTTTAATTCTAGGGTGCAGTCCTCGATGATTTTATTAGTTTCTATTATGTTACCATCGGCTAATTCTACGGTATATGCATCGGTTAGGGTACGAGCTTCTAAATCAATCAAAGATCTAAAGGTAGTGGAAACAAAACTACCTATCGCTCCAGTATCAAATAGAATAGTAGCAGGATGGTTTTTATGAGAAACGTACCGTTAACCACATCAGGTTCCTTATGAGCACCATTTGGATCCATCACGAACGCTCTTCCCTTGTGTTTGTTAGGTCTGGCGTCATTATCCCTTGCTAGCTTAGGACATTTGTACCTCATGTGTCCTGGATCTCCACACTCGTAACATTGCTTACCCGGCTCATATGTACAATCCTTAATCAAATGACCAGCTCGTTTACACCTGAAGCAAGGCATCTGGTTGCACTTGTCTTGGTGATGTAGTTTACACTTGTTGCAAAAAGGGCTTGTTCCTAAGTAAAGCTTTCGAGTCCTTCCACCATGATCATCATGCCTTACACCTTCGCCAACTCTCTTGCTTGAGCTACCACTATTACTGATCGTCTTCTTAGTATCTAACAACTTCCTTTTCTCACCCATCGCTTTTTTCTTCTCCTCAGTATTCCCATGTTCTATCCAACCAGCTTTAATCAAGTCATCCGTTAAGCTACCAGCGAGATCAACCGCTGCTTGGAGGGTTGTAGGCCTGGAAGACCGGACCATGCCTCTAACTCTAGGATGTAATCCCCAGATGAAACGGGCTACACCTTTAGCTTCTGGTGTCACCAGGTGGGGCACCAGTTGAGACAAAGCCAAGAACCGGTTGATGTACTCGGTGTAATTTGAGCCTTTCATTTCCAAATTCAGGAATTCGGCCTCCAGTTTATCCAATTGATTGATTGGACAGTACTTGCTGGTCATCAGCTCTCTGAATTCAGACCATTTCATTCAGCTTGCAACATTCCTGCCTTGGGGCTGAATGATAGTTTTCCACCACTCCAGTGCTGGTCCTTTAAGAGATTGAGAGGCAAACCTTACCATGTGTTCGGTCTTGCACTCATTGATGTCCAATACGGCTTCAATCTCGTCTAACCATCGGTAAGTTTCAAGTATCTAGTTACATTGATTTTTACACCTATAAGTCCCATTACCAAACACATGAAATTCCTATAACACACTACAAGACATGTATAGTTATTTCATATGAGTAACATGGAGTCAACAAATTTCATAAGGCAACAAGACTAATTTCTTGGAAATATACTATTGCATATTCCCATTTTAGGCACCTTATTCATAAGTATTTAATTGTAGCAAAACAGCAGTAGTATCATAATATTACAATTTGGAAGGTGCCATCACCCCCATAAGATAAATAATAGTGTCTGAGATAAATAAAATTGTTTCTTCAAATAGTTCTGAACCCAAAGCCCAACAATCTGCTATCACCCCCATCATCACTACCACTTCTTCTGTGGATCGAGAGTCGTCGTTTGGATTGAATTTAGTGGATTTGTGAGCAAGAGTGTTCGAAGATGGCTGCCGAGTGTTGTGGATGCATTTTTTTGTAGGAGTTGATCGATTTTCAAGGCGATTTGTTTATTTTCATCTTCGGTTTTGGTTTCTATTTGGAAATAAATACTAGGTTCCGTTGGTGGTTGTTTAGTTTTGATATTAGTGATCATTATAATCGGATTTGATTCGATTAGTTTAGGAGGGTGTTCAGAAGGCTTGAGAATAGACAAGGCATAGTATTAAAGGTTGTTATAGATAGCAAAAACTATTCATGCAAGAACTATTGTTGTTTGATGTTTTTTATAACTAGTTCCTTTTTCATGGATTTTACTAAGCTTTTGTGAATACTTTAATGCACAGATCTATAATCGCCCAATTTCGATTGAAATAAAAAGAAATGTTATCTTCTTGGTCATGGTACCTTAATTTGAATTCTTTTTCATCAATCACATATTGAGTTTCATGTTTGACATGTGATTACCTTCATTTTGTATTTATATTTAGATTCTCAATTCTTATTGAGTTAGTACGAGTGGTTTTTGATCCTTTACAACTCATATCCATGGTCCAGTTTTCAATAAACGATTCTGTGGATCGAGAGTCGTCGTTTGGATTGAATTTAGTGGATTTATGAGTAAGAGTGTTTGAAGATGCTGCCGAGTGTTATGGATGCATTTTGTGTAGGATTCGATTGATTTTAAAGGTGATTTGTTTATTTTTATCTTGGGTTTTGGTTTCTATTTGGAAAAAGATAATAGGTTTCCATTGGTGGTTGTTTAGTTTGATTTCATTAATCATTATAATCTGATTTGATTAGATTAGTTTAGGAGAGTATTCAGAAGGCTAGAGAATAGACATGGCATAGTATGAAAGGTTGTTACAGATAGCAAAAACTATCCATGTGAGAACTATTGTTGTTGCTATCTTTGTATAACTAGTTCCTTTTTCATGTATTTTACTAAGCTTTCTCGAATACTTTGATGCACAAATCTATAATCGCCCAATTTCAATTGAAATAATAAGAAATGTTATCTTCTCGGTCATGTTACCTTAATTTGACTTCTTTTTCATCAATCACATATTGAGTTTCATGTTTGATGTGTGAAAACATTCATTCTATA
The DNA here is from genome assembly GCA_025506505.1 of Flaveria sonorensis. Taxonomy (NCBI): domain Eukaryota; kingdom Viridiplantae; phylum Streptophyta; class Magnoliopsida; order Asterales; family Asteraceae; genus Flaveria; species Flaveria sonorensis. Next base: position 30,140,767 of record CM046434.1, read on the forward strand.
ATTATTTTTAGATTCTCGATTCTTATTGAGTTATTAGGAATGGTTTTTGATCCTTTACAACTCGTATCCATGGTCCAGTGTTCAATAAAGGATTCTGTGGATCGAGAGTCGTCGTTTGGATTAAATTTAGTGGATTTGTGAGCATGAGTGTTTGAAGATGGCTGCGAGTGTTGTGGATGCATTTTGTGTAGTATTGGATCGATTTTAAAGGTGATTTGTTTATTTTATCTTGGGTTTTGGTTTCTATTTGGAAATAGATAATAGGTTATAATCGGATTTGATTAGATTAGTTTAGGAGGGTGTTCAAAAGGATTGAGAATAGACATGGCATAGTATGAAAGATTGTTACATATAGCAAAAACTATCCATGTGAGAACTATTGTTGTTTGATGTCTTTGTATATATAGTTCCTTTTTCATGTATTTTACTAAGCTTTCATGAATACTTTGACGCATAAATCTATAATCGCCTAATTTCGATTGAAATAAAAAGAAATGTTATCTTCTTGGTCATGTTACCTTAATTTGACTTCTTTTTCATGAATCACATATTGAGTTTCATGTTTGACATGTGATTACCTTCATTTTGTATTTATATTTAGATTCTCAATTCTTATTGAGTTAGTACGAGTGGTTTTTGATCCTTTACAACTCATATCCATGGTCCAGTTTTCAATAAACGATTCTGTGGATCGAGAGTCGTCGTTTGGATTGAATTTAGTGGATTTATGAGTAAGAGTGTTTGAAGATGCTGCCGAGTGTTATGGATGCATTTTGTGTAGGATTCGATTGATTTTAAAGGTGATTTGTTTATTTTTATCTTGGGTTTTGGTTTCTATTTGGAAAAAGATAATAGGTTTCCATTGGTGGTTGTTTAGTTTGATTTCATTAATCATTATAATCTGATTTGATTAGATTAGTTTATGAGAGTATTCAGAAGGCTAGAGAATAGACATGGCATAGTATGAAAGGTTGTTACAGATAGCAAAAACTATCCATGTGAGAACTATTGTTGTTGCTATCTTTGTATAACTAGTTCCTTTTTCATGTATTTTACTAAGCTTTCTCGAATACTTTGATGCACAAATCTATAATCGCCCAATTTCAATTGAAATAAAAAGAAATGTTATCTTCTCGGTCATGTTACCTTAATTTGACTTCTTTTTCATCAATCACATATTGAGTTTCATGTTTGATGTGTGAAAACATTCATTCTATAATTATTTTTAGATTCTCGATTCTTATTGAGTTATTAGGAATGGTTTTTGATCCTTTACAACTCGTATCCATGGTCCAGTGTTCAATAAAGGATTCTGTGGATCGAGAGTCGTCGTTTGGATTAAATTTAGTGGATTTGTGAGCATGAGTGTTTGAAGATGGCTGCGAGTGTTGTGGATGCATTTTGTGTAGTATTGGATCGATTTTAAAGGTGATTTGTTTATTTTTATCTTGGGTTTTGGTTTCTATTTGGAAATAGATAATAGGTTATAATCGGATTTGATTAGATTAGTTTAGGAGGGTGTTCAAAAGGAATGAGAATAGACATGGCATAGTATGAAAGATTGTTACATATAGCAAAAACTATCCATGTGAGAACTATTGTTGTTTGATGTCTTTGTATATATAGTTCCTTTTTCATGTATTTTACTATGCTTTCTCAAATACTTTGATGCACAAATCTATAATCGCCCAACTTCAATTGAAATAAAAAGATATGTTATCTTCTTGGTCATGATACCTTAATTTGACTTCTTTTTCATTAATCACACATTGAGTTTCATGTTTGACATGTGATTACATTCATTCTGTAATTATTTTTGGATTCTCAATTCTTATTGAGTTAATACAAATGGTTTGATACTTTACAACTCGTATCCGTGGTCCAGTGTTCAATAGGGATTCTGTGGATCGAGAGTCTTCATTTGGATTGAATTTAATGGATTTGTGAGCAAGAGTGTTTGAAGATGGTTGTCAAGTGTTGTGGATGCAATTTGTGTAGGAGTGCATCAATTTTAAAGGTGATTCTTTATTTTTATCTTGGTCTTTGGTTTCTATTTGGAAATAGATAATAGGTTCCGTTGGTGGTTGTCTAGTTTGATTTAAGTTATCATTATAATCAGATTTGATTAGATTAGTTTAGGAGGGTATTCAGAAGGCTTGAGAATAGACATGGCATAGTATGAAAGGTTGTTACATATAGCTAAAACTATCCATGCGAGAACTATTGTTGTTTGATGTCTTTGTATAACTAGTTCCTTTTTCATGTATTTTACTATGCTTTCGCGAATTTTGATGCACAAATCCATAATCGCCCAATTTCAATTGAAATAAAAAGATATGTTATCTTCTTGGTCATGATACCTTAATTTGACTTCTTTTTCATTAATCACACATTGAGTTTCATGTTTGACATGTGATTACATTCATTTTGTAATTATTTTAAGATTCTTAATTCTTATTGAGTTAATACAAATGGTTTTTGATACTTAACAACTTGTATCCATGGTCCAGTGTTCAATAAGGATTCTGTGGATCGGGAGTCGTTGTTTGGATTGAATTTAATGGATTTGTGAGCAAGAGTGTTTGAAGATGGTTGTCGAGTGTTGTGGATGCAATTTGTGTAGGAGTGGATCGATTTAAAGGTGATTTGTTTATTTTTATCTTGGTTTTTGGTTTCTATTTGGAAATAGATAGTAGGTTCCGTTGGTGGTTGTCTAGTTTGATTTAAGTTATCATTATAATCGGATTTGATTAGATTAGTTAAGGAGGGTGTTCAGAAGGCTTGAGAATAGACATGGCATAGTATGAAAGGTTGTTACATATAGCTAAAACTATCCATGCGAGAACTATTGTTGTTTTATGTCTGTGTACAACTAGTTCCTTTTTCATGTATTTTGCTATGCTTTCGTGAATACTTTGATGCACAAATCTATAATCAGTCAATTTCGATTGAAATAAAAAGAAATGTTATCTTCTTGGCCATATTACCTTAATTTGACCTCCTTTTTCATCAATCACACATTGAGTTTCATGTTTGATGTGTAATTACATTCATTTCATAATTATTATTAGATTCTCGATTCTTATTGAGTTAATACATGTGGTTATTGATCCTTTACAACTCGTATCCATGGTCCAGTATTCAATAAAGGATTCTATGGATTGAGAGTCGTCGTTTGGATTGAATTTAGTGGATTTGTTAGCAAGAGTGTTTAAAGATGGCCGTCGAGTGTTGTGGATGCATTTTGTTTTGTAGGAGTGGATCGATTTTCAAGGCGATTTGTTTATTTTCATCTTCGGGTTTGGTTTCTATTTGGAAATAGATACTAGGTTTCATTGGTGGTTGTTTAGTTTGAATTTAGTGATCATTATAATCAGATTTGATTCGATAAGTTTTGGAGGGTGTTCAGAAGGCTAGAGAATAGACATGGCATAGTATTAAAGTTTGTTACAGATAGCAAAAACTATCCATGAAAGAACTGTAGTTGTTTGATGTTTTTGTATAACTAGTTCCTTTTTCAAGTATTTTACTAAGCTTTTGTGAATACTTTAATGCACAAATCTATAACTGCCCAATTTTGATTGAAATAAAAAGAAATGCTCTCTTCGTTGTCATGTTACCTTAATTTGACTTGTTTTTCATCAATCACACATTGAGTATCATGTTTGACATGTGATTACATTCATTTTGAAATTATGATTAGATTCTCGATTCCTATTGAGTTAATACGAGTGGTTTTTGATCCTTTACAACTCGTATCCATGGTCTAGTGTTCAATAAAGGATTCTTGGATCAAGAGTCATCGTTTGGATTGAATTTAGTAGATTTGTGAGCAAGAATGTTTGAAGATGGCTGTCGAGTGTTGTGGATGCATTTTGTGTAGGAGTGGATTGATTTTAAAGTTGATTTGTTTATTTTAATCTTTGGTTTTGGTTTCTGTTTGTAAATAGATACTAAATTCTGTTGTTGGTTGTTTAGTTTGATTTCAAGGATCATTATAATCGGATTTGATTAGATTAGTTTAGGAAAGTGTTCAGAAGGCTTGAGAATAGACATGGCATAGTATGAAAGGTTGTACGGATAGAAAAAGCCATCCATGCAAGAACTATTGTTGTTTGATGTCTTTGTATGACTTGATCCTTTTTCATGTATTTTACTAAGCTTTCATGAATACTTTGATGCATAAATCTATAATCGCCTAATTTCGATTGAAATAAAAAGAAATGTTATCTTCTTGGTCATGTTAACTTAATTTGACTTCTTTTTCATCAATCACACTTTGAGTTTCATGTTTGATGTTCTTTAATTATTTTTAGATTCTCGATTCTTATTGAGTTAATACGAATGGTTTTTGATCCTTTACAACTCATATCCATGGTCCAGTGTTCAATAAAGGATTATGTGGATCGAGAGTTGTCATTTGGATTGAATTTAGTGGATTTGTGAGCAAGATGTTTGAAGATGGTTGTCGAGTGTTGTGGATGCATTTTGTGTAAGAGTGGATTGATTTTAAAGGTGATTTGTTTATTTTTAACTTGGGTTTTGGTTTCTATTTGGAAATAGATACTACGTTCCGCAGGTGGTTGTTTAGTTTGATTTCAATGATCATTATAATTGGATTTGATTTGATTAGTTTAGGAGGGTGTTCAGAAGGCTTGAGAATTGACATGGCATAGTATGAAAGGTTGTTACATATAGCTAAAACTATCTGTACGAGAACTATTATTGTTTGATGTCTTTGTATAAATAGTTTCTTTTTCATGTATTTTACTATGCTTTCGCGAATACTCTGATACACAAATCTATAATCGCTCAATTTCGATAGAAATAAAAAGAAAAGTTATATTCTTGGCCATGTTACCTTAATTTGACCTCATTTTCATCAATCACACATTGAGTTTCATGTTTGACGTGTGATTACATTCATTCCGTAATTATAATTAGATTCTCGATTCTTATTGAGTTAATACAAGTGGTTTTTGATCCTTTACAACTCGTATCCATGGTCCAGTGTTCAATAAAGGATTTTGTGGATCAAGAGTCGTCTTTTGGATTGAATTTAGTGGATTTGTGAGCAAGAGTGTTCGAAGATGGCTGTCGAGTGTTGTGGATGCATTTTTTTGTAGGAGTTGATCGATTTTCAAGGCGATTTGTTTATTTTCATCTTCGGTTTTGGTTTCTATTTGGAAATAGATACTAGGTTTCATTGGTGGTTGTTTAGTTTTGATATTAGTGATCATTATAATCAGATTTGATTCGATTAGTTTAGGAGGGTGTTCAGAAGGCTTGAGAATAGACAAGGCATAGTATTAAAGGTTGTTATAGATAGCAAAAACTATTCGTGCAAGAACTATTGTTGTTTGATGTTTTTATAACTAGTTCCTTTTTCATGTATTTTACTAAGCTTTCGTAAATACTTTAATGCACAAATCTATAATCGCCCAATTTCGATTGAAATAAAAAGAAATGTTATCTTCTTGGTCATGTTACCTTAATTTGACTTCTTTTTCATCAATCACATATTGTGTTTCATGTTTGACATGTGATTACCTTCATTCTGTATTTATAATTAGATTCTCGATTCTTATTGAGTTAGTATGAGTGGTATTTGATCCTTTACAACTCATATCCATGGTCCAGTTTTCAATAAAGGATTTTGTGGATCGAGAGTCGTCGTTTGGATTGAATTTAGTGGATTTGTGAGCAAGAGTGTTTGAAGATGCTGCTGAGTGTTGTGGACACATACATATTCACGACACACATACATATATATGTAATCTTACACTTAAAAACTTATAAAACTAATACTACCAACAACTACACTACACAACCAATTTACACTACAATTTATAAACTTTACAATAAATTACACTACCTAATAATTAATAAAAAAAAATCATTAAACCACCCACACACCACCAATTCGCCCCCCCCCCCCCTCTCCCTCACTCACCATTCCCCCTCAAACCTCACATAACCACTTCAACACTCCATCCCCTTCCCCATACATGCAACCCAACTCCCAACCTCTTCTCCCTCACTCTCTCTCACGAAAATTCAGCCAAGAACTCTCAACATTTCTGCAACTTTTCTTCATTTCCAGCCAAGATCGAGAGCCCCCTTCAAGCACATCATCGATTATTACAAGCTCAAGCTAGGAGGTGACCAAAAGGTTGAGTTTCTTGCAAGTTCTTGCAAAATCCAAGAAGTTTCAGCTCAAGCTCGTGATTCTACAGCCCTCATACTCCTCAAATCATTCCAAAATCACGAAACACCTTGAGTGTAAGCATCAATATACCCGAACAAAGCTATTTCTTAAGTTTTCTTTACTTTTCTACCATGAAATCTCACCTTTCTTGTTCACAACAGAAACTTGTGGCCATACCACTGTTTTTGTAAGAATCACGAATTCAAAATAGGTATATTTTAATGAGTGTTCGTGAACCATGGGTTGGTGCGTATGATTTCAACCCGAAAACCCTCTTTTTCGTGTATTTTAGCACCAATAACCCACTTGTTTTGAAAAACCCTTCAAAAAACGTTAAAACCTGCTCCAAAATAGTTTATTAACATCATAATAATATGGGTTTAATGTTACAAAAGGTTTAATGATGTTTGAGTACAAACCATGATGATTACACATGTGCAAACAATGTAAAACACCCTCTAAAAGGCAATTATGGTGGTTGTTATGAAAAATCCATGACATTATACTTTGTTCCAGTAGTTTGATGATTTTAACCTTATAAAAATTCGTGGTAGATGTGGATTATGTACAAAGATGGGGCATTATGGACTTAATGGGTGTATTTTAAGGACCCGAAAGGTGGTGAAATTCTCAAAATGGCTAAAACTTAATAAGTTGAAAGTTTTAAAATCTCCAGGCCCGAAAATAATAATTTTAGTGCTAAAAACCGAATTTGGTGAATTTTTGGATTAATATGTAATTTCTACGAATTTATCTAACAATAATAAGCCTAAACTAGGAGATTTTTTGGATAAAATTTTAAAAATAGTGTAACAAGACTAAGACCAATAAATCCAACATATTTTAGTAAGTTAGAAGACCTCAAAGTGATATTTTGGTGGAAGGTTGAAAGAAAGTAGGTTAGAATGTTCGGTTTCGGGTAAAAACGGGTCTTAACTGGTTTTAACGGGTTAGTTTAAAAATGAAACTTTTTGCTCAAATAACCCCAAAACTACTTTAAAAACAGATTATAATCTTGATTAGAAGCCCTTAAAATGTTATACTTGAGGTTATAGGATGAAATTAAGAGATCTAAAACAAGATGCTTAAATTAACGGTTTTATCGTAACCAGTAACTTGAATTTTGTGTTTTAAACTTCTCAAGCTAAAATATGGAAATATTAAGTTATAACATGCCTAAAAGTAATATAAAAACCCCTAGGAACTAATAAGGGCCATATTGGGTCATGTAATGAAAGAAAGCAAACTTTCGGGTCAAAATTGTAAATTTTGAAACTTGAGGGACCAAAGTGTAAATTTCTTAATATAAATAAGTTTCAGTAATCTTATGACTAGAAAACTCTTATTAAACTTATTATAATATAAACAAACTTATAAAAGTCATATAACTTGTCATCCATATATCAAAAACCCTAACTTCCCTAAAAAGGAAACTTTTTGACACAAACTTCTAAGAAACGAAGCCACGTGAACGTATGACCATAAAATACATTTAGATACACTTCCAATAGCCTAAGAACATTAGCTTACTACTTGTATCTTGATCATAGGGTGCTAGGACTTGAATCTTTTCTGTGACTGAAGAACTGTTGAGTTACCTAAGGTGAGTTTTTGTGTTTCCTTTTTTACTGCTATTTTGGAATGAAACATGCTATGCTTGAACTAAAAGCTATTTGTGTACTATTATGCGATGCTATTATATGTTGTGGCTAATGTTAGAACCTACACCTACTTGTATCACAATCATTAATTCTTGTGTGAACCGCTTGTTTTATATGGGTAGATCTACTTAGGGAATCCCACACGCACAGTGCCTTCCGTCATAACTGGAAGGGTACCACACAGAGATCCTATGGGGCCATTTGTGTCATATGACAGGTTTTATAAGATACTATGGTGTACCACTCAGCAGGTATGGTACACTGTTTGAGGCTCAGTTTCCCCTATGGGATAACCGGCATAACACAAGTTTAGAAGAGGCTAGCCGGGGCTTAGTGCAGGGTTGATTGTGACCCCACCATAGTGATACTTATGTTTTTTTTAAATTAACTTATGGATTCTAAAGAGTCCTTTTGTTTTTAAACTTTAAGCACTTGAACTCACCAACTTTTTAGTTGACACAAAATCTTTTTGAGTATGTTTCAGGTAACCCTTGATGAAGCATGGATTGTAATGGACACTTAATGGATGGATTAGTACCGTGACTACGAATGGCATTACTTGATTTTGAAAACATTATTAGACATTTGGAATTGTTGTGTAATAAATTTGGATAATTTGTAATGGGTGTTGATTTTACGTTTGGGCAAGACTTTCATAGCCCGGGTATGCTAATTAAATGTAATGCCATGCGATTTCTCTCCTTGTGTGCTCTTGAGTGGTTAGCTTCTGCTGCCATGTATTTTTCTAGTCTGCGACATCCCACCCTCCTTGGGCCCGGGGTGTGATAGATTGGTATCAGAGCCCCAGGTTGTAGAGAAGTCAGGAATACCTTAGTAGACCCTAGGCTACAACCCTGTTTCCCTAGGACTGTCCTTGTTTTGGAATGTGTTGGAATGAGTGGGTCGGGTAAATTGATGATTACACTTGATCAACATAATCATGAATTTACCGGACTCGTGAATTCCGGCACAATCCCCTTATTGGAGATAAAATCTTTCTCCAAGATAGAAAATGTTTTTGTGTGGTCTAAACTGTGTCTTCGTACCTGTTGTAACCTGTATTATTACTGATTATAGATACTACTACCATCATTACTGCTGTAAATACTATTATGAGATACTATCATTACTATTGTCATGAGCTATGAGAAACCAAATTACTCATAATGAATTTACAGGAACTCGAGACTCATGGCTAACAACGGTAAAGCGCCTACATTCCCTGCCGACGAGACTGCCCTAGTGGGAAGACTCAGGAGGGCAATATCCCCATCGCAATATGAGGAGTACATGAGGAGATGCAGCCATCCATGATCTATATCAGTGACATCCGATGACACGCAGCCATCGGAGGAATCTTCCCCGACATCCCAGGAGAGGAGCCGGACCCGCTCTCATTCATCGCACGTCACTGCACCTGCATATTCGCCTATCCCGCCTATCGGAAACAGGGGCGCACGAGTCATCACCAGGCCGAGCAAGAGTACTCAACCTGGAGCTTCTGTTTCATTCAGGATGCCACCTCCTCCACCTCCTCCTACGACAGCTCCCGCACCGGCTCCTCCGATGATGGGACCGTCCAGGCGCCAACCACAGGACGAGTTCTGGATACCTCCTAGGTGTAGCTTGTACGACGGCCCAAATGTCTTAGCTGGAGGCCCCTACTCACAGTCCAGCCACCGAGCTAGCGATTTTGGTCCTTCTGACCCTACACTGAGCGATATCCTTAGGACCATCCAACCTCATGAGGTGACCCTGTAGCATGCCACACGGACCTCACAGTCCGCCCAGTTCCAGGCATTGATGGCGTCCCAGGGTGTCCAACACTTGGAACAAGAATAGAAGAAAAAGGGTCGGGCTGGTTTGGGTGGTTGAAGAAGAAATGGCAGTAATGATGGGATGATACTTGATTATTTGGAAGATACTACTATTTTGAGAAACTATTTATCTATTTCAGACACTATGATTTTTATTTGGGGGTGATGGCACCTTCCAACTTGTGATACCATGAGACTATTAACCTTTTGCTTGTTGGTTGCTACAATTATCTATGCATGATTTTCTTTTATGATATTACCTTATCTATTGCAGGTTGTCTAATGGAATGTACAATAGTATATTCTAGGGAACTAATTTGATTGCCCCTTAAAATGTTAATTTATTTTATAAAATTGGAATGAAACTATGTATGACTTATAATGTATTTTGGGAACCCTCATGTGTTTGGTGAAGCGACCTTTAGGAGTCGAATTGATGTAGCGAGATACTTGAAACAAATCTTATAAGACACTAAATGAGTTTGTCTATGTTGACAACAGAATGCCGCCTATACGTGGAATGCGTGGGGGAAGGAATAGGGGTATTGGGCGCATCGGGAACCAGGGTGGAAATCGACCACCTACTCCACCAAGGACCACCCATGAAGAAAATGCCAATGATGAAAGGATCGCCAATCTGGTGGCCCAGCAAATCGCCAATGCTATCCCCACCATCATAGCTCAAATAAACGCAGTCCAGGAAAATACAACCGGAAATAAGGACCTGGAAACAATGAAGGTAACGCTGAGGATGCCGAGGAAATAAGAACCAGGTGTTCTTACAAAACTTTTATGGCGTGCAAACCAAAAGATTTCTACGGCACCGAGGGTGCAATTGATACTTACCGATGGTTAGACGAGATCGAGGCCGTACTAGATATCAGCGATGGAACACATACCATGTAACGCAATTTTCAGGATGAAAATTCTTTCAACATGGGGATAATGTGACATCCGGTAATTTTCCGTTACCAAACTCCGTTAGTTCCGTTATGTCTTGCATACACGTGTCGTGAGCACACACTAGTTGTCATTGAACGTTGGTGACTTAATAATAATTAATAATGGTAAACTGATAATAATTTAGTTAATGATGTGATTATTAAGTTGTGCTTATGTGTTTACATGATTTAAATATTAATTGTGAATTTTACCGCGTAACGTGGAAACGTGTGTATTTAATCCGTATGTTTTTGTATTTAGTAAAGATAAAACATATAATTGTTATTATTAGTTTATATGTTTATTATTTTAGTTAAAAGCATCTTAAAAGAGTGTTAAAAGCTTAATTTTATAAAAATACAAATTATAAGGGTTAAAAGGGTAATTATGATTAATTAAATAAAACAAAATCAAAAATCCTAACCCTAATATGCATCTTCGGCCACGACTTGTTCCATTCACACACCCACACTTCGAAATTTAGCCAAGAACAAACAATCACCCTCGGATTTGATCGATTTCAAGTTATAGAACACGTTAGAATCTTCAATTCCAAGCCAATACACTCAAAGGTTAGATTTTTACATGTTTTTGATGGTTTTTATGAATGGCCGAAAGTTCTAGTCGAAAATCTGCAATTGAGTGTTAATTCTTGATTGTTTGATGATGTTATGATGTTAGTTACGTTATATTGATGTTAGTTTACGATGATTATGCAAGAAAGCTTTGATTTTGATGCGTTGTTCATAGGTTACTAATAATAGTAACTTTATTTGCATGAATATGATGATTGGATGATGAATTGATGTTGCTAAAGTGTTTATCATGTTATGGGGATGTTAGAATGATGATAATTATGCTAGAAATCTAAGAATGGATCGTGTAGTTCATGTATTACCAAAAGTAGAAACTTTTGATCTATGATGATTTGTGTTTGGATGAATTACATGCGCTTGATGGTTACTCATGATATTTATGAACTAGATAAAGTATGTTAGTGATGAATATGTGTTGTAACGCATGAAAGGATAGATTTTGGGATGCAATTTCCCAAAAGGGAAACTTTAATTGTACAAAATCTTGGATATGATGATTTGGGCATGTTTGTGACTTTAGGATCATGTTAGCATGTTCATGGATGATTTCTAATATGGTAGAATGTATTGTTTGGGTTGTATGATGTAAGGCCCGATCTCGGGACGCTCACAGTTGGACAATCATCGCACATAAAACATATAATTTACATTTACAATTTCTAAAACATTGCAGCGGAATAATTTTAAACCATTTCATATATATATAATTGCTTTTGCAAAATAATACATCGTTGACAGATTACAAAATATCATAATTTGCATTACATCACAAAAACATTATAATTTTAACTACGGATGCCATCCAAAAATGCCAAGTAGCTGTCCCGTGCCATCCTCAGCAACATTACCTGCCAACTAGAAACACATAAAAGTCAGCGTTGCTGAGTGAGTTCTAGTTTTATAAAATAAAATACTTTTCTTTCGTTTAAAACCATTCATTCTTTACTTTCATACGTGATCATACAACATACGTACACATAGATAATAATTTATTATTATCTTTCATCGTCATTCGTTGACTTCCGTTCATTCATCCTCGTACGTCATCTTTATCATTCGTTATCTTTCTTTCCATACTATATGTACACTCATTAACTTCCGATGACATGTACTGTACCCCGAACATTGTGCACGAAGCTGACTCAAGGGCCTGGGGCAAGTACACACATCATTATCATTAATCTTTCATTCCAGACCAATGCCATGTGCTATACCCCGAACATTGTGCACGAAGCTGGTTACTGGGCCTGAGGTCTATCATAGACCTTGAACATTATGCACGAAGCTGACTCCAGTACCTAGGGCAAGCGGCAAGGGTCCCATACATATAGTCAATCATAAAGATTAGACCCCTAGTGTGCATCCTTCCGGGGTAGCTAACCCGCACACAGTTGAGCTAACACCCTTCATTGGGTGTGAACCTCCATACATTGCTTGCAAGACTTTTCATTACATCATTCATTAATGCATGCATTCATACTTTACGTTCCCCTTTTCATTATCTTCCGCTTTACGTTACATAATACATTCCATTTACTTTTCATAATCATACCACGTAAAGCCACGGAAAATATACATACATAATAAGGAACATAACATAAACATAACCATACCATACATAGCATCATCACATCACATATGACATCATAAAGTCAACTTACATTACCCCCGGGAACATCCCAAGTCAAAGCCTACACTTTACATTTTCCCCAAAATTTCAGAAATTATTCTAAGGCATAGGCGCATGAGCACTATGCAGGCACATGGCCTTCTGGGCGGATGGGAACACTTAGGCGCATGGGAAAGGTTCTGGACGCATGGGCACTATTGAGGCGCATGACCCAACACTTAGTCATTCTAGGCAAACTTCTAGGCGCATGGGCACTATGCAGGCGCATGAGTGCCTAGGCGCATGGGCAGTTTTGGGCGCATGGGACTACACTTAGGCAATTTGACCGTTGGGCGCATGGGCCAATTTCAGGCACATGGGCAACCAACTCTCACCATCAGCATCATAATCAGTCCCAACATCATCAATTCATCATATTCTAACTTAGTTCTAGCATTCTAAGCATCATAATATGAACATGGCATCATCATAACATCATAAATCACCCAAATCATAACCCACCCACATTCACACATACACATTCATACGGGTACAAAACCCATTTTTGTAAAAACATACATACATGCATTTCCAGCCCCAAAATCAGTTAAAACATGTAAAAAGGGGGTTCTAGAACTCACCTTTGACAACCTTCGAGTATGACTTCTTCAACCCGTTTGCAAATGAGTTAAAACACCTAAAACCCAACAAATCACACAACCCGAACACACAAACAAACACATAAGCATACAACCGAGGCATAGGCCGGCCAAGAACAACTTAAAATGATGAATTCTTACCTTGAATTCGGTTTCTTGTTCTTCCTTCTTCAAAATCCGAACTCTGCTCTTTCTCTCTCTAGAAAATCCGGTGAAAAGCAGATATGTAGAGAAGTGTGGGCGGCCATGCCCACTTTATGCACCCACTTTTATTCTTTTTATCCTTTTGACACATTTAGCCTCTCAACTTAGGTTAAATTGTGCTTTCTTTCTTTTATGCACATTTATTCCTTCTTTCTCGTCTTTAAAAAAAATACCCGGGTGTTACATATGAAGGCTTAGTTTGTTAGTTGAAAGATTTGGTCTCTTTGTGGGTACACATGATGATGGGTCATATGGGTAATGATAGGACTATTGTTTGGGTTGTAATATATCACTGTGAAGTACTTAGGTTGGTATGAATTCTGTTGATTAGTGGGATGATTGTTGTTATACACGCATGCGAATCTAAGGCCCCTACTTAGTAGGATTGGTAGGGTTTAGGGTGTGAAGTCGTGAGTGGCTTCAGATCTCTTTTTGTGCATGATTTGATTCTGTGTATGATGCATGGGTTATGATGTAATTTTGTTGAACATGATAATTGTTTGAGATTCGCATGACTTGTTTGAAAATCTGGCTTTATGATGATCTAGGAAGTACATGTGGTTAATGAAGTGATATATGTGAACAACTTGCATGATAATCATGTGTGATGAACCGTATGTTTGATTTAAATGGATTTTCACCTATAATGTCACCAACGGGTCAAACGGGTCAACTGGGTCAATGTGTTCTGTTTTTCCAAAACCTTGAGTTCTTTGGTTTATAGAGTACTTAGGGTTTCATCATAATTCTGTGTACACGTACCTATGTACTTGCGTGTTCCAGGTGACCTCTGAAGGTTGTCTTTCCACTCTCTCTTTCAAGTTAAGCTCTTAAGTTCTTTCTTGTGCACACCAGGTGAGTTCATGCCCCACTCTTTTACATACTCTCTTTTAAGGGAGATAGCATACTGGTTTTACAAACGCTTACTTTATATGAGTTGTGTATAGTATGATATAGTGCAGAATACCATGATAGTCCTCACACTTTCGGATTGTTAATAATGATGATTAGCGGGAAATCTTGGGTAGTACTACTGAGTCTGACGAGCCCCACCTATGCGACTCGAGGTTAAACAGGTGCAATTTTGTCCTAACACAAACATCGTCATGACCTGGTAAGTCGTGACGGGAGGCAACAAACGAAACACAGTCAGCTTCAATCGTGAAATCACTATGATTATTACTTATGAATATAGACTAGCTATCTATTTGAATGCACCTCTTATATTTTGCAACTATTACTGATTTATGATTAACGCAAACTATTGAACTCACCAACCATTGTGTTGACTCTTTTAGTATGCTATTCTCAAGTTGAGGTTACCATTGCCTAGGAGCATGTGCATGGGTCAGCATCATTGTAGTTGTCAGCATGATTGAAACTTGTTTTGGTTTGGTTGTTAAACATTTAAGTATTTGTTGGTATTACTTTGGGCGCGTGTGTTTGCGCATTTTACATTATATTGTTTTACTTTGGTCTTTCTGGTTTATTAAACGCTTCCGCATATTTTAAAGATAAACTCTGATTTTGAATGTTTGATCATATAGAGTCCTTCTGAGTAACTAATGACTGAGATCCTGGTATGTCACACGCCTCGCAGTAAAACCCCGCACGTGGATATTAAGGGTGTGACAGATTGGTATCAGAGCCATTGGTTATTGGGAACTAGGTGGCATACACACTAGACTATAACCGCACAGTTTGTTAGTTATTCGTCACTTATTCTTTACTGTATACTCATTGGCATACGCAACACGTACTTCGCAGCATGGCTTCATCATCATGTGATTTGGGCAAGAGACCAGTGCGATCTGAGTCACCTCCTACTTCTCCCGTACCTGATAGGGGATTTAAATGGCCCCGACATCCTTATCCTCCTGGCGAGATAGACTGGGATCAGCCTTTCATACTGCCTGAGCTCGATCCTCCGCGGAACTGGGATTTCTACCCCACCTACATAAACCTTATGGCTTATAGAGAGCGTGTAACACCAGTAGCTCCTACTCGACCTAGGACTAGGTCATCGACCGCTTTTGCACTACCTACACTTCCTACCTTGGACATTCCTCTGGAGCAGGCATTTGCAGCCCTAGTAGCCACACTAGACATGGAGCGATAGCGTATCCGAGGACTCACTGATGAGAACTCTGCCTAACAATCTGAGATGCGTCAGTTGCACTACCAGGTAGAGACGCTTCAGGAGCGACTCTCGATGGCCATTGGTGGACATCATACCCTGGCAGACAATGTTGTAGCACTTACTGGGCTTATGGACGCGCAGGATCACCATAACATAGTGATTGATGATAGGTTTGCTGATCTAGAGGCACAACTGGCAGTACTTCAGATTGCTGAAGCCCCTGCACCTTTGGCGGACCCTGATAAGGAAGACCCGGAAGAGGAACCTGAGGAAGCCCCTGCACCTTTGGAGATGGAATTTTGGCAACTTAAAATGCAAGGCTCATAGATTGAAGCCTACACAACCCGTACTCATGAGTTGGCCACACTATGCCCGGGAATGGTCAATGAAATGCACAAGAGAGTCGAGCACTACATACGTGGACTGGTGCCCAAGATTCAGAGTATGGTAACTGCTTCCAACCCTACTACCATACAGCAAGCTATCCAGACAGACCACAGGCTAACTGACCAGGCAGTTGAGCAAGGAAGGTTACCCAAACGGGGTGCGGTTGCTAGTGTGTCCGACACAAACAAAAGTGGGAGAACATTAGTAACAAAAGGTTCATCCTCCAGCAACCAGCCACAACAACAACAACAACATGTACAACAGCAGCACCAACATCCCCAGCAACAAAGGAGGTTTGATAACAACCGAAATTTCAATCAGTCATCCTCGGCACCATAGGGACAAGGAGGCTATGTTGGGAAAAATCCCAAATGCAACCGATGCAACCACTACCACACCGGCAGGTGTGATAATTTCCAATGCCAGCGTTGTGGTAAAGTTGGGCATGCAGCGAAAAACTGCCGGGGTGAACTGATGAAGAAGCCTCAATAATCTCAAGAAACTCCGAAAGGTTATTTCGAGTACGAAAAAGAGGGTCATTACAGATGCAACTGCCCACAGTTTAGGAGAAATGGAAATTGCAAGAACAACACTGGCAATAACGACAACGATAACAACAATAACAACAACAATGGTAATGGCAACAACAATGGTGGAAATAATAATGGAGCTAAAAGGAGAGCCTTCATCATTGGCTCAGGTGAGGCTCTAAACGATCCTACAACAGTAACTGGTAAATTTTCGGTTAATGGTCATTTTGCTACCGTATTATTTGATACTGGAGCTGATAGAAGCTTTATTTCCAGTAAGTTTAGTAGTCTTTTAAGTGATATGCCTTCAGCATTAGAATCTAAGTACACCGTAGAGTTAGCTGATGGTAAACAGATTCACGTGACACATATCCTTAGAGGCTGCAAGATAGAACTTGCTGGTCATACCTTCGACATAGATCTCATGCCTATCACACTTGGGAGCTTCGATGCAGTAGTAGGCATGGATTGGCTTTCTGACAAGCAAGCGGAAGTCATATGTCATGAGAAGGATATACGGATTCCTAACGGCGAAGAAATTCTCTCGGTTAAAGGTGATAGGAGTGGTGCAGTGATAAGCATCATCTAGTTCATGAAGGCACAGAAGTTGCTACGGAAAGGTCATCTGGCCATATTGGCACTTGTCACTGACAAACAACCAGAGGAAAAAAAGATAGAGGATATCCCCATGGTTTGTGAATTTCTCAAGGTGTTTCCGGAGGACCTGCCCAGACTACCACCTCATCGTCAAGTCGAATTCCAAATTGATTTGACTCCAGGAGCCGCTCCGATTGTGAGAGCACCTTATCGGTTAGCTCCAAACGAACTGCAGGAATTATCTGCTCAACTCCAAGAACTGTTGGATAAAGGATTTATCCGACCCAGTTCGTCACCCTGGGGAGCGCCAGTGCTATTTGTCAAGAAGAAGGACGGTACATTTCGAATGTGCATTGACTATATGGAACTGAACAAGGTTACGATCAAGAATAGATATCCCTTACCTCGTATAGATGATTTGTTTGATCAACTGCAAGGATCAAGCTATTATTCTAAGATTGACCTGAGGTCTGGGTATCATCAGCTGAGAGTTCGAGAGGAGGACATCTCGAAGACTGCCTTTCGTACATGTTACGGTCACTACGAGTTCTTGGTCATGCCATTCAGGTTGACGAATGCACCAGCGGTATTCATGGACCTCATGAATCACGTGTGTAAACCCTATCTTGATCAGTTTGTTATTGTGTTCATCGATGACATATTGATCTACTCAAAGACCAAGGAAGAACATGAGGAGCACCTACGTTTAATCTTGGAATTACTTAGAAAAGAACAATTGTATGCCAAATTTTCTAATTGTGATTTCTGGATACGCGAAGTGCAATTCTTGGGTCATATTGTTAACGAGAAAGGAATACATGTTGATCCGGCAAAGATTGAGGCGATAAAGAATTGGTCGGTTCCTAAGACGCCAAGTGAGATACGACAGTTTCTTGGACTGGCATGATACTATCGACGGTTCATCGAAGGATTTCCTAAGATTTCTCAACCCCTCATGGCCTTGACTCATAAAGGAACACCGTATAAATGGGGCAAGAGTCAGGAATCTGCTTTCCAGTTGCTGAAAAAGAAACTGTGTAACGCACCGATATTAGCGTTACCGGATGGAAGTGACGATTTTGTAGTCTATTGTGACGCTTCCATTCAAGGACTTGGGTGTGTATTGATGCAGCAGGATAAGGTAATAGCTTATGCCTCTAGACAACTAAAGGTTCATGAGAAGAACTATACCACCCATGACTTGGAGCTAGGTGCGGTAGTTTTTCCCTTAAAGATCTGGAGACACTACATGTACGGTACCAAATGCACTATTTACACTGATCACAAGAGTCTTCGGCACATCTTTGAGCAAAAGGAATTGAACATGATGCAAAGACGTTGGGTAGAGCTACTGAACGACTACGATTGTGCCATCAGATACCATCCGGGGAAAGCAAATGTAGTCGCTGACACGCTGAGTAGGAAAGAAACTACTAAGCCTCGACGTGTGCGAGCTTTACAACTTACCATTAGCACACAGTTACCGGAACAAATCCGAGAGGCTCAGACAGAAGCCCTGAAAGCAGAAAACATTGGGTTCGAATCCTTAAGAGGAATGGACAAGCAACTCGAAGTAAAGACGGATGGAATTCGTTACTTCATGGATAGACTTTGGGTACCTCTACACGGAAATCTGAGAGACTTGGTCATGAATGAGGCACACAAGTCTAAGTACTCTATACATCCTGGATCTGACAAGATGTATCATGATCTGAAGGCGCACTATTGGTGTCCTAACATGAAGGCGGATGTAGCTACATATGTGAGCAAGTGTCTGACCTGTTCAAAGGTAAATGTGGAGTATCAGAAACCATCTGGACTATTATAACAACCTGAGATCCGTATGTGGAAGTGGGAATAGATTTCAATGGATTTCATTACCAAGCTACCCCGAACTCCTACTGGTTGTGACATGATATGGGTTATTGTGGACCGATTAACAAAGTCTGCTCATTTCTTGGCAATAAGGGAAACAGACAAAATGGAGAAATTAACCCGACTTTATTTGAAGGAGATAGTTTCAAGACATGGTGTACCGGTTTCAATCATTTCCGACCACGATGCTCGTTTTACATCGCACTTCTGGCAGTCGTTACAGAGATCTTTAGGTACGCGATTAGACATGAGTACTGCTTATCATCCACAAACTGATGGTCAAAGTGAGCGTACTATACAGACACTAGAAGACATGCTACGTGCTTGTGTGATTGACTTCGGGAATAATTGGGAAGTTCACCTACCATTGGTGGAATTTCTTACAACAACAGTTATCACACTAGTATAAAGGTAGCACCTTTTGAAGCTTTGTATGGGCGAAAATGTAGATCACCAGTTTGTTGGGCTGAAATTTGTGATAGCCAGCTAACGGGTCCTGAGTTGGTACACGAGACCACTGAGAAGATTGTACAAATAAGGAATCGTATGGTTGCAGCGCGTGACAGGCAGAAAAGTTATGCTGACAAGTGACGGAAACCTCTAGAATTTCAGGTTGGTGACAAAGTCTTATTGAAAGTCTCACCATGGAAAGGCATGATTCGGTTTGGTAAAAGAGGGAAACTAAATCCAAGATACGTTGGACCGTTTGAAATATTGGAAAGAATAGGTCCAGTGGCCTATCGACTAGCCTTACCTGATTCATTGAGTCGAATCCATGATGTATTCCATGTTTCAAATCTGAAGAAGTGCCTAACGGATGAAATGATGATCGTACCGCTTGAGGAAGTCTAAGTAGATGAACAATTACACTTCATTGAGGAACCAGTCGAGGTGATGGATTGTGAGGTAAAGACACTTAAGCAAAGCAAGATACCCATAGTCAAGGTTCGTTGGAACTCGAGACATGGACCAGAATTCACGTGGGAACGTGGGGACCAGATAAAGCTTAAGTATCCTCAACTGTTCGAAAAGACGATGCCAGCCGGCGAAGGTATTGATTTAAATTTCTGGACGAAATTTCTTTCAACATGGGGATGATGTGACAACTCACCCAAAACTCACTCGATTACTTTATGCCAATATAGTAGACCAGTGATGGAACACATACCATGTAACGCAATATTAGGGACGAAAATTCTTTCAACATGGAGATAATGTGACATCCGGTAATTTTCCGTTACCAAACTCCGTTAGTTTCGTTAAGTCTTGCATGTCGTGAGCACATACTAGTTGTTGTGGAACGTTGGTGACTTAATAATAATTAATAATGGTAAACTGATAATAATTTAGTTAATGATGTGATTATTAAGTTGTGCTTATGTGTTTACGTGATTTAAATGTTAATTGTGAATTTTATCGCGTAACGTGGAAACGTGTGTATTTAATCCGTATGTTTTGTATTTAGTAAAGATAAAATATATAATTGTTATTATTAGTTTATATGTTTATTATTTTAGTTATAAACATCTTAAAAGAGTGTTAAAAGCTTAATTTTATAAAAATACAAATTATAAGGGTTAAAAGGGTAATTATGATTAATTAAATAAAACAAATCAAAAATCCTAACTCTAATATGCATCTTCGGCCGCGACTTGTTCCATTCACACACCCTGACTTCAAAATTTAGCCAAGAACAAGCAATCACCCACGAACTTGATCGATTTCAAGTTATAGAACATGTTAGAATCTTCAATTCCAAGCCAATACACGTTCAAAGGTTAGATTTTTACATGTTCTTGATGGTTTTTATGACTGGCCAAAAGTTCTAGTCGAAAATCTGTAATTGAGTGTTAATTCTTGATTATTTGATGATGTTATGATGTTAGTTATGTTATATTGATGTTAGTTTACGTTGATTATGCAAGAAAGCTTTGATTTTGATGCGTTGTTCATAGGTTACTAATAATAGTAACTTTATTTGCATGAATATGATGATTGGATGATGAATTGATATTGGTAAACTGCTTATCATGTTATGGGGATGTTAGAATGATGATGATTATGCTAGAAATCTAAGAATGGATCGTGTAGTTCATGTATTACCAAAAGTAGAAACTTTTGATCTATGATGATTTGTGTTTGGATGAATTACATGTGCTTGATGGTTACTCATGATATTTATGAACTAGATAAAGTATGTTAGCGATGAATATGTGTTGTAATGCATGAAAGGATGGATTTTGGGATGCACTTTCCCAAAAGGGAAACTTTAATTGTACAAAATCTTGGATATGATGATTTGGGCATGTTTGTGACTTTAGGATCATGTTAGCATGTTCATGGATGATTTCTAATGTGGTAGAATATATTGTTTGGGCTGTATGAAGGCTTAGTTTGTTAGTTGAAAGATTTGGTCTCTTTGTGGGTACACATGATGATGGGTCATACGGGTAATGATAGGACTATTGTTTGGGTTGTAATATATCACTATGGAGTACTTAGGTTGGTATGAATTCTGTTGATTAGTGGGATGATGATTGTTATACACACGTGCAAATCTGAGGCCCCTACTTAGTAAGATTGGCAGGGTTTAGGGTGTGAAGTCGTGAGTGGCTTCACATGGCATGTTGTGCATGATTTGATTCTGTGTATGATGCATGGGTTATGATATAATTTTGTTGAACATGATGATTGTTTGAGATTCGCATGACTTGTATGAAAATCTAGCTTTATGATGATCTAGGAAGTACATGTGGTTAATGAAGTGATATATGTGAACAACTTGCATGATAATCATATCTGATGAACCGTATGTTTGATTTAAATGGATTTTCACCTATAATGTCACCAACGGGTCAAATGGGTCAACTGGGTCAATGTGTTCTTTTTTTCCAAAACCTTGAGTTCTTTGGTTTATAGAGCACTTAGGGTTTCATCATGATTCTGTGTACACGTACTTATGTACTTGCGTGTTCTAGGTGACCTCTGAAGGTTGTCTTTCCACTCTCTCTTTCAAGTTAAGCTCTTAAGTTCTTTCTTGTGCACACCAGGTGAGTTCATGCCCCACTCTTTTAAATACTCTCTTTTGGGGAAGATAGCATACTGGTTTTACAAACGCTTACTTTATATGAGTTGTGTATAGTATGATATAGTGCTGAATACCATAAAAGTCCTCACACTTTGGATTGTTAATAATGATGATTAGCGGGAAATCTTGGGTAGTACTACTTAGTCTGACGAGCCCACCTGTGCGACTCGAGGTCAAACGGGTGCAATTTTGTCCTAACACAAACATCGTCACGACCTGGTAAGTCATGACGGGAGGCAACAAACGAAACACAGTCAGCTTCAATCGCGAAATCACTATGATTATTACTTATGAATATAGACTAGCTATCTATTTCAATGCACCTCTTATATTTTGCAACTATTACTGATTTATGATTAACGCAAACTCTTGAACTCACCAACCATTGTGTTGACTCTTTTAGTATGCTATTCTCAGGTTGAGGTTATTATTGCCTAGGAGCACGTGCACCGGGTCAGCATCATTGTAGTTGTCAGCATGATTGAAACTTGTTTTGGTTTGGTTATTAAACGTTTAAGTATTTGTTGGTATTACTTTGGGTGCGTGCGTTTGCGCATTTTATATTATATTGTTTTACTTTGGTCTTTCTGGTTTATTAAACGCTTCCGCATATTTTAAAGATAAACTCTGATTTTGAATGTTTGTTCATATAGAGTCGTTCTGAGTAACTAATGACTGAGATCCTGGTATGTCACATGCATCGTGGTAAAATCCCACACGTGGATATTGAGGGTGTGACACAAAATCGTAAAACACCATGAGTGTAAGCATCAATATAACCGAACAAAGCTATTTCTTGAGTTTTCTTACTTTTCTACCATGAAATCTCACCTTTCTTGTTCACAACAGAAACTTGCGGCCATGTCACTGTCTTTGTAAGACTCATGACTTCAAAAAAGGTATATTTTAATGAGTGTTTGTGAACCATGGGTTGGTGCATATGATTTCAACCCAAAAACCCTCTTTTTCAAGTATTTTAGCACCAATAACCCACTTGTTTTGAAAAACCCTTCAACCAATGTTAAAACCTGCTCCAAAATAGTTTATTAACATCATAATAATCTGGGTTTAACGTTACAAAAAGGTTTAATGATGTTTGAGCACAAACCATGATGATTACACATGTACAAACGATGTAAAACACCCTCTAAAAGGCAACTATGGTGGTTGTTATGAAAAATCCGTGACATTTTGCTTTGTTCCAGTAGTTTTATGATTTTAACCTTATAAAAATTCATGGTAGATGTGGATTATGTACAAAGATGGGGCATTATGGACTTAATGGGTGTATTTTAAGGACCCGAAAGGTGGTGAAATTCTCAAAATGGTTAAAACTTAATAAGTTGCAAGTTTTAAAATCTCCAGGCCTGAAAATAATAATTTTAGTGCTAAAAACCGAATTTGGTGAATTTCTGGATTAATATGTAATTTCTATGAATTTATCTAACAATAATAAGCCTAAACTGGGAGATTTTTTGGATAAAATTTTAAAAATAGTGTAACAAGCCTAAGACCAATAAATCCATGATATTCCAGTAAGTTAGAAGACCTCAAAGTGATATTTTGGTGGAAGGTTGAAAGAAAGTGGGTTAGAATGTTCGGTTTCGGGTAAAAACGGGTCTTAACGGGTTAGTTTAAAAATGAAACTGTTTGCTCAAATAACCCCAAAAATACTTTTAAAAAGATTATAATCTTGATTAGATGCCCTTAAAACGTTATACTTGAGGTTATAGGTTGAAATTAAGAGATCTAAAACAAGATGCTTAAATTAATGGTTTTACCGTAACCAGTAACTTGAATTTTGTGTTTTAAACCTCTCAAGCTAAAATCTGGAAATATTAAGTTATAACAGGCCTAAAAGTAATATAAAAACCCCTAGGAACTAATAAGGGCCATATTGGGTCATGTAATGAAAGAAAGCAAACTTTCGGGTCAAAATTGTAAATTTTGAAACTTGAGGGACCAAAGTGTAAATTTCGTAATATAAATAAATTTCAGTAATCTTATGACTAGAAAACTCTTATTAAACTTATTATAATATAAAAAAACTTATAAAAGTCATATAACTTGTCATCCATATATCAAAAACCCTAACTTCCCTAAAAAGGAAACTTTTTGACACAAACTTCTAAGAAACGAAGCCACGTGAACGTATGACCATAAAATACATTTAGATACACTTCCAATAGCCTAAGAACATTAGCTTACTACTTGTATCTTGATCATAGGGTGCTAGGACGTGAATCTTTTCTGTGACTGAAGAACTGTTGAGTTACCTAAGGTGAGCTTTAGTGTTTCCTTTTTTGCTACTATTTTGGGATGAAACATGCTATGCTTGAACTAAAAGTTATTTGTGTACTATTATGTGAAGCTATTATATGTTGTGGCTAATTTTAGAACCTACACCTACTTGTATCACAATCATTAATTCTTGTGTGAACCGCTTGTTTTATATGGGTAGATCTACTTAGGGAATCCCCCACGCACAGTGCCTTCCGTCATAACTGGAAGGGTACCACACTGAGATCCTGCGGGGCCATTTGTGCCATATGACAGGTTTTATAAGATACTATGGTGTACCACTCAGCAGGTATGGTACACTCTTTGAGGCTCAGTTTCCCCTATGGGATAACCGGCATAACACAAGTTTAGAAGAGGCTAGCCGGGGCTTAGTACAGGGTTGATTGTGACCCCACCACAGTGATACTTAAGTTTTTTTTAAAATTAACTTATGGATTCTAAAGAGTCCTTTTGTTTTTAAACTTTAAGCACTTGAACTCACCAACTTTTTAGTTGACACAAAATCTTTTTGAGCATGTTTCAGGTAACCCTTGATGAAGCATGGATTGTAATGGACACTTAATGGATGGATTAGTACCGTGACTACGAATGGCATTACTTGATTTTGAAAACATTATTAGACATTCAGAATTGTTGTGTAATAAATTTGGATAATTTGTAATGGGTGTTGATTTTACGCTTAGGCAAGACTTTCATAGCCCGGGTATGCTATTTAAATGTAATGTCATGCGATTTATCTCCTTGTGTGCTCTTGAGTGGTTAGTTTCCACTGCCATGTATTTTTCTAGTCTGCGACATCCCATCCTCCTTGGGCTCGGGGTGTGATAGATTGGCATCGGAGCCACAGGTTGTAGAGAAGTCAGGAATACCTTAGTAGACCCTAGGCTACAACCCTGTTTCCCTAGGACTGTCCTTGTTTTGGAATGTGTTGGAATGAGTGGGTCGGGTAAATTGATGATTACACTTGATCAACATAATCATGAATTTACCGAACTCATGAATTCCGACACAATCCCCTTATTGGTGATAAAATCTTTCTCCAAGATAGAAAATGTTTTTGTGTGGTCTAAACTGTGTCTTCGTACCTGTTGTAACATGTATTATTACTGATTATAGATACTACTACCATCATTACTGCTGTAAATACTATCATGAGATACTATCATTACTATTGCCATGAGCTATGAGAAACCAAATTACTCATAATGAATTTACAGGAACTCGAGACTCATGGCTAACAACGGTAAAGCGCCTACATTCCTTGCTGACGAGACTGCCCTAGTGGGAAGACTCAGGAGGGCAACATCCCCATCACTGTATTAGAGTACATGAGGAGATGCAGCCATCCATGATCTATATCGGTGACATCCGACAACACGGAGCCATCAGAGGAATCTTCCCCGACATCCCAGGAGAGGAGCCGGACACGCTCTCGTTCATCGCACGTCACTGCACCTGCATATTCGCCTATCCCGCCTATCGGGAATAGGGGCGCGCGAGTCATCACCCGGACAAGCAAGAGTACTCGACCTGGAGCTTCTGTTTCATTTAGGATGCCACCTCCTCCACCTCCTCCTACGACAGCTCCCGCACCGGCTCCTCCGATGATGGGACCGTCCAGGCGCCAACCCAGGACGAGTTCTGGATACCTCCTAGGCGTAGCTTGTACGACGGCCCGAGTGTCTTAGCTGAAGGCCCCTACTCACAGTCTAGCCACCGAGCTAGCGATTTTGGTCCTTCTGACCCTACACTGAGCGATATCCTTAGGACCATCCAGCCTCATAAGGTGACCCTGCAACATGCCACACGGACCTCACAGTCCGCCCAGTTCCAGGCATTGATGGCATCCCAGGGTGTCCAAAGCTTGGAACAAGAATAGAAGAAAAAGGGGTCAGGCTGGTTTGGGTGGTTGAAGAAGAAATGGCAGTAATGATGGGATGATACTTGATTATTTGGAAGATACTACTATTTTGAGAAACTATTTATCTATTTCAGACACTATGATTTTTATTTGGGGGTGATGGCACCTTCCAACTTGTGATACCATGAGACTATTAGCCTTTTGCTTGTTAGTTGCTATAATTATCTATGCATGATTTCTTTTGTGATATTACCTTATCTATTGCAGGTTGTCTAATGGAATGTACAATAGTATATTCTAGGGAACTAATTTGATTGCCCCTTAAAATGTTAATTAATTTTATAAAATTGGAATGAAACTATGTATGACTTATAATGTATTTTAGGAACCCTCATGTGTTTGGTGAAGCGACCTTTAGGAGTCGAATCGATGTAGCGAGATACTTGAAACAAATCTTATAAGACACTAAATGAGTTTATCTATGTTGACAATAGAATGCCACCTATACGTGGAATGCGTGGGGGAAGGAATAGGGGTGCTGGACGCATCGGGAACCAGGGTGGAAATCAACCACCTACTCCACCAAGGACCACCCATGAAGAAAATGCCGGTGATGAAAGGATCGCCAATCTGGAGGCCCAGCAAATCGCCAGTGCTATCCCCACCATCATAGCTCAAATAAACGCAGTTTGGGAAAATACAACTGGAAATGAAGGACCTGGAAACAATGAAGGTAACGCCGAGGATGCTGAGGAAATAAGAACCCGGTGCACTTATAAAACTTTTATGGCGTGCGGGAAAATACAACCGGAAATTATACGACTGAATTGTTTATCAATCACAGATTCAAGTGATTTTGAGAGTTTGACAGTTGAATAACTTCAATCACTGAACCGAGAGCTCTGATACCATTTGATGAGCTCAAAATGGATCGATCTGTGATGATTTATGAACACAATTCAATCTAAAACACACAAGTATTCAATTCAACACAAGCAAATCAACAAAAATTCATAGAGTTTTCATTGATTAGCATATACAAGAATACAAAGTGTAGGAAACAGTTACAAGACGTCTAAATCTCAGTCTGAAACTTAAACTCCTACACAAAATATATCTATGCTATATATACTAATCAAGAAAACGAAGGAACATATTTACATAAAAAGTCCCTATACTATGACCAAAACTATACAAGACACATAAAGACTAATGTTAATCTTTTAAGAAGCATCTACAATTAGCCACTTACTTTACTCTTCATCCCCGAGCATTTTCTATTCTGACTACATTGGTATTCAAATCTACTAAAAGCACATAAATCAAATAGCACACGCACATAATACCAGTTAACATTAAAAAAAGAATTACCTGATGGCACATAGCTACTCGGGCTAGCATCCCTCCATTCGGTCCCATTCTCAGTCTAGGTTTTTGAAAATATTTACCTATTTCTCTTAAACTTTGGCTCTGATACCAACTTGTAAGGCCCCGTTCCCGGAGACCTCACAGTTGGACAATCATAGCATTATTATATAAAACAATAAACATTTCATAAAACATCGCAGCGGAATTGAGTTAACAAAACACATTCATGCATATAATTAATGTTGCAAAATAATACATCGTTGTAAGTTAGGGTTACAAAATAATCTATTAGTTGATTTACAATACAAAAAATCATTAAGCATGAACGGATGCCAGTCTAGCCCTGAAGAGTAGCTTCCCCCGCGTGCCATCCTCAGCAACATTTACCTGCCAACTCAAAATGCATAAAAGTCAGCGTTGCTGAGTGAGTTCTAGTTTTAAAGCATTTAAAATACCTTGTAATATTTATATATGAAAATATCCTTTTCAATAAAATATTTCCTTTACTTTCGTACATGGGCATACATCATACATACATCAAGGTATAATCTTGAGTATCTTTCATTATCATATGCATTCATTCGTTTCGTACTTTTCATTATCTTTCACTATTTCCAGGTCCTATCATAACTTTACCCCCATCGTTGGGCACACAGCCACCTCATTCTCAGGGTTAAGTGACAAGGACCCCGTTTTGCACTGTGGGATTAATCACCAAGATTGATCCCCCCGTGTGTGAACCCCCATGGGTTAGCCAAGATCGCATGCTATATTACACACAGTTGAGCTAGCAACTCTCAATGAGTTGTGAACCTCCTTTATCATTTGCTTGCAAGACTTTTATTCATTTCTTATGTTCCCCTTTTCATTAATCATTAATCTTTCACTTTCTTCAATGATAATACTTTACTTATACGGATATATTCACACCACGTAAAGCCATAAAATAGATACATAATAAGGAACACAAGAACAGCCCAAAACATGCATAAAATGAACAATGATAAACATCAAGTCAAACCAGGGTCAAACCCTAAAATTCTGATTTCCCAAAATTCCAGAAAATTTTCTAAGTGTTTAGGCGTATGGACACTATGTAGGCGTATGAGCCCTGCTTAGGCGCATTAACACTATACGGGCGCATGAATCTTACACTTAGGCATTTCAGCTCACTTCTGGGCGCATAAACTGTTCAGGCGCATGTCCAACACTTAGGCGCCTGAACAAAAAGGCTGGGCGCACAAGGTACTATTTGGGAGCATGAGTCTATACTTAGCATTTTCAGGCAAAATCTTGAGCGCATGGGCACTATTGGGGCGCATGACCCTTTCTTAAAAGTTTTCTAAGGCAAATTCCAGGCGCATGGGCCCGTTTGGGCGCATGGCCAGTACTTAGGTATTTGTAAGTCAAAATCCTAGGCGCATGGGCCCTGTTTGGGCGCATGACCACCTGTTGTGCATTTTTCAGAATCAGAATCATCCCAAACCTGCATTTGTACATGTTCTAGTCATAAACTTAACATTCTAAGCAGCCATAACACATAAACCAGCATAGAACAAAAGCGTATACATACATAAACATACAAGTAGCATAAAACAGTTGTAAAATCCTTTTAACATGCATTTTCAGCCCCAAAACCTATTCAAAACACATATAGAACAAGGTCTTGAACTCACCTATTGCAACAAACAAGCAAAACTCCTCCAAACTTGCTTGCACAAGAGTTCAAGCACCTAAAACAAGCCAAAACAAACACCCAAACACAAAAGCACTTAAATATCGGTTTTAAGGATGAAAATCCCATAAAAACCGAGCCAATTAACACGAAAACACTTACCTATGAAGATTTCAACCCTTTCTTCTTTTTCAAACTGAGAGAACAAAGTTCAACTCCTTTTCTTCTTTATTTCAGTCAAACAACAACAGGTAATGGCTAAACATGGGCGGCCATGCCCCTTAAAAGTAAACTTTTGACTTTTGTGTACTTTTACACACAAGCCCCCTCCACTTTTGTTCTTTTCTGTTTTCTTCAAGATACTTTTCTTTTCTTCTTTTTATTTTGATGAAATTTTGGGTGTTACAATTTCTCTCCTTGTGTGCTCTTGAGTGGTTAGTTTCCGCTGCCATGTATTTTGCTAGTCTGCGACGTCCCACCCTCCTTGGGCCCGGGGTGTGACAGGATCGATTTTAAAGGTGATTTGTTTATTTTTATCTTGGTTTTGGTTTCTATTTGGAAATAGATACTAGGTTCGTTGGTGGTTGTCTAGTTTGATTTAAGTTATCATTAAAATCGGATTTGATTAGATTAGTTTAGAAGGGTGTTCAGAAGGCTTGAGAATAGACATGGCAAAGTATGAAAGGTTGTTACATATAGCTAAAACTATCCATGCGAGAACTATTGTTGTTTGATGTCTGTGTATAACTAGTTCCTTTTTCATGTATTTTGCTATGCTTTCGCGAATACTTTGATGCACAAATCTATAATCGCTCAATTTCGATTGAAATAAAAAGAAATGTTATCTTCTTGGCCATGTTACCTTAATTTGACCTCCTTTTCATCAATCACACATTGAGTTTCATCTTTGATGTGTAATTACATTCATTCCGTAATTATTATTAGATTCTCGATTCTTATTGAGTTAATACGTGTGGTTATTGATCCTTTACAACTCGTATCCATGGTCCATTATTCAATAAAGGATTCTATGGATTGAGAGTCGTTGTTTGGATTGAATTTAGTGGATTTGTTAGCAAGAGTGTTCGAAGATGGCTGTCGAGTGTTGTGGATGCATTTTTTTTGTAGGAGTGGATCGATTTTCAAGGCGATTTGTTTATTTTCATCTTTGGTTTTGGTTTCTATTTGGAAATAAATACTAGGTTTCATTGGTGGTTGTTTAGTTTGAATTTAGTGATCATTATAATCGGATTTGATTCGATAAGTTTTGGAGGGTGTTCAGAAGGCTAGAGAATAGACATGGCATAGTATTAAAATTTGTTACAGATAGAAAAAACTATCCATGAAAGAACTGTTATTGTTTGATGTTTTTGTATAACTAGTTCCTTTTTTCAAGTATTTTACTAAGCTTTCGTAAATACTTTAATGCACAAATCTATAATTGCCCAATTTTGATTGAAATAAAAAAGAAATGTTATCTTCTTGGTCATGTTACCTTAATTTGACTTGTTTTTCATCAATCACACATTGAGTATCATGTTTGACATGTGATTACATTCATTTTGTAATTATGATTAGATTCTCGATTCCTATTGAGTTAATACGAGTGGTTTTTGATCATTTACAACTCGTATCCATGGTCTAGTGTTTAATAAAGGATTTTGTGGATCGAGAGTCATCGTTTGGATTGAATTTAGTGGATTTGTGAGCAAGAATGTTTGAAGATGGCTGTCGAGTGTTGTGGATGCATTTTGGGTAGGAGTGGGTTGATTTTGAAGGTGATTTGTTTATTTTCATCTTTGGTTTCGGTTTATGTTTGGAAATACATACTAGGTTCTATTGGTGGTTGTTTAGTTTGATTTCAGTGATCATTATAACTGGATTTGCTTAGATTAGTTTAGGAGAGTGTTCAGAAGGCTTGAGCATAGACATGGCATAGTATGAATGGTTGTTACAGATAGCAAAAACTATCCATGCGAGAACTATTTTTGGTTGACGTTTTTGTATAACTTGTTCCTTTTTCATGTATTTTACTAAGATTTCATGAATACTTTGATGCACAAATCTATAATCGCCAAATTTCGATTGAAATAAAAAGAAATGTTATCTTCTTGGTCATGTTACCTTAATTTGACTTCTTTTTCATCAATCACACATTGAGTTTCATGTTTGACGTGTGATTACATTCATCCTGTAATTAGTTTTAGATTATCGATTCTTTTTGAGTTAATACGAATGGTTTTTGATCCTTTACAACTCGTATCCATGGTCCAGTGTTCAATAAAGGATTCTGTGGATCCAGAGTCGTTGTTTGGATTGAATTTAGTGGATTTGTAAGCAAGAGTGTTTGAAGATGGTTGTTGAGTGTTGTGGATGCATTTTGTGTTGGAGTGGATCGATTTTAAAGGTGATTTGTTTATTTTTATCTTTGGTTTTGGTTTCTATTGGAAATAGATACTAGGTTCTGTTGGTAGTTGTTTACTTTGATTTCAGTTATCATTATAATCGGATTTGATTAGATTAGTTTAGGAGGGTGTTCAGAAGGCTTGAGAATAGACATGACATAGTATGAAAGGTTGTTACATACAGCTAAAACTATCAATGCGAGAACTATTTTTGTTTGATGTCTTTGTATAACTAGTTCCTTTTTCATGTATTTTACTATGCTTTCGTGAATACTTTGATGCACAAATCTATAATCGCTCAATTTCGATTGAAATAAAAAGAAATGTTATATTCTTGGCCATGTTACCTTAATTTGACCTCTTTTTCGTCAATCACACATTGAGTTTCATGTTTGACGTGTGATTACATTCATTCCGTAAATATTATTAGATTCTCGATTCTTATTGAGTTAATATAAGTGGTTTTTGATCCTTTACAACTCGTATCCTTGGTCCAATGTTTAATAAAGGATTCTATGGATAGAGAGTCGTCGTTTGGATTGAAATTAGTGGATTTGTTAGCAAGAGTGTTCGAAGATGGCTGTCGAGTGTTGTGCATGCATTTTTTTTGTAGGAGTGGATCGATTTTCAAGGCGATTTGTTTATTTTCATCTTCTGCTTGGGTTTCTATATGGAAATAGATACTAGGTTCTGTTGGTGGTTGTTTAGTTTGATATTAGTGATCAATATAATCGGATTTGAATCGATAAGTTTTGGAGGGTGTTCAGAAGGCTAGAGAATAGTCATGGCATAGTATTAAAGTTTGTTACAGATAGCAAAAACTATCCATGAAAGAACTATTATTGTTTGATGTTTTTGTATAACTAGTTCTTTTTTCATGTATTTTACTAAGCTTTCGTGAATACTTTAATGCACAAATCTATAATCGCCCAATTTCGATTGTAATAAAAAGAAATGTTATCTTCTTGGTCATGTTACCTTAGTTTGACTTGTTTTTCATCAATCACATATTGAGTTTCATGTTTGACATATGATTACATTCATTCTGTAATTATTTTTAGATCCTCGATTCTTATTGAGTTAATAAGAATGGTTTTTGATCCTTTACAATTCGTATCCATGGTCCAGAGTTCAATAAAGGATTCTGTAGATCGAGATTCGTCGTTTGGATTGAATTTAGTGGATTTGTAAGCAAGAGTGTTTGAAGATGGTTGTCGAGTGTTGTGGATGCATTTTGTGTAGGAGTGATCGATTTTAAAGGTGATTTGTTTATTTTTATCTTGGGTTTGATTTCTATTGGGAAATAGATACTAGGTTCCATTGGTGGTTGTTTAGTTTGATTTCAGTATCATTATAATCGAATTTGATTAGATTAGTTTAGGAGGGTGTTCAGAAGGCTTGAGAATAGACATGGCAAAGTATGAAAGGTTGTTACATATTGTAACAACCAACTCCTAGGTCTAACCCTAACCCTAAATTTAGTTTAACATTATTTTATTCATGGTATTATTATTATTATCATTTTTACATGATTATTTTGATTACATGCTGATTGCCTTAGATGACGCCTTTATGCATTGGATATTGTTAACTTAGCATGTTTGTGATGTTAGGATCATGTTAGAATGTTTGTTGATGATATCTAAGGTGGTAGACTATATTGTTTGGGTTGTATGAATGCTTGATGCACAACTTTGGAAATTTAGGCTTTTATGAAATGTACATGATAATGGATGGTGTATGATGAGCTTTATAGCACTTAAGGGTTTGTAATATGACATACATGAATAACTTGTGTGATGACCATGTATTATGGATTTCTATACTTGATCAAACAATAATTTAACTTGACATGTCACCAACGGGTCAAATGGGTCAACTTGGTCAAATGAGTCTTGTTTTCCAAAACCTTGGGTCAATGTGGTTATTAAGCAGTTAGGGTTGTTAAGTTTTTATGTACATGTACTTATGTACTTGCGTGTTCTAGGTAACCTTTAAAGGGTTGTCTTTCCACTCATTATTAGCTTTTACAATCATTCGTTTGCGCACCAGGTGAGTTCAATGCCTCACTTTTACTTTACTGATATAACATGTGTTTGGTAAGGCATAGTGGGTTATACCATAGAAAGACCACACACTATTGGATTGTTAATTAAGGAATCTAGCGGGAAATTTGGGTAGTACAACTGGGTCTGACAAGCCCCACCGGGTGACCGGAAGTCAACGGGTGCATTATTGTCCTAAACGACTAACAGCATCATGACCTGGTATGTTGTGGCGGGAGCCAAATAGACAAACATAGTCAGCTTTGATCGCGAATGTGACATCCGGTAATTTTCCGTTACCAAACTTCATTAGTTCCGTTAAGTCTTGCATACACGTGTCGTGAGCGCACACTAGTTGTCGTTGAACGTTGGTGACTTAATAATAATAATAATGATAAACAGATAATTATTTAACTAATAATGTTAGTTATTAGTTGTGCTTATGCCATTTAAATAATATTTGTGGATTTTATCTTGTAACGTGTCACGTGTGTATTTAATTTGTGTGTCTTGTGACTAGTGAAAATAATATATATGAATATTGTTGTTGGTTAATAATGTTTGTATTATTAAGTTAAAACTATTTAAAAAGTGTTTAAAAGCTTAGTTTTAATAAAATATAAAACAATAGGGTTTAAGGGGTAAATATGATTAATTAAGTTAAAAAAACCCAACCCTAGCCCCCACACACCCTATCGGCCGCAACATCCCTTCCAACACACACACACTTCAAAATTCAGCCTAGAACAAGCAATTGTGCTCTGGTTTTGGTCGATTCCAAGCAATACAACACGTTAGAGGCTTCAATTCTCACTCATTACGTGATTAAAGGTTAGTTTTTTTTGAGGTTTTGCATTGGTTTCGTGTTTGGCCAAAACCCTAGGTCGATTTTATGCTAGAATGTTGAATTTTGATTGTTTGATGATTATGTAATGTTGGTTAGATTGTATTGATGTTAGTTTACGTAGATTATGCAAGAAAGTTGTGATTTTGATGCGTTTTCATACGTTACTAATAATAGTAACTTTAATTGCATGAATATGGTGATTTGATGATGAATTGATGTTGTTAAGGTGTGTATGATGTTATATGGATGTTAGAATGATGATGATTATGCTAGAAATCTAAGAATGGATGGTGTAGTTCATGTATTACCAAAAGTAGAAACTTTTATATATGAAGATTATGTTTGGGTAAATTGCAATTGCTTGATGGTTGATTATGATCTCTATGTGCTAGATAGGGTATGTTATTTGATGATGATTTGAGCATGTTTGTGACATTATGATCATGTTAGCATGTTCATGGATGATTTCTAATGTGGTGGAATGTATTGTTTGGGTTGTATGAATACTTGTTTGGTTATTTGGGATTTGATCTCTTGGTGGTTATACATGGTGATGGATCATGTAGTTATGATAGAACTATTGTTTGGGTTGTAATAGATCATGGTGGACATTTTGGTTGATATGAATTTTGTTGAATAATATGATGATGATCGTCATACACGCGTGCGAATTTGAGGTCCCTACTTAGTAGGATTGGCAGGGTTTAGGGTGTGAAGTCGTGTGTGGCTTCACATGGCATGTTGTGCATGATTTGATTGTGTGTATGATGCATTAGCTTGGTTATAATTATGTTAAAGATGATGATTACTTGAGATTCGCATGACTTGTATGATAATCTAGTGTATGATGATCTAGGTAGTACATGTGGTTAATGAAGTGGCATACGTGAACAACTTGTATTATAATCATGTGTGATGAACTATTATGTTTGATGAATGGAATTTCACCAATAATGTCACCAACAGGTCAAACGGGTCAACTGGGTCAATGTGTCTTTTTTTTCCAAAACCTTGAGTTCTTGGCTTATAGAGCACTTAGGGTTTCATGATGTTTGTGTGTACACGTACTCATGTACTTGCGTATTCTAGGTAACCTCTGAAGGTTGTTTGTCCTCTCTTTCAAGTTAAGCCCTTAAGTTCTTTCTTGTGCACACCAGGTGAGTTCATGCCCCACTCTTTTACATACCTCTTTTGGGGGAGATAGCATACTGGTTTTATAAACGCTTTACTATTATAAGTTGCGTATAGTATAATATAGTGCTGAATACCATGAAAGACCTCACACTTTCGGATTGTAATAATGATGATTAGCGGGAAATGTTGGGTAGTACTACTGGGTCTAACGAGCCCCACCTGTGCGACTCGAGATCAACGGGAGCAATTTTGTCCTAACACAAACATCGACACGAACCTGGTAAGTCGTGACGGGAGGCAACAAACGAAACACAGTCAGCTTCAATCACGAAATCACTATGATTATTACTTGTGAATTAGACTAGCTATCTAATTCAATGCACTCTTATATTTTATACTGTTACAGTTATGTTTACACAAACTCTTGAACTCACCAACCATTCTGTTGACTCTTTAGTATGCTTTCTCAGGTGAGGTTACCATTACCTAGGAGCACGTGCACGGGTCAGCATCATTATAGTTGTCAGCATGA
The DNA here is from genome assembly GCA_025506505.1 of Flaveria sonorensis. Lineage (NCBI taxonomy): Eukaryota > Viridiplantae > Streptophyta > Magnoliopsida > Asterales > Asteraceae > Flaveria > Flaveria sonorensis. Next base: position 30,177,248 of record CM046434.1, read on the forward strand.
TAGAAATTTGTATTTGGGTTGATTGTTAAACATTTAAGTCTTTGTTGGTACTACTTTAGGCGCGTGTGTTTGCACATTTTACATTATGTCACTTACTTTGGTTTCTCTAGTTTATTAAATGCTTTCGCATTATTCAAAGTTAAACTCTGATTTTGGTATGTTGGTTCATATAGAGTTGTTCTGAGTAACTAATGACTGAGATCCTGGTATGTCACACGCCTCGCGGTAAAACCCCGCACCTGGATTTTGAGGGTGTGACAGCGAAATCACTATTGCTCTTTACTAATGAAATTAGACTAGATATCTATTTCAATGCACTTGTCTATGTTTTACTAACGCAACTTCTTATGATTGATTACAAACTCTTGAACTCACCAACCATCATGTTGACACTTTAGTATGCTTATCTCTGGTCGTTTCTAGCAGCTGCCTATAGGGGAGCACGCACGTGTCAAGCATGCCTTGTTCAAACATTGTTTACTTTTATTCTAGCATTTTCTTACGTATTTGGTTGGGCACATGTTTTGCGCAGTTTCATTTTGAACCTGTGTTTGGGTATAGTGTCGTCTGAGTAACTAATGACTGAGATCCTGGTTGTTCACTCACCTCGCGGTAAAACCACACACGTGGATTTTGAGGGTGTGACATTACAGTGTTGTGGATGCATTTTGTATTGGAGTGCATCGATTTTAAAGGTGA